>OY747713.1:31752960-32262960 GCA_963556495.2 Valencia hispanica
TTTTGTGTTCAATAAAATCTAAGGCAGTCTGTCTTAGCTAGAGATCTAATTATGTATGATTAAATAAGTATCTGATACACAGAAAGGTAATGCTGGAATTAGTTCCGAGATAGGCAAGGCAATTTTATTTGTATAGCACACTTTCAACAGCAGGGTAATTCAAGGTGCTTTACATGATTTGGTGATTTAAAAAAAAACACATGGAATGTAACATTGGAAATTAAAAGTAAAAGAAACACATTACACAGGATGCACAATAAAGCAAGAGAAAGATCAAAAAAGCAAGAGAGCTTGAACACATACATATGACATCAAGCATTTAGTCGAAGGCAATTCTAAACAGATGGGTTTTTAGTCTCGATTTAAAGCAGTTCAGAGTTTCAGCTGCTCTGCACTCGTCAGGAAGTCTGTTCCAGTTAAGGGGAGCATAGAAACTGAAAGCTGCTTCTCCATGTTTAGTTCTGAGTCTAGGGATGTTTAGTAGGCTAGAGTTGGAGGACCTGAGTGGTCTTGGTGGTTGGTACTGTGACAACAGGTCTTCAACATATTTTGGTGCTAGACTATTGACTATTGTGAAGGGGTAACACGAAATATAAAAATAAGTGAAATAAGCTACCAAAGCATGACAAAATATTTTTCAAGACACCTTTAAAGAAATACAAGTCTGAGTCTTGTTAGAGTAAACGTGTAAAGAAAGATGTCGCTCAAGACTTTGGCACAGTCCCGTATCTGCTGTTAAACTTCCTCAGTGTCTCCACTCATGAATTCGCCTGCAGCCCTACATTGGGAAATGAAAATGTGCTCTATTGAATAGATTTGCATCTGAACACCCAGCGAGCACAAAGGAAAACCTGATTGGATGGAAATGCACATCACCGAGCATAATGTGATAGGGTCCGGCAGCGTGACATGAATAACCAATCAGATCACAAGCTGCCAGAGAGGGTTTGTGATAAGAACCAAAGGAGCTGCAGACAGAGAAGAGGGCACATGGTTTGTGTGTGTGTTTTGAAATACTATACTTCTGTTTTTCCCGTACTAAACCAGCCTGCCCACTCTTAGCATCCCTCTGGACATACTGATCAGATAAACTAGAGCTGGTCTCTGTAAATTGTGTACGTGGGTGCTGGAGAAAACAGTTCAGAGTTGCTACCTGGGTGTATGGATGAGTGAAATGTCAAAAATAGTGGGTGATGGGGGAAGATATGCCTCATTATTGTTCCGCAGTAGTTCTGGCAATCTGATTTTTCTCTCCCCCTTCGAGTCTGCCTAAAACTGTCAGCCAAAATATCAACTGACAATTAACCGCCCGAGCTCGGTAGGAGGGGGCAGCAAACACGTGTGGCACATGAATGTGTACAGATAATGAGGTCCTTTTGTCATTTGAATATTTGATCTTTCCAGTTGATTAGGTGGGCTGTTATTATGAAGAATACCCACCTTGCGTCTGTCAGCCTTTGTTTGTGTGTAAATTAGGTTTTGTTTGTTGGAATAAGAGGAGCCGACGCAGCAAATTCATTTGTGCTGCTTTGAAAAATGCCCTTTCACACATAGGACAAAAAGAAACACAAAATAACTACAACTGATATTCACCACAAGCAAGTGAAGTGCCAAACATGATCCAAAATATTGGTGAAAACACACAAAGAAAGTAGTTGGCAGCCACCATTTGTGGAAGTTGTCCCACTTAAAAAAGATGACAGGTCTGTAATTTTAATCATAGGTACACTTCTTTTGGGACAGACGGAATGTACAAAATAATCCGCGATTTCACATTGTATGATTTTTAAAGAATTTATTTGTTTAATGGTGCAGAAAATAAGTATTTAGCACCTACAACCAAGCAAGAAATCTGCCCCCCTCACAGACCTGTTACTTCTTCTTTAAGAAGCTCTTCTATCTTCCACTCGTTACCTGTATTAATGGTGACTGTTTGAACTCGTTATCTGTATAAAAGCCACCTGTCCACACATTTAACCAGTCAGACTCCAATCTCCCCCATGGCCAAGACCAAAGAGTTGTCCAAGGACACCAGGGAGGAGATTGTACACCTGCACAAGACTGGGATGAGACAATCTACAATAGGCAAGTAACTTTGTAAGAAGAGATAAACTGTTGGCGCAATTATTAGAAAATGGAATAAATGCAAGATCACTGACAATCTCCCTTAACCTGGGCCTGTATGCAAGATCTCACCTCACGGGGTACAAATCTTGAGAATGGTGAGGAAACAGCCAACGAACTGGGCGAACTGGCCAATGACCTGAAGAGAGCTGGGACCACAGTAACAAAGGTTACTATTGATAACGCAATACGTCGTCATGGATTAAAATCCTGCAGCACTCTAAAGGTCCCCCTGCCTAAGTCAGCACATATCCAGGCCTGTCTAAAGTTTGCCAGAGGCCATCTGGATGATCCAGAGGAGGATTAGAAGAATGTCATGTGGTCAGATGAGACCAAAATAGAACTCTTTGGTATAAACGTTACTCGCCGTGTTTGGAGGGGGAAGATGCTGTGTTGCATCCCAAGAACACCATACCCACTATGAAGCATGGGGGTGAAAATATCCTACTTTGGGGCTGCTTTTCTGCAAAGGGGACAGGACAACTCATCCGTATAAGAGAATGGATGAATGGGGCCATGTATTGTGCGATTTTAGGCAAAAACCTCCTTCCATCAGTTGGAGCATTGAAGATGAAACGTAGCTGGATCTTCCAGCATTACAATGATCCCAAACACACCGCCTGGGCAACGGAGGAGTGGCTACATTAAAAGCGTTTCAAGCTTCTGGAGTGGCCTAGCCAGTCTTTAGACCTCAATGCAATAGATAATCTGTGGAGGGATTTGAAAGTCCGTGTTGCTCAGCGACAGTCCCAAAACATCATAGCTCTAGAGAAGATCTGCATGGAAGAATGGGCCAAAATACCTGCTACAGTGTGTGAGGACCTACAGCAAACGTTTGACCTCTGTCATTGCCAACCAAGGTTACATTACAAAGTATTGAGTTGAACTTTTGTTATTGACCAAATACTTTTTTCTGCACCATTACAGAAATAAATTCTTTTAAAAATCATTCAATGTTATTTCCTGGATTTGTTTTTACGTTCTGTCTCCCAATACCTTTTTGCCCCACTTTATAAAAACATCTCTTATGGGAGAGTTTGGAGATGACAAGGATTGCCATTTAACAGCTATATGCAGGGACCAGTGAGGTACATGGTTTCCACATCCAATAGTGAAACACAAGGTGAAGTGGTAGACTATATTCAACAGAATCAACTCCTTTAAGCAAAGGGAAAATTCAAAAATTTTCTAAATACGAGATAACCCATCAATTATTATGGCTGTGTATGTTTTACAGATCCAGGATGTGGCAGAACAGGGTGTGATGTTCGTGGGATTTCTCCAGCAGCCGGGCGGAGGCCCGTATTTTTTGGGGCACTGGGACCCAGAGGAGCTGTCGTCCTTGCATTCGAGCCCGTCGCCAATACATCGACAGCCTTTCAGCACCAATACGAGCCCAACAGATCCAAATCTGAATGGTGAAGATGCTGATCTCTGTTGCTGCGAATCTCAAGAGATGGATCATGTGGGTGTGGGGAGTGACAAACAAAACTCCTCCGTTTCCAGAATCCCAGACTGCAGCCTTCCGAAACACACAGTAAACTCCCCTCATTACCCAGAGGAGCTTGGTGATCGAATAATAACTTCACAGATTGGTGCCAAGGACTTCAATAAACCTTATAATCACATCAAACCTGATGCTCACAACATGGCAGAAGTCCAGGGGAAATGGTCAAATCTGAGCCTACCAGAAACAGTAGTCACAACAAGGCTGCAGGAGTGTATATTACAAGAGACTAAACAGCACTTCAATGCATCCACAGAGAAACATCTTAATGTCTCCAAACAGAGGGAAAGGAGGGTTTCCAGCCCAGACAGCTGGCTCAGCTCTCCAGAGCTGGATCGTAACCATGACAGAAGATATGACTCAACTCAGACAGATGGGCAAAGACGCGTGACAACACAGAACAACAACCACATCAGGCTGAAGAATTCTGGGAACGACACGCGTTCAAACTCACCACCGGCACAGGCTAGTAAGTGAGCAGAAGGTTGTTTTTTGCTCCCCAATTCGACAAGCCCATCAGCAGGGCTTTCTCTCTACTTCCTTTATCTGATTGTTTGCCTGTGCGTCTGCAGGGATTCAGCTGTTTGCACTGTACAATCACACAGAGGAGCCCGACACCTCCCTAAGGTTCTACTCTCTCAGGGTGCCTCTTCATGTTCAAAAGGAGGCGGAGGCGATCACAGACGTTGATGCAAACTGGCTCGACCACATGACTCAGCATTTTAGCAGCGGAGCGCAGCTCATTGATGGGTTTTTCCACCTCTCAGATGACCATGGTTTGTCCTATGCAGTAAATATGATTTTTGAAACACTTTGTTTATTGTGAAGTTCCAGGCCATGTAATCTTGGCCACAGACATCAGGGCATGCGTTATACTAGTAGAACATTTTCACATCTCCTCAGGATAGCCGAACAAAGTGCCTTGCTAAAGTATTTCCGCCCCTTGAACTTTTTAAAATTTTGTTACAACCACAAACCTCAGTGTATGTGATTTGAATTTCATGTGAAAGAGCAACATGGATTAGTGCATAACTGGAAAGGGAAAGACAGTGCTACATTGCTTTTCAAAATATTTCTTACGAATAGAAATCTGAAAAGTGTGGCGTACACTTGTATTCAGGAAGTAGTTAACACTTTGTAGAACCACCTTTCACTGCAAATAGAGCTGCAAGTTTGTTTTTGGTCTGTCTCTGCGTGCTTTGAATATCTAGAAACAGAATTTGTTTTTGACATTCTGGTTTGCAAATAACTCCTTCTGAGTCCGATTTGTTTGCACAAGTTGGTGGACTTTGACTAGGCCATTTTAAGACAGGCCTTGTATGTTTAGAGTTTTTGTTCTGCTGCAAGGTGTAGCTCAGGGAGCCACAGTCTCAAATCTTTTGCAATCTCTAACATGCCTTCTTCCAATGTTACAGCATTAAAGCTGCCACCCCAATTTTTTCATGTAGATTATGTATTCATGCTAATCTGCATGGGTGTTTTGTGACACACAAACAAGTTGCAATTTGCAACTTAATCCATGCGTTTGCTGTCCTCCTAACATCTCTGCAAATATCTGCAGCTCCTCCAGATTTACCATGAGCTTACAGGGTGCTTCTCTGATTAGTGCGCTCCTTGCCTGCTCGTTGAAGCAGACTGACGGGTTTTTGTAGGCTAGCAGGTGTGTCATACTCTTTTCAGTTTTAGATGTTAGATTGAACAGAACTCTGTGAGATGTCAGCTTGGGGTGTTGTTTTATACCCTCACTCTACTTTAAAGGTCTCCATAACTTCCTCCCTGACATGCCTGCTGTGCTCCTTGGCCTTTATGTAGCTATTTGTTATCCAACAAACCTCTGAGACCTTCACAGAACAGCTGCATATACAATGAGGGTAAATTACGCACAGGCTGGCTCTTTCTTCTAATTACATGGCTTGAAGGTAATTGGTTGCACTGGATTTTATTTAGGTCCGTCTGTGTAAAGGGGGCTGAATATGAATGCACACCAGATTTTTCAGATCTTTAAACTGTACAAACATAACATCCTTTTTTATTCCCTTTACAGTTATGTGCTGCTTTGTGTTTGTGTTTGTATCACATAAAATCCAGATGAGATATATTGAGGTTTGTGGTTATAATGTGACATTTTGAAAACATTCAAGAGGTATGAGTACTTTGGCAGAGCACTGCATCTCTGTGAATGCTGAAACCCAGTTTCAGTTCAAAATGTTGCTTTTTGTTGAGAGAACCAGTGTGATGCCCTACAATCGTTGGCAGAATAAATCTTAATTCTGATAAGAGTTTATTGATTACTACAGTCTTAAAATAGAGATCCCATAGCATCTAAATCTGCCCTGAGAATTTTCCCTGACTGAGTTTGACAAGATTAGAAAATCTTTCATTCTTAAGATCCCTGCTGCGTAATGGATGATAAGCATGGGGTTATCGACTCAAATTCTACGACTGGTCTCACAAGTCACTACTCAGCTGCACGTGAATGAAGCAGGCTTAATCTAAAGGGGACTTGGATGAAGAGCGAGAGAATGGGGGAGTAGGTTTGAATCACTTACATCTGCCTGTGTTTGTCTGTGATTCTGCTTGCATCTAGACAGTGGAGTTTCATCTGTGGATAGCGTTTTCATCTTCCAGAGCTCTGCGGAGGAGACCACAGACACCTCGTATGACGCCATCGTGGTGGAGCAGTGGACTGTTATAGACGTGAGTTTTCAATGCTGTTCTTGTGCTGCTACGACTCGGGAGGCAAAGTTTTCCAAGTTCTGAGTAGGAAGAACCATCCTGAAGAGTACATTTCATTTTTAGCTGAATTTTTTCCTTGATGCAAAATGTGCAGTTTCAGTCAGAAGTTTAAATTCAGTCATTTTGAAATGCAAAAATTGGGTGCACAATTTTAAAGCTGGCATGAAATGTCTCAATTCATACAGGGTGAGAAATGTATATACTGGCCCAAACATAGATTTACAACTTTAAAAGTATTTGGATAAATGTCCCTTGGTACGTTGGAGAGAAATGACCCACTTTTTACAGCCATCAGGAGCACTCTGGCATAATTCTTTGTGGATATTTAATCACTCTTATGTGAAACTGTGGAGTCCACTGTTGTGGGTAGGGTTGATGTCACATTCACCACAGACACCTACTAGCCTGCTTTCTCCTTTTCCAAAACTGGTTTTGAAAAATGAGTTTGGTATCTTGCTCCTGTTGAAACATCCAGTTATGTCTTCTTTTAAACTACCTTGCTGTTGATTTGCGATTAAATTGAAAAGTTCAGAGAAAGTCCTAATTTATTATCCCACTCGTTTTGTGCAGTGCACCTCTACCACTGGCAATGAAACAGACCCTCAGCAAGATGCCGCCACCACCATTCTTGACTGTTGATACAGTGGTCTTCGATTTGAAAGCCTCCCTTTGACACCTCCACAAATGTCTTGTTATTGTGTCCAAACAAGTCAGTCTTTTTCCTCCTCTAAATATAAAACGGGGGACATTTGGAACGTCCATGTGAGCTGCAGAAGATTTCAGTCAAGCTTCACTGTGTTTATTTTGAAGCAGGTGCCACAGTTCAGTGTGATGTTACACTCACTTTCCTGTGGACAGGGACACTGGTGTGCCACGAGCTACCAGTATATGATAGACTTTAGACTCAGTTCTTCCTGGGTTGCTCTTGAACAACCTAAGCGATTCAAGAGTGACGATGGGTTAAACTTGATCCCAAAAATGTTACATTTTGCATCCAATTATAGTTTTTTATGAATCATTGAGGGTGTGTTGTACGATACGGGTTCAAATGCAATTTTAGAAAAACAACGTATGCAAACTTTTAAGCATACCTGGAATGTGAATATTTGCATCTTGTTCACCTTTGAATGATTTTGCCCTTTTCAGGGTGTTGTGGTGAAGACGGACTACATCCCGTTGCTCCAGTCCTTGGCTCCATATGGATGGAGACTTATGTGTGTGCTGCCAACACCCATTGTCAGAACAAACAGGTACCAAACCTCTCCAAAATTCTAAGTAAAGAAAACATTTGATTTGTTTAAAATATTCATCCTTTCATCCTGTTGACGAATGTCTCCTAAACTTAGCCGGGGTCTAATTACGGCTTTGCTTGATTGTTGATTCTTCTCGTCTAACATCTTGTCGTTCTCGTTCCTTTTGGGAGCAGGACTGACACTGGAACTCGGATATGAGGGACAGATGGCTCCAGATCTGACAAATCCTGATCATATGCTCGTCTCAACATGAAAAAGCTTTTGAAATATGTTGCCGCTGCGAACAAACAAGCAAAAAAAAAAAAGCCATCGCTGAACTGCTTTTGTTTTTTAACCTGTCACTTTGGAAACCGCATGAAGCAGAGACAGGATTTGAGCACATGCGGAGCTAATGCAGGCTCCCTGAATTATAATACGGTGGGTAACGTTCATTAAAGGGCTGCTCTTTTCTTGTTGCAGTGATGGAAGTTTGTCGACTAAGCAAATCCTTTTCCTTCAGAGACCCGTTTTGCAACGCAGGAGAAAAGACTTCAAGGTTCGTCTTCCATCTTTGTAACAAATCTTTCAGTTGTCTCTGTTGCGCCTCGAGGGCGAGTGACTTTGTCACAGAAGGTAGTGTTAAAAAAAAAAAGAAGTTATGTTTCTAAATATGGGATGTACAGCGAATATAAAACCCACTTAGAAAAAGTCTAATAATAGTCAAGTTGTTGGCCTCAAACTGTACAGGAAAGAGGCATCAGTGAACAAGGCTTTGTTGTGGTTTGTCAGGCGTCTGGGGGAAAGCGAAAGAAAAGACGTGACACAAAGCAGGAAACTATCTCAACACGTCCGTTTGATTTCAGATGTTGAACCTCAGAGGTCGCAGCAAGGCAAAGAAACACTCAGCCGGGGAGGCGCTAGACGAGCAAGAGAACAAGTCCCTTGTGAGAGAGACGGAGATGGACAGGCTGAGGATCAACGAAGAGGAAGAGGAGGCAGAAGTAGAGGGGAGGAAGAGAGGGGACAGCGGAAGGAGCAAAAGAGCGAGCCTTCAGAAGAGCGGAGAGGATGCGCTGCATCAAAAGGCCTTCTCCCTTCTGTTGGAGCGCAGGGCTTCTGTCGAACATCAAGAGGAAGAAACTGACGTCGACGCCATCCCGCTACCCAGGCAGGAGAAGGCGGTGAGATGGACGGATTTGTGTCCGGGTGATGAGAGGAGGTTAAAGGAAAAGGTCAGGGTGGAGGAGCGGATCAAACAGCAGCTGTTCTCTGGAGTTTGTTGACGGATCTGTGAACGGAGCATTCAGAGGGAACGAAAAGCTTTTAAGCATCCTGTGGAAAAAGCAACCTGTTGTCAAGCATAAACAGGGATGTGAAAAAGTATTTATCCCCTTACAAAATGTTGTTTTTTTTATTGACCTGAGTAAATCCAAAATTCAGTTTTCAAATGATGATGTCCAAGCCAATGTAGCCCTATGTGGAAAAAGTAATCTCTCCCCTTGCTAAATCATAAATCAACTTCGTTTAACCAGATTGTTTTGGAAAGCTCATGTTAATTTTAATAACCATACCCAGGCTTGATTTACTACTAGGCCTGTAGGATCAATAAATCAATGAAATGGAAGTTGTCTGACAGCATGATGTAGGCTTAAATATCTCAAACTGCAACACATCATGCCCAGATCTAGAGACATTCAGGAACAGATGAGAACACTTTAGAAAGTTCTACAACTTTTTTAAAGCTTTGGGACTTTAGCAAACCACAGAGAGAACCATTATGCACACAGAAAACATGAAACAGTAATGAACCTTTTCAGAAGTAGTGCTGTGTTGGAAAACAAAAAACAATTCTGATTCTGAATCGATTCTTATAATAAAAATTCTTAAAAATCACTTCATACTTACAAAAATCTATTTAATAGTTTAACATTGTTTGCCCTTTTTACAGGTAAAATAAGAGGGAAAGGTCCAGACGGGCATTTTAAAGCATAGGTCTGAAGGGTTAATACCGTTTCCCCCGGTGAACTGTAACCCCACCTAGTCTTACGCCATTGAATCACATACATGAATTAAGGTAACCGCTCAAACAAACGTTTTTAATGGCACAGACCCATTTCAATATCGAATTGGGACAGACTGGATTGGATCGGATCGTGATGATCGATTCTAACGCTTAAAATCGGAAACAAACCAATTCTTGATATTTGAATCAATACCCAGCTCTAATCAGAAGTGGTTGGACTACAAAACATTACTCCAACAGTGCATTGACGACTCATCCAGGAGGTCATAAAAGAATCCTGAACCATACAGACAGTCATATATGGCTTTGGTAATGAGATTTTGTGGATCTGCTTGGCTGACCCATTAATGCTGCTCTCTACCAGAAAATCCTGAAGTAGAATGTTCGGCCATCAGTTTATAACCTTAAGCTCAACGGCACTTTGGCTCATTGTTGTGGTACATAACCCAAGTCCATTTCTAAGTGGCTTAAAAAAACAAAATGATAGCTTTGAAATGGCATATTCAAAGTCTGAACCCATGTCTGAATGAGATGCTGTGGCATGACCTTAAACAGGCCACTCGTACTTGAACACCTGTGTCAGCTACCACAAGTGCTTAGTGGGGTGACCATGGCTCTGGAGGTAGCAGCTTGTCCTGTAACTAGAGTGTTGCTGGTACAAGCCCCTCCTCTGTCCGTCTCGGTTGTTGTGTCCTTGGGCGAGACAATTCACCCGTCTGGTCTACTGGTGAGGTCAGAGGTGGTGCCAGTGTTTGGAAGCCTCACTTCTGTCAGTGTGCCCCAGGGCAGCTGTGGCTACAATGTAGCTTACCATCACTAGTGTGTGAATGTGTGCGTGAATGACTAAATGTAGTGTGAAGCGCTTTGGGGTCCTCAGGACTAGATACAGCGCTATACAAGTAAAGGCCATTTACCATAATGGCAATCTTTTTTTTTTTCACAGGTCCAGGTTGGTTTAGGTACCTTTAAATCATTTAAGGACTGCTTTTTTGTATTTGCTCAGATTATCTTTATCTGAAATAAAAATTGGTTTGATGATCTGCAACATTTAGGTGAAATTATAAGAAATCTGTTGGAGAGAAAATGCGCTTTTCAAAGGACTTTTGTACCTTTTATGTTGCGTTCAGTTGTCAATACTTTGTTAAAGGTGTGGTGTGGAGTTCCCCGCTTTGTTTTGTTGACTTTTGTAAAAAACTTTTAGAACTGTTCTGCGCTTTACAGCTTCAATGTGGGTGTTACCATTTCATAGCTGTAAACCAGTCAGCTAGTACTCATGTTCTTAGTCATTCCATAGCACTTTTTTCTTTTGATATTTGAATGTTTTGATGGATTATGGAGACAAATCGCATCCGGAAACAATGAAATTTCCTGTATGAACTATCTTGAATATATATTTTTTTCTGTACATGTGACATGCACCCAATTTCCAGTGATTTAAGTTCTACTCCCGGTTTCAGCTAGTTGACTCAAGAAATATATCACTTGAGTAAACTGCTGATTTGACATTTATTAGCTTCAGATAACCCCATCTCCCTGAAGTAGACTTTTGAGTGGATTATAGAAAATGACTTTAAATCATCAGTTATCAAAACAGGTATGAAGCATTTCTAAGGACGTTACAAAATGACACATGGTTGGTATGAAACATTGTAGACTCAAACTAGAAAAATGCTAAATGGCAAAGAGACGAAATGACCACAATGAGGAACTCCTAAAGGACTGTAGTTGACCTTCATCTGCTTCCACTTGCTGTTAGTCAAGCTGCTATGAAGAGGTGGTGTTGTGTAAATAGTGAGCTTTCAGTTCTAGCCAGGATGTAATTGTTATGTGCGGTGACATGAAGCTGTGAAAGGTAAGAATCGTCTTGTTTTGAACTGGGAGTTTGATGTTTCCATTTAAATGTAATTATATGCAATGTCTTGCAAAAGTATTCTTGCCCCTTGAACTTTGTCATTTTATTTTCAGAAACCAACAAAAAACCATGCATAACTGTGAAGTCGGGAGAAAATGTGACTTGGTTTTGAAAATGTTTGACAAATAAACATATGAAATATGTGGCATGTATTAGCATTCAGCCTTTTTATGTTTAATAGTTTGTAGAACCGCCTTTTACTGCGAATAAAGTTGCAGGTCTTCTGGCGCATAAGGTTACCAACTCTGCACATCTAAAGACTGAAATGCATCTGTTTTACCATGAGGTTTGTGTTCAGTGTATGCAATGTTTGTTTTCTGTCAAACATAGCATTTTGAATGCAATTCAAAGAATTCAGTTTTGGTGTCATCTGACCCAAACATCTTCTTCCACGTCTGTGGTGTCCCCTACATGGCTTGTGTCAAACTGGACTAATTATGACTGTGTCAACAATAGCTTTCTTTTTGCCACACTTCCATAAAGGCTTTATTTGAGAATATGAATAATAATTGCCCTGTCAACAGATTATCTCACTTTAGCTGTGGATCTATGCTGCTGCTCCAGTTTCCATGGGCTTCTTGTCCTGCTTTGAACTACTCCACAGCTTTATGCCTGTTGTGTTCCTTGGTCTTCACGATATGCTTAAAGTATTGTTCAAACGAACCAAGCCTTCACAAAACAGCTGGATCTAGTCTGGCTTTAAATTACACACAGCTGGAAGCTGCTTACTAATAAGAAAACTTCTAAAACAGCTTGGTTGTGCTGGGTTTTATTTAGGGGTAAAACAGTCCAAATACAAATGCACACCACACTTTTTAGATTATTGCAAAGCATGTATATTTTCCTTCTACTTGACATTACTCACTACTTTCGGCTGTGCTCGTCTGTGTCATTGAAGTTTGTTATACAAAAAAATGCAAAAACGTTCAAGGGGTGTGAATAGTGTTGCAAGGCACTGTAAATGGAATGGTGAGGAAAAGGGTAGGGAAGTAGTAGACTGGAACAGAGCTTAAAGTGCTAGTTAGATCCACATTTTCTCATTTGTTTTTACATCAATTTAAATGGACTCAACATCTTTCTTTTTAACATGCAAACTATAGGACTGGCTACAGCCATCTGCTGAACAGCTGTTTCAATAGATGTGGTGTTGCTCAGGTAAGCAAGTGATGCAAGTTTTTAGGTGCATTCCAAACCTACAGCAGCAAATTCCCAACCCGTTTAAAGGGGCTCTCAATACGAGTACACTATGTCACCGCTGGCCTGCAAACCTCGAAGAAACCCACCTACAAGAGGGCAATAAAGTCAGAAGACAGCAGAGGTAGATTATGTTTTTTATAGCAAGGAGATGAAGCATTACAATATTGGGTGAAAGTGAAAAATCAAACTCCAGGAAGTAGACTCATCACCCTCAAAGCAAGAGCAATTAAAAAACCTTCATAAACTTTAAAAACTGGCCAAAATGGTTTTAACACAATAAAAATCATAAAATACCCAATGTAGTTCTGGAATGGCAGTAGGATTACTGAAGCAAAGCCTAAAGGCAGAAACTCTAAAAGAAAGTAGTTGAAGCTGATAAAATCCATTTTTTTTAGGGATGCTTTAGTCGTACTTATAGGATCCGTGACCAAACATAAGAGCAGCTTAGTTCTATAATGTGGAACATTTTTTACCTTTTAATAAGCAGGATAAAAATTGTTCCAATTAACTAAAAACTCTAAATACAGTCCATCTACCAACATATGCATTAGCCAATTATAAATAAAAAAGTGGTACGATGCCAAGGAAATAAAAAATTTTCAAATGTAATTTAATTATTGTATTCAATATTTAAAAAGTAGTACCTCTGTGTGGGTTATGCTCTTTAAGCCACAATGACATTCTCAAAAACTGAAGGCAATAGAATCTTATTTGCAATAAGGGACCCAAGAATGTGTTGTTTAGAAATGAGTAATTTGTTTCCTGGACTACCTGTGAAGTGCATCAGTGGTGTAACAGTTGGGTCTTGGTTTGACAAGGTCAATAAAGTGTTTAAAACCAGACTGCCTCAAAGTTTATTTTTTCCTTTTCCTGCCATGTTATCTTCATGAACAGGGAAAATGACAACTCTCGCTGAGAAACGGTAGTGAGAAGCTTGCCGCTGTCTTCGAGGGACGTTCAGTGATCCGTGCCAATCAGAGACCACCTGGAGGTTCCATTACGGAGCGCCGTGGGATGCTTAACCTGACCTGGGAGGGAAAACTGTTTGGTGATGTGGAAGATGTGAGAGAAGAGACTGCACAGATGAGTGCTGTCTAGGGAGGAATAGAGTACGGAGCTGGCCAAGTATGTGGGAGATTGTCAGGTTTTCACTTGATGTTAAAAGGAAAAGGTGTGATGTAATTGCTCTTATGGAAGAAATCACACTGCTCAGCCACAGTAGGTTTAAATTGTTACTTTTGCAAATGACATTCTTTTTGGTATTAAAATCAAAGTTAAGCTCTTGTCTTCAGGTTTTAGAAAATCTGATTTATACCAAACCTCTTCAGTAATTGAGCAAGAAAGCATGATGGTCAACTTCTCCCTCTGCTCTATAACATGAAGCTGAATATTATACTCATACAGGGCTATGAGTCCAGTAAATTACTTGCTATAAGTCCAGTAAGTTGCTTTATGAAAACAGTGTGGCAAATAGCCTGCCCTGAAAATCCCACAACAATGTAATTTATATGAGTTGGATTATTTTCAACCTGTCTGGCCCTGAAATGTGATCAGCCGATCAGAAACCTCCCCGGCCAGGGAAAATATTCAGTCTGGAAATCACTGAAGGAACAAGTTGGGTATCTTCAGTGTCAGAGGAAGCACAGATGTAAGAAGCCATTTCAAAGAACACTACAGGTCCTTCTCAAAAAATTAGCATATTGTGATAAAGTTCATTCTTTTCCATAATGTAATGATCAAAATTAAACTTTCATATATTTTAGATTCATTGCACACCAACTGAAATATTTCAGGTCTTTTATTGTTTTAAAACTGATGATTTTGGCATACAGCTCATGAAAACCCAAAATTCCTATCAAAAAATTAGCATATCATGAAAAGGTTCTCTAAACGAGCTATTAACCTAATCATCTGAATCAACTAATTAACTCTAAACACCTGCAAAAGATTCCTGAGGCTTTTAAAAACTCCCAGCCTGGTTCATTACTCAAAACCGCAATCATGGGTAAGACTGCCGACCTGACTGCTGCCCAGAAGGCCATCATTGATACCCTCAAGCAAGAGGGTAAGACACAGAAAGAAATTTCTGAACGAACAGGCTGTTCCCAGAGTGCTGTATCAAGGCACCTCAGTGGGAAGTCTGTGGGAAGGAAAAAGTGTGGCAGAAAACGGTGCACAACGAGAAGAGGTGACCGGACCCTGAGGAAGATTGTGGAGAAGGACCGATTCCAGACCTTGCGGGACCTGCGGAAGCAGTGGACTGAGTCTGGAGTAGAAACATCCAGAGCCACCGTGCACAGGCGTGTGCAGGAAATGGTCTACAAGCCACTTTTGAACCAGAAACCGCGGCAGAAGCGCCTGACCTGGGCTACAGAGAAGCAGCACTGGACTGTTGCTCAGTGGTCCAAAGTACTTTTTTTGGATGAAAGCAAATTTTGCATGTCATTTGGAAATCAAGGTGCCAGAGTCTGGAGGAAGACTGGGGAGAAGGAAATGCCAAAATGCCTGAAGTCCAGTGTCAAGTACCCACAGTCAGTGATGGTCTGGGGTGCCATGTCAGCTGCTGGTGTTGGTCCACTGTGTTTTATCAAGGGCAGGGTCAATGCAGCTAGCTATCAGGAGATTTTGGAGCACTTCATGCTTCCATCTGCTGAAAAGCTTTATGGAGATGATTTCATTTTTCAGCACGACCTGGCACCTGCTCACCGTGCCAAAACCACTGGTAAATGGTTTACTGACCATGGTATTACTGTGCTCAATTGGCCTGCCAACTCTCCTGACCTGAACCCCATAGAGAATCTGTGGGATATTGTGAAGAGGAAGTTGAGAGACGCAAGACCCAACACTCTGGATGAGCTTAAGGCCGCTATCGAAGCATCCTGGGCCTCCATAACACCTCAGCAGTGCCACAGGCTGATTGCCTCCATGCCACGCCGCATTGAAGCAGTCATTTCTGCAAAAGGATTCCCGACCAAGTATTGAGTGCATAACTGAACATAATTATTTGAAGGTTGACTTTTTGTATATTAAAAACACTTTTCTTTTATGGGCCGGATGAAATATGCTAATTTTTTGAGATAGGAATTTTGGGTTTTCATGAGCTGTATGCCAAAATCATCAGTTTTAAATCTATAAAAGACCTGAAATATTTCAGTTGGTGTGCAATGAATCTAAAATATATGAAAGTTTAATTTTTATCATTACATTATGGAAAAGAATGAACTTTATCACAATATGCTAATTTTGTGAGAATGACCTGTATGGTGCAGAGAATAAGACCTCGGTGGGTTTTTGAGTATAATGATGGCGGGTCTGCTACAGGACTTCCAACTCCTACCTGGAGAAAGAGCAAACTGACCTGGGCTGATTTCAGCAGGTAACAGGAAGGCTGAATGTGTTTTAAGCTTTAGGTAATACACTGCATTTGGCACCTAACAAAGTTTAAAACTTCTAATTTATATCATATACTGTTATAGGCTACTTTAAGTTCAATAAATAATTTAACAAATTGAAAATGGCAAAAAGCAGTATTGATCAGCACATCAAAGTTAGAAAACTGGCCACAAATCTGTGATCGCTGAATCTCTGAAATAGATTTCAGTGTGAAACATATTCCCAAACTTAATAGAAAATCGCTGAAAAACCAGTCAGCATGATCTGTGCTGCAGTGTGCAAATATTTTGTAGCAAATCTCACCTTTTTTTGTCTCCATTTAAATTAGTATTTGCTAGAAATCTGTACAAAAACGCAACATTTACAGTAAAAAGTATTTGGCAGTCACTGTGCAAGTTGTCCCACTTAAAAAGCTGGTCTGTAATTTTCATCATAGGTACACTTCAACTGTGAGAGACAGTATGTGAAACAAAATTCCAGGAAATGACATGAGTTATAAAGAACTGATTTGTATGATGGTGCAGAAAATAAGTATTTGGCCAATAACAAAAGATCACCTCAACACTTTGTAATGTAACCTTGGTTGGGAATGACAGAGGTCAAACATTTCCTGTAGGTCTTCACCAGGTTTGCACACACTAGCTGGTATTTTGGCCCTTTCTTCCATGCAGATCTTCACTAGAGCTGTGATGTTTTGGGGCAGTTGCCGGGCAACATGGACTTTTAACTCCCTCCACAGATTCGGTCTGGAGACTGGCTAGACCACTCCAGAACCTTGAAATGCTTTTGTACAATGCACATGTACAATCTTGTCCCTGGTGTCCGTAGACAGCTCTCTGGTCTTGGCCATGGTGGAGATTGGAGTCTGACTGTTTGAATGTGTGGACAGGTGTCTTTTATACAGATGAGTTCATACAGGAACCATTAATACATGTAACGAGTGAAGGACAGAAGAGCTCCTTAAAGAAGTTGTAACAGGTCTGTGAGGGCCAGAATTCTTGCTTGGTTGTAGGTGCTACATACTTATTTTCTGCACCATTATACAAATTAATTATTTAAAAATCATACAATGTGATATCCTGGATTTGTACATCCTTTCTCTCACAATAGAAGTGTAACCTATGATGAAAATTACAGTCCTGTCTCATCTTTTTAAGTGGGACAACATGCACTAACGGTGGCTACCAAATACTTTTTTGCCCCACTGTAAGTTGCAGATGTTTTCCTTGCTATATTTAAGGAAATAAAATGCATCTCCAGTCTTTGATTCAGTTCGTAGCTCAGGAGTGGTATCATAGACCTTAAATGGATCGCCACAACAGGGTAGAGTGGATTGATTTTCTTTCACATGAAAAATAGACTACAGAGACATTTTTTGCCGCTTCTTAATTCCTCCCCATCCCTGTACATCCGCCCTTTGAAGACAGGAGGAGAACTTCTGGAAATGACCTGGGAGTACTACCACCACTTCTCAAACAGAATCCTGTCTTTTGGGAGGCCGAGGTCCATGAGGGTTTTTGAAATTGCCTCTATCATCGGTGGGGGTCCGCATAAGTAACACAAAGTCCTTTGTGGGTCCACGTTTGCCTGCAACTCCTCCTCTGTGATTCTCCCACCTGACGAGACACAGGGGAGTAAATGCATTAATTAAAACCCAGCGTCAAGGCTCATCCATGTAGCTTTGATAGAGCCGGCTTTACGTAATGAAACAGATAAATCAAAGAAAGCAGACTGTGGTGGAATGTGACAGTCAATCAATCATCCCAACTAAATGAAGAAACGTATACATGTGCAGATTACTTTTGACAAATGGCTGAAGGTGCGGCTCGACTTCTGCCCTCTGTTGCGTGACATGAAAGTTGCAGGAGAACTTGTTAGGGAACTGTCCACACTGCTCAATTATGGAGCTCTGGAAAGAAAGAAAAAAAAAAGTCAGATGGTGACATATTGAGCTACAGCTTGATACCCAGTGAAATGTTCCATATTTTTTCACATTATAAGCCCAAAGTTTTATGTAACATGCATTGATTTTTGCAATTGCAACAGTCTTAAAAAAATAAAAAAAATAAAAAAAAATTCTCACTAGCAATCAAAAACATAATGAACCTTGAAGAGCAGTTCCTGAGTGTTCTTGGCACTGTAGCAGAGGTGGGCGCAACCAATGTTGTAGTCCCGACCACCAGAGGACTGGTTGAGACGTAGCAGATCTGAAGTGTGCAACAGAATAGAGTATAGGGGATTGATCCCAACACCCCCGGCAACCAACAGCAAATCCACAGCTGGATCCGTGGGCAGCGGGTCAAAGTAGAAGTCCCCACCAACATGCATGGCCACACGAGACCCTACTGTACACTGACAGAAGAGAAGAAAAAAGTATTTAACAAAATGGAGGAAGACGTCATTAGCACTCTGCGTTATACCAAGTTAATAAGAGAACACAAACACAAAAAAACACTTAATACTGAGGTTTCCTTACTTCAAATGTTTTTCCTTCATCTGCACACTTCTACATGCTCTCTTAAGCTACTATAACGGCGCCTAAACTATTCCTGGAGAACAATATCAAACAAAAGGATCAAACCGTCCCAGAGCTGAGATATGTACGTCTCAGAACACAAATGAACGCTGCCTTTTCTCAGATCTTTCTATAACAAGACTGCGGTTTACAAACGTTTTTATTATGACACTACATTAAACTCACAAATTTGCAATCTGCAAAGAGAGAATAAAGACAAGCTGAAAAAAACAAATTCATAGAACTACTAAGAGACAAATTCCTATTTTATTCAGAGGGTGGAAAAAATGCAATGGTACCACACTTATTGCCTCCCCTGTTGACACGGTTAGCTATCTTTTTCCCCATTTCAGTCTCCCATTACATTTTACAATGATGGAGAAAACAGAGAGAAGGAATTTTGATCATTCTCCTTTGCACACTATATCAGCAGAGTCCTGGGTCTTTACTGCTCTTCAGCTGACCCTGGATGTTTTCTGGAGGACTTAGGTCTGTGGACTGATATGGCCATGGAAGAAGGTTGATTTTGTGTTGTGTGAACCATTTTTCTCTTGATTTGGCTGCATTTTTTGGATCATTATCCTGCTTATAGAGCCATTGACTTCTCAATTTCACTTTTGATGCAGACTCCACCAAATTATTATCTAAAATCTCCTGGAATTTCAAAAGTTCATGGTGACATTAACTCAAACAAGGTTCCCTGGGTCTTTGGAGGAGAAACACAACCCACAGCATCACAGATCCTCTACTTAACAGGTGCTTTTCCAAGTACTGTTGCTGTCAGACAGAAACCTCGTATCAGAAAATTTGGGGAAATAATCAGAAAGGTTTTATTGCCATATGTGTAAACAGGTTCACAACATTAGAAAATGGCTGTGGGACTTTTTGCAAACATAAGGCAAACACTTCTAAGAATCCAATAAATAGAAATAAAATGGGATAAAGAGATGAATATATTATGAGTGCAGGTTATGATCAGTGCAAAATCATACAGGTGCGAAAACACAACACAGGGTCATGTGACTGAAACAGAGCGGGTGGTGGGAACAGTCTTAGGGTCCAACAGCAGAGGGGAAGAAACTCTTCTTATGGCAAGAGGTTCTGGTCTGAATGGACCGGAGCCTCCTGCCTGATGGGGAGCCGGTCTAAAAGTCTGAGTCCAGGGTGAGAAGGGTCAGCTGTGATCCGACCTGCATGCCCAAGGGTCCTGGAAGTGTACAGGTCCTGTAGAGATGAGAGTCTGCAGCCAATCACCTTCTCCACAGAGCACACAACACGCTGCAGTCTCTGTTTGTCCCAGATGGTGGCTCCAACATACCACATGGTGATTGAGGGGGTGAGGATGGACTCTAAGATTGCAGTGTAGAACTGCATCATCGTCCGTGCAGGCAGATTGAATTTCTTCAGTTGCCTCAGAAAGTATATCCTCTGCTGGGCCTTCTTTATTATGGAGGGGATGGTGGGCTCTTGAGGGCCTGGGTGATGGTGGTGCCGAGGAAGTGGAATGAGTCCACAGTGGTGATGGGGGTGTCAGTCAGGACGATGGGGGGGAGTGGGGCTGTGTGCTTCCTAAAGTCCACAATAATCTCCACTGTCTTCTGGGCATTCAGCACCAGGTTGTTGTGGCAGCACCAGGACAACAGACGTTCAGCCTCCATCCAGTAGGCAGACTCATCCCAGTCCGAGATGAGTCCAGTGTCATCGGCAAACTTAATTAGCTTGACAGACTGGTGGTCACAGGTGCAGCAGTTGGTGTAGAGGGAGAAGAGGAGAGGAGAAAGAACACAGCCCTGAGGGGAGCCGGTGCTGATGGTCCGGGAGTCAGAGATATTCTTCCCCAGCCTCACCTGCTACTTCCTATCAGTCAGGAGGTCAGTGATCCACCTGCAGATGGAATCAGGCACATTCATTTGGGACAGCTTGCGTTGGAGGAGGTCTGGAAAGATGGTGTTGAAGGCAGAGCTGAAGTCCACAAACAGGATCCTGGCGTAGGTTCCCGGGGGAGTCCAGATGCTGCAGGATGAAGTGATGAGCCATGTTGATGGCATCGTCTACAGACCTGTTGGCTCTGTAGGCAAACTGTGGGGGGTCCAGGGACAGGGTCCAAATATATTGAATATTAACAATGAACTTTAGAGTGTGTAGTATAACAAACTTGCAGAAGGACTGCTTGAATGCAATATTTGGTCGAATACTATACTTCAAATGTCATGCATTTGCTCTGGCCATATTGATAATAAATTTGGTCATTTAGATGGACTCCAACTGCCCTTAATGTCAACAGCTGACATTTGTTATGAGACTCCAAGATATTAAAACTCACAGGGAGTGGTGGGGATAATGTTTAATGGCTAAGACACAAAAGAGTCAGAAAAATCTGGGTCAATCGTAGCCGTATTGCGCATCATATTTGCGTTGCAATTTTTAGCAAAAGAAGCACAATTACATATATTTTCCTGAAAAATGGAGCTGACATGGATGATATTCATCCTCTGTTTGAACCCACCTGGTGTGTTTGTTGTCAAAAACTTCAAACAAAGGAGGCTTTGGTCAATTCAAGGTGATACAGTAGCTATTGTTTTGCAGACATTTTCCGACATGAATTTTAACACACATCTGGCTTACTTAAATATGCCCAGTCAACGTTTTTTTCCCTATTTTTTAAGAATTACCAGTTATATTTATACCCCAAGAAATAGTAGTTATGGATTACCAGATCTGTTCATCAGGATAACACAGGAATCACTCACCGCAGTGTGGATCCAGTGTGCTGGGGGATATTTGGCGTACTTGACAGCCAGTTCGACGACACCCTCCCTCTGCAACAAACCTGGGCTGGAGCACATGGAGAAACCTCCCACCTTCTCCACACCAGGGATGAAGAAATCTACCCTGCATCAGGAAAAAGCACAATGCGATATAAGTCCTAAACTACCATTAAAACTGAATGCTCATATCATTCTTTTAGAACCAATAGTTATTTCATTTTTGCATGTGTATTAAATGGTGAAAAAATGTTGAACTGTGGGTCAGGGGCTGAATGTAGGCAGAGCGTCACCCTCTGACCTCAACGAGAAGACCGACCTGTTCCAGAAAAACCAGAGAATAAAATCGAACCAGAAACACAGCTGCCTGCTTGCAGGTTTATTCAAACTGCAGCACGTTTGTTTGCCACAAAGCCCAGCCACATGCAATGTTAAACAACTGGACTAATGTTTCACCAGGACAATGATCCACTGTTCCGTTAGAGAAAGATAAAGGAGTCAAATATAAAGGATCTGCCATAGTAATCAATTTATATCATTTCCATCCTGGTGAAGAAGGTCTGGACAGTTCGTCCTCTTTAAAAACGCGCATATATATTTTTACAGTCAGTTAAAGCAGGACAACTGAATGATTAACACCCACCAACAACATGGTCACGTGTGTGCTGTCAACAAATCAAAACAATCAACCAGAACCGATAACAGACAAGACAAAAAGACCTGCCTTCATCAAAGGACCAACTTTCATTACGTTGAGTCGAAAATGTTTAATCAGTCAAGTGACAAAAATAATCTCAAGCGTGTAAAAATGCTCACTGAACAGTATCTAACATGACCCTCTGATTATTTTGGTGGATAAACCAATGTCGAGGAAGAAAACTGGAGGACGAGGACTTGGTAGCTCCAAAAGTTATGTCAATATTTAAAGCTGAAGCGGTTGAATCTGACAGAATGCTGTCACCAGGTGGTGACTCTGGGAACTGCAGATTTTATAAAAGGGATTTACAGGCCTGTGGTTGCTAAAACCCGCGTGAATAGAAGCCAAACAACTACAATCCTTGTGTTGTAACTATAAATAATAAATATTTGTTGTCTGGTTTTCTGAGCATCAATAATTATAAATCAATAATTTAATATTAATATAATTATTGATGACGTTCGAGTTTAACCTGTTTATTAAAGATTTCGGGGCACCAATCTCATAAATGAGATAATTTTAATTAAACCAGACTGTCAGTCTCTCTGAAAAGGCGTAGATCGACCGCTGGGTTAAAACAAACTTCACAGCACACACTGAAATAGCACAGGAAACTTCTCGTTACTGAAGGGAATTTATTAATGAAATAGGTCAACCTTACAGATTACATTTCCTTCATAATTTCAATCTATTCTAACGCATGCAAAAATATAGAACAAAGTTAACGTTGAGGGAAGGGGGCGTTTGTGTGCCGATGTGTGTGTGCCGATGTGTGTGTGTGTGTGTGCAGCGCTGTGTGTGTGTGTGGGAGACAGCGAGCGGATGAGGGGGGTTCAGTTTAGCACACTCAATGCGATAAATAACTCAAGTCTTATCAATTGGCGTGATTCATGAACAGAGGCAGATCCCTTATGACGGGGACTGAAAGTTCCAAATCATGAAATGAGCAGTCTATAAGCATGCCAAGGGGCTTTCCGGCTGTCACCGGGGACTGTAACTTGGGTTGGATTTTCAACCAGCAGGTAGGCTGAACGATTGTTCAACTCAAGAATGGCTGTACCGCAAACAGCAAGGTTCAGTTCCAGGAAGTAGGGGAGTGGCTGGAAAAACGCTTGCTTACCCAATGGCTGTTGGCCATTCATCACCGCTAAGCGTATTGCCACCCCTGCTGTTCTTGGTGGTATCAGCATGTTATTCTCACTAGCAGCTTGGCAGGCCTGAGGGACGGTCTGGCCTGACAGCATGACTTCAGGGTTCATCCGGAAGGGTTCTGCAGGTGTGTTGGCTCGCGTCCAAAGGACCTGGTTAAAAGTGTCCAGCTGTGTGCCGAGCTGAACCAGTAGATCTGCTCCGTTGAATACGGGGCGGTCTAGATGGGGAACAATGCTGAAAACATGTGAAAGCTGTTTTGGCCCGATCACAACCGCTTTCAGGGGGAGTTGAGGCCATTCAGCTGACAGGAGTCTGTGCCTGCTTGTCACCTTAACCAGCAGGGGGTCTTCCTGACTCTGACTGTCAAAGACCTCCTTACTGACTGCTGATTTATCTAGCCAGAGTGCTAGAAGCACATCTGGGATGCAACTGTCACCAATGTGTATGCCTCCAACCACTCGGGGGCTGTAGAGCTTTGCACCTGTGTTCTTTAAGGAGCAGAGAAATGATGCATGACTGCGGAGGGGGATTCCCTGGCTGACTGAGCTCACTGGTTCAGCTGAGGTGTTCAGGACCGTCTCTGGGAGTGGCATTAGCTTTGACAAGGGTTCTCTGGACTCCTCTAAGCTAGCTACCTGATGGTTGGAAGCTGGGTGCCTGGTGTCTGTGCTTAGTGGCTTTGGCACCTCCACCTGGGCCCAGAGTTTCCCCTGCTGGCAGTCGATGAAAGGAGCCAGCCTCTCGAGCAGGTCCTGTCCAATGAGGAGAGGCTCTGTGTCTAATGTGCAGACATAGACTGGGTGAACCAAGGTCATGTTCTGGAAAGTGATGCCCAGCCACACCCGCTTAGTGATGCATGACTGATTTTGTGTGTAGCTGGTGATTTGTACATCGCAGCTTTCAAGTTGGAATGGTTGACCTAATGAAATCATGGCCTGAGTAACCTGTTCAAACAAAGCTGAGCTTATTAAGCTAATTTCTGAACCTGTGTCCAGCAGAGCGTTAGCCTGAATGCACCCTCCATCAATGGTCTGACAGTAAAGGCGACGTGCATGGTTCTGGTGAGTTAGTTCACCAAGAAATGTGAGAAATGGTGTTTGTGATGTGTCCACTGGGGGAGTCTCAGTGAGCTCCTGAGGTGTTGATTTTGCGTTCCCCCAGCTGATTACATAGACTGTAGCTGTAGGAATCGGATCCACGCCTAGTCATGCAGACGGTGGTTTCTGGTCTGACTCGTCTCGAGGCTGAGGTGTCTCTTTTGAGCTGACTGGATTTCTCAGCTGCTCGACTGCTTCAGAGAAAAACCTACGACAAACATCTTCTATGTCTCTTTTGGTTAAACCGTTATTTCTAGCCTTGTTGGGCAAGGTTTGGGTCCATTTCTGTACTAACCTGCAAAACTCTGGCTTCCTTCTCTACTTGGTGGGGCCTGCTCAGCGTTTCCCACGCGAGCTGGGCATGCTTCCTAATCTCCTGCATCTTTAAGTTTCTGACTCTACAATGCATGGTAAATCTCAGAGAACCCTTTCTATTTCTCTCAAATAGTCATGTATGTTAGAATCATTCGAGCTTGGGTCGAAACGTTCCATGTCTCTGGCAAGGGACTCTAACTGAAGCGTGCGGATTCCTGATTCTCGGTAGGGAGCGCTCTCTTCTGAATCACTAGATGAGCGTTCCTGCAGGTCGGGATCAAAGTAATGCTGTGGGCGCAGCTTAGGGTTCTGCACCTGTCGCGCACTAGGGTGTGTCAGGAAATCTGGCCCACCTGGACTCCACATGCTCCTGTCCCATGGTCTCTGTGGGGGGCCAGATGCATAGTGGTCCACCCTGGGAGCCCCCCCTCTTTCTGCTCTGCCTGCAGGGTGCAGCTCTTGGTCTGGGGCTGCAGCTGCAGCTCTTGGTCTGGTGCTGCAGCTGCAGCTTTCACACCTTCACTCACCACTGGCAGAGAAAGGGGGGGGGGGGGGGGGGGGTCGCAGCTTCCCCCAGAGGTCTCCCTGCTTCAGAAAGAAAGTAGGGGTCATTCGCTGCACTGTGTGGCGTGACACCGGCTTGATCAGAAATCACCCACTGAGATTCAACTCTCTTATGGCTGGGTGGAATCTGCTCTAATGGAGGTGGGACCCGTTCTTCCTCAGCACTCTTCTGTAACTATCTTAACCTCGTGAAGCTCAAAAATAGCAGTGTCTCTTTCTTGCTTTAACTGTGCAACTGTCTGGCTTTCCAACTGCAATCTAGATTGAAGCAACAACGTTAGCTGGCCAAGGACATCGGACACCTTCAGTTCTTTATCTGGGTTTTCCATAAATCCCACTAAACTCTGTATTCTCTCTGTACAGACTTCAATATCATAACCGTGTAGGTACTCGCTTTCCTGTGATGACAGGCGAATAAGATTTCCAACTACCTGGTGCAGGTGGTAGTCTCCAGCGCTCTCTGGGCGCACAGCATCAGCTGCATGGTAGCCTGAGGCTTCCATCTTTTAAGGCACCAGAAGAAACAGAAAGAGAATAAAATATAAAGATTTAAATAAAAGAAATTGAGATAATAAAATGAGACCAAATCTCAAGCAGCCAATAGGCCAAGTTTACAATTGCTCAAAAGCAAAACACGCACCAACTTGCCACTACCTCAGATAAATATGCTCTGGTCTCTTTGCATATTCCACAGGTTTATGTGCGCAAAATAAATAATTGCACAAGCTGCCAAAATCACTTGTGACTTACACAATACTACTTTATAGTATTTCAGAATGCTATGTGTTAAATATAAACTCCTTATTTTGTTTAAGGGAACTTAGCAATGCAACACAGATTCACTCTCTCTAATCAAGGTTAGCAGTGAGTTAGCAGTAATTAAAATCAGGCAAAAATACACATTAGGGACACACACAAGGAAACAAACATTAGATGCTTGAAAAAAAAAAACAAATTCTCTCAGAAGTACCAAGAGCAAAAGCATTTAATTGAGCATGAGTTTCCTTTAAACTTGTATAATTAGTTCAAATGCAGCCTAAGCAATGAGGAATAAATGCAGGGTAAGCAATTTAATTTAATAGCTGGAATTTAAATCAGGGTGCTTTTCCACAGCACACCGGGAAACTAATTTTCAAGCTGATTGCTTCCAGATTGAAATTTGGAATTATTAATTTAAATGCAGGTTAAGCAATTTAATTTTTTAGCTGGAATTTAAATCAGGGTGCTTTTGCACAACACATTGAGAAAAAAAATTAAGATGATTACTTCCAGATTGAAATGTGTAATTATAAATTTAAATGCAGATTAAGCAATTTAAATTTTTTATGAATTTGGAACACTGAAATTTTTTATGCACATTAAGGAGCACAAAAAGTATATGAACAATTACTTGCAGATTGAACAGCTTGAATAATGGATTTAAAAATGCATCTTAATTAATCTGATTAGCAGCAGGTTAATTCAGCACTACCATGCTTCCATAGGCTACAGCACAAAGCAGAATTGCTGCTTCTGAGCGGCAACGTGCAGAACTTATCAGAAACCACAGTTAAGATGAATGACCATTCAAAAGCCGAACACAGCACAATGCTCCTCAAATAATCCCATCAAAACGTCTGCCAAATATTTATATCAGCTTAGTCAAACTCCAAAGCAGAAGATTATCACCAGGGAAGGTTGCAAACCTTATCGCTTTAAGATCTGGCCGAATAATCTGAACAACTGTTTATTCAGTGGGTGCGGTTTATTTATCTTTTCCTAGCGGCCTCACACGGGACGCACCATTAATGTTGTAACTATTAATAATAAATATTTGTTGTCTGGTTTTCTGAGCATCAATAATTATAATCAATAATTTAATAATATAATTATTGATGACGTTCAAGTTTAACCTGTTTATTAAAGATTTCGGGGCACCAATCTCATAAATGAGATAATTTTAATTAAACCAGACTGTCAGTCTCTCTGAAAAGGCGTAGAGTTCGTCCACGGGGTTAAAACAAACTTCACAGCACACACTGAAATAGCACAGGAAACTTCTCGTTACTTAAGGGAATTTATTAATAAAATAGCTCAACCTTACAGATTACATTTTATTCATAATTTCCATCTATTCTAACGCATGCAAAAATATAGGACAAAGTTAACGTCGAGGGAAGGTGGGGGGGGGGGGTGCGGCTGTGGTTGTGTGTGTGCAGCGCTGTGTATGTGTGGGAGATGAGGGGGGGGGTTCAGTTTAGCTCACTCAATGCGATAAATAACTCAATTCTTATCAATTGGCGCAATCGGTTCACAAAGGAAGACCGCGCGGCAATTCAACAAAACGCTAGTTTCATTAGCAATGGTGGCTTGGACAAAGGAAACGAGGGCGACGGAGAAAGGGGATCAACTGAGGCCACGCGACCTGTCTAAACAGAGACGCGCCGACCGCAGCAGACTATAAACAAACAAGGAAATAATACAATATAATATACTGCTTCTGGTTGCAACAAAAGTCACATAATAAAACACAAAAAGCATGCACATTCAGGGTCGGTGTACAGCGACAGACGACCAAGAATAACAGTGGTTAATAAGTTTACATTTATTTTAACCAACAGAAAACGGATATTAACCGTCAAGACCTTCTCCTCTACCCAGACCGAGAGATAGAAATCAGTTTAATCCTACTTGGTGGGGGCAGCTCTCCACAGTCCACGAAGAAGAACAGAGAAAGTGTCCAGTTTAAAGGAGCGGTTTGCGCAAAACCGAGGTCGGAAAAGCGGACGTCCGACTTTTAGGCGCTGAGGGACTCAGGCCTGTTTTCAACAGAGTTCAGATGGCCAGCTGACTCCCTGGTTACGCTGACAGGGAGTCTGTTTGATCGGCCGATTCACTTCGAAGTATAAAAGGGAAGTTCTTCCTGGTCCAGCAGGTTTGAACGGAAAAAGGGAAAATGCTAGTAGTGGATTAAAGCGTCTCCTCACAGGCACTGCTCTGGGACCAAAAGAGACCAAGATTTCAATATTCGCGCTGCTTTTATCAACTCTGTGATAGAGACCATAGAGAATGGGTCGAGGGCAGCGCAATGGGTGCTGGGAGATGCAGTTCGTTCAGTGAAAGGATGATGGGAGATCCAGTTCGTTCAGTGAAAGGATGATGGGAGATCCAGTTCGTTCAGTGAAAGGATGATGGGAGATCCAGTTCGTTCAGTGAAAGGATGATGGGAGATCCAGTTCGTTCAGTTAAGGCCATAGCCTCAACACTTGGTAGCACAACTATTGATCACCTCTTGTATTTTTCAAGCATGCTTATTGTTATTAATTTACTTATTCTGTAAGTTGGAAACACAAAAAAAAATCATCAAGAATGAACAATAATCTGTTGGTATTAAACTGTCCCGCTAACTGGAAGATCTTCATGCTAATATGAATATGTAAAAGCGTCTACTCACCACTGTCCTGCTTTGAAGCTAAAGTCTGGGTGGACGGCTATCCTCAGTCTTTTTACGGTTTCTGACTCAGTCATGATTCCGCAGACTTGAGCGGGATACAGCGTCTACATCAGGCATCCAAACAGAAAGACAAAAAAGATTAACAAAGGAGGAAGGAATAGCCTAGAGTTTTTTTTTTTAATCTTCCCCAACAACAAACTCACATTACTGTTTTCGAAGCAGAGCTTACATTTTGTCTGTAGTTGTTCACTGTCCTCTCCAAATGGTCTGTTTGTCTTTTGGAGGACATATTTCTCCTAATAAAGAGGAGACAGCAGTTAGATGATGGTTTGTTTGTGCAAAGAGCCTAAAGCTATACAGGGAGCACATGTATAAAAAAAAGGACATGGAGTTTGCCCTCAGTGTCAATAATGAACAATAAACTAAACAGAACAGCGCACACAAAATACACTAAAATAGCTCAACATTTCAAGTACGCAAATGGAGATGAAAGAACAGCTAACAGTACAGTTTTCCAGTGCTATCATACAGGAAAAAATGTGGGGCAAAGAGGACCATCGCAGCAGGTACTGATTGGTACTTTGGCAGTGTGAGTAGAAAAATGAAACATCCATCCCCATAAAGCATGTCAGCAGAGAGAAGCATTAGTGAAATATATTATCCTGGTACAGTAGTTGGCTGTGCTAAATTAGGATGCAATAAAACAGTGAACCAACACCAGCACCCAAAACCATCCGTCACTGTGGGAACTTCACACTGGACCTCAGGTGATCCGTGCCTCTCCACTCCTCCTCTAGTCTCTGTGACCATTATTTCCAAATGAAATAAAAATTTGTTTGAACTGCTCTGCAACAATTCGGACCCTTTTCTTCTTAGCCCAGGTAAGATGGCTTTGATGTTGTCTCTGGTTCAAGAGGGGGGTTACCACAACAAATTCAAAGGCTGTTTGTCATGTCCTGGATACATCTGGTGTGGTGGCTTCAAAGTTCTGACTCCAGCTGCAGATCATGTGTTGTACGTCTCCTTCCAACTTGTTAATGAGCTTTGCCTCACAATCATCTAAAGCAGGGGTCCCCAAAGTCGGTCCTCAAGGGCCGGCATCCTGCATGTTTTAGTTATTTCCCTGGTTCAACACAGCTGAATCAAATGATTGCTCATTAGCAGACCTCTGCAGAACTTTGACATGCTGAGGAGGTAGTTGGACCATTTGAATCAGCTGTGTTGAACCATGGAAAGACCTAAAACATGCAGGATACCGGCCCTTGAGGACCCCTGATCTAAAGCCTGCTGTTAACCCTGTTGTTTCTGCTCCATTTCCCACCACAGTTTCCCCTTCCACTCAACTTTCAATGAATATGCTTAGATATCGCGCTCTAAACAGCCAACTTCTATAGCAAACACATTTTTACGGCTTACTCCTAATGACTGTCTGCTAAACAGCTGTAAAGTCAACACATCTCCCCCATGACTGTTAAGACCGTAAATTACAGAAATAAACTGTTAAAATGTCAAATATCACTGAGGAACACAGAAGTTTCCCCTTTTGAGTTTGATTTCTGAAACAACACCTTTTGATGATATTGTAATTTTTGGAGGCATTTGTATTTTAGTTTAGCAGGACTAATTAGCAGACTCACCTGTTTGCAGATCCGGGGCCCAGCAGCCGCCTGCACAGCGGAGCAGCAGCAGGACTCTGCCGGCTGAAGCTTCGAGCAGCGGTACAAATTAACCCACAGGGGGTGCTCATCGCTACCCGGCTTCCTGTCAGAACAAAACATATAGAAAAGCCGAAAACTGTCAAAACTGCTGAGTCACACATCAGCGGTACTAAAGTAAGAATTTGTTTTTTATTCTCGCAGGCATTTGGCTTTAATTTCAGTTCCTGATTATGACATCTACAAGATTTTAAACCAAGCAAACGCTACCTACAATAAGACAAACTCCCTTAAAATATTGCTTTTTAGTCTAAAATAGTACTAGCAAGCAGCCGATATCCCTTTCACAATAAGAATATGTAAGTACAATGACTAAATGTTTACTTTAAAACGTAGAAACTTGTTGGGAAACACAATACTATATTATTGAGATAAATCTAAATGGAGTTTGGTGTGACCTCTTTGCATTAAGCTAACTAGCTAAAGATGCATTTAAACCGGGTTTATTTTCCGCTTCGTTAATTCGGTCAGACAGAAGCCTGGTGAATTTTGCTTACCTAGACACTGCCAAGTCGTATTCCACTCAAATTCTGGTCAAATATTTCTCTACTACAGCAGTAATAACCTTCGGCATGTTAGGATTACATGACACAAGTTTCATGGGGAAAGCTGACTTCTTTGCTGTGTTGACACGGCTGGTATTGAGTTTATCAGCGCCCTCCTCAGGTCGAATGGCGTAGTTCATAAGGACCACATCTTTAAGTCAGGCTTACTTTATCATGGAAAACAGCTGTAAAATAAGAAAGTGACACAAAAATATATATAAAAGCATAACATTTTTTATTTAAATGATCTTTGCCTAGATTTAAGACTGTATACTTTGCACAACAACAACTCTCTTACAATGGTAACCAATAGAAATATCTTCATGACAGACATTGCCTACAGGTTTTCATTCAATGTACAAGCCAAACATCTTTCAGCAACGTCTCTCTTTCAATCTCCTCCCTTACCTCGTGTATGTCTGAAATCAAAAACTGGTTCACCTTAAACTTCCTCAAACTAAATAGTGATAAAACAGAATTACTCCTTGTTGGCTCTAAATCTGCTCTTTCTAAGGTTTCAAACGTCACCTTGTCCATTGACTCATCCTCTGTCTCCCCCTCCCCACAGGTAAAGCGTCTGGGTGTCATCCTCGATAGCTCATTATCATTTCAAGCTCATATTAGTAATGTTACCCGGTCTGCTTATTTTCATTTACGCAATATTAATCGTCTTCGCCCTTCTCTCACTGTCCACTCCACCTCCATCCTTGTTCAAAATCTGGTCACTTCACGTCTTGACTATTGTAATTCCCTTCTCTCTGGTCTTTCACACAAAACCCTTAACAAACTTCAATTGATCCAAAATTCAGCTGCTCGTATTATCTCCAGAACCCCTCTTTCATACCATATCACCCCCGTCCTACAGCATCTGCACTGGTTACCGATCAAATCTAGAATCCAATTCAAACTCCTTTTTATACCTTCAAATCCTTCCATAACCATGCTCTTCCTTAACTCTCTGATCTCTTCATGTTTACACGCCATCTCGCTCTCTTTGGTCTTCCTCTTCTCTGTCTCTTTCCAAAACCCCTGTTCGTCTTGTCACTATGGGGAGCAGAGCCTTCAGCCGCTCGGTCCCCAAACTCTGGAACTCTCTCCCTCCGGAACTCCGTAGTATTGACTCTCTCCCTCTATTCAAATCCAAACTCAAAACATACTTATTTATGATTGCTTTTTCACTTTGATTTTATGTACAATTCATCCATTGGCAGATTTGATTGTGTTTGTTGTTTTTTATGTATTTTATCACTGTGATTTTATTGTGTTGTACAGTGTCCTTGAGTGTTCAGAAAGGCGCTTCAAATAAAATGGATTATTATTATTATTATTATTATTATTATTATTATTAAAAGTGGCTATACCACTGAACTCCTGCAGATTTTAAATCTCACTTTAAACCTCTGCTTCAAGCTATACCTTTTTGTGAATTAAAAACCGGGTTTTCCCCTCATTTCATTATTTTTGTTTTGCTTTTTCAATCACACAGCAGTCATCTCAACTGGCTTTAAAAAAAAACTTTTTTTTGTCACTTGTGACTTTGTGTAATGCCATACTAAAGTAAACGTCAGTCCAAACAGAGATGATGGCAGAAATACGGTCAGATTTGTGGAAGTATATTTATATGGTTTCCATTTAAATTTGATTCAAATTAATTAAATTCACATATATACAGTCCTGTGAAAAAGTATATGATCCTCTGAGTTCTTCTGGTTTAGCTTTTCTGTCATATTTAAATGTGTTCAATCGCATTCTTTGGAAAGCTGAGTTCGGTTTCTCTAGCCACATCCAAGCCTGATTATTACCTGACATCTAGAATCAAGAAATTGTTGAGCGTAACCAGTCTGACAGCATGAGGTAGGTTAAAACATATCATCTTAAAAGCAACACAATATGCCTTGACATTAAGAAATTCAAGAGCGGATGAGAAACAAAGTCATCCACATCTTTCAGTCAGGAAATTATTATAAACTCCTTGCTAAGGCTTTGCGACTCCAGTAAACCTCAGTGAGAGCCATTATCCACAAATAGAGAAAACATGAAAAGGTTAGCCAGCCTGCGGAATGACTCACTCACTCACTTGCCTCAGTTAAGTTCAGTGCTCAGGATTCAACAATAAAGGAGAGTGGTAAAATGATGGTCTAAGTTCGCTTTGTTGCTTCAGTATCTGGATGATTTGCTGAAGAAACCATCAACCCAGCCATTAAAGATTTTTGCAACAGAACAATGATTCAAAGAACACAAGCAAGTAGATTTGGGAATGGCTTAACACATTGTTTGGAGTGGTCTATCTTTGGTTGCAGTAGTTGCCACTAAGGATGACACAACCAGGAGCAAATTACTCAGATATGGAAACTGATTTTTGTATCACTTGAGGTATTTTTGTCAGATATTAAAATTTGTTCTAAGTTTTGAAAGATTTAAGGGTGACAAAAGCAAAAACAAAAGACATTTGTAAGGGGACAGATATTTGCACTGTAGCTCCAGTTCAAAACAAAAGCCATCTGAGGGGTACTTTACAATATAAAAAAGTCCAATTCAAATTTAATTAAATATTATCTGGTCATCTTAAATTTAAATTCAAATCAATATGGTTCATTTGGTTACAATATAATCAAATTGCCAGATTCAGATCCAGTTAAATCCAGTCCAAATTAAAAAGATAGAAAAAAGGTCGAGATTTATGGAGGGTTACAGCTCCCCGTGAGTAAACTATAGCATTTGAGTATCCTTTAGCTCACTGTTCAGTGAGTGAAACCTGAGATGTTCCTGTTTTGTTGCACTAGGTCATTCCCTGGCATAAAGAGCAGCTGCTGTCACCAAAAACCATTCAAAAGTCCATTGTGTATTTCCAATACAGCACTTTTCAACAAGCAGACCAGCTTGGTTTCCACTGTTACCACCCTGGAAGTATTTATAATTTCTCTTTAAAGTGCTTTGTAAACATGCAGAGGAAAGACTGTGGCATCTGGGTCTAAAATACAATGCTCACAAGTGAATAGGTAGTACACTGAGTACATTTCTGCCAGCTGTTGATCTCAAAATGTCACTTGTGTATTTTGGTGAAGTGCAAAAACGTTTTCATCTCCTAGCTGAAATGCCACTGAAAAATTATTACAAAGACCAATTTCTAATTATTCTCTAATGCTTACATGGAAAGCTAGTAAGAAACCCACGCTATGGCACTTATGTTTTTGGCTCCATCTTGTGGTGAACTAGCAGTAAGCATTGCAATGTATCAGAAAGGCAGCCGTTTTGTAGATATATTAGGATACTCATTAAGTATTGCTTCCAAGTAAATTATTTTTAGCACAAAGCCAAGCCCTGTACTAACATTTCAAACTAATGTGGGTTTTAGGTGTGGCTTAAGGAAAACAAAGTCAGTGTTTTGAATTGGGCAACACAAAGCACTGATCTCAATCCCATTGAAAATGTGTATGCTGAGCAGAAAGGTGTGTGTGTGCCACTGAGTTACACCAGTTGTGTCAGGAGGAATGGGCCAAAAGTCTAGCAAACTATTGTGAGACGAGCCAAAATGTTTTACCCGAATCACACAATGTATAGCTCTAAAAGCATATGCTAAGATAATATTAATAAAAAAGTCCACCAATACAAAGACACAAAAGCTCCCCAACACAAGAACTTTTCTGAAGATAATTTAACCAGCCAATCCTAAATCAAACCTACTAAAGGTAACATTCTGATAATAGTACAGTAAACCTTTTTTTTCAGATTAATTTGGAATGAACTCTTTCAGAGCTATACCAGGATGAAATTAGCCACGACTTTTTGCTGTGAATTAATTAACATCTTAATCCTGACATCTTAAACATCTTGTTCCTCACAATATTCATTTCAAAGGAACCTACATCTGAAATTCTGTGAAGCAGAACGCAAAACTCCCAAAACAAGACTCTCAATCAACAAGTAGAGATAAATTAATGTTGTTGAGGAATTTATAAAAACAAGACTATAACATGTTCTAAATGCACAACATGGTGCAAAATGAAGACAAAATGTAGCCAAATAGAAATGACATTTATACTGATGATAGTTTTACTTTAATTTTTGCATCATGTGTTTGCCCAGAAATGATAGATCACAAAAAAGACAGACCGCCTTCTTTTCACTGAGATCAAAAGGGAGATACTGAGAAAGACCCAGAAATCTTTCACTCTCACTTAAAGAAGAGGAATGCAAAAACCTTTCCTTGATTCATTGTTTTCCTACTTTCTGTCACAGGGTTTCTCCAGCTCTTCTCTGTTGGCAATGAAACAGACAGAAACCAGTCAGCATTTACAGACCCAAACAACCGGCTTTCATCAGCGTAATGTCACATCTAGGAAATAATGTTTCCTAAATTACAAATATCTAAAACACACAGATAGCGCCTAAAATGGTAATTAAGTACGAATCTTAAATCGGTGATTAATTTCGGGCCTGTGGTTGCAAGATTGATGCTATACCTGAGTTTAACCATTAATTAGGCATCTACATACTCAGTGTTGCAATAATGGTAAAAAAATGGTTAAAAAAATGTAAAACTGTTCAGGCTTCCAAACATGTAGGCCAGATTTGGGGGGTGCATGACTAATTCTAAGCTTTGGATCTGTGGCTGCTTCTCTGATCATTGTAATTACCTGCACTGGATTTTATTCATGAGTAAACGGGGCTGAATACAAATACATGCCACTATTTTCAGATTTATATTTGCACAAATTACAGTACGCCTACATTAAAGTTTCTTGTTGTGCCATGAAAAAAATGTGGAAGTATAAATATCTTTACAAGGCACTTTAAATATGCAAACAAAACATAATCAAGAAATATCAGTTAGCATTGGAAAGAAGGAAATAGTCCTAATTTGTTCATCTCTATTAGCATTTGTTCACAAAGAAGACAATACATGTTTTTAGTGAAAAGTCTATTTGGTTTTAGTAAGCCAAGTTGTGTTGTTTTTCAGGTAAACAATTTTTATGAACACATACTTGAAATGACATACAGTCCTACTCTCTCTCTCGTTAAAAACACCTAATTCTACCATGTGAAGCTCCCAATTTGTGTCAGAAATACAAGGCAAACATGTTTTGATCTAAGGGTAATAGGATTTATGGTCAGTTTTCCAGTCAGAAGAACACTGCGTTACATGTGAGTGTGCAGCACAGTTGTTTGTCTGCATATCTCTGTAAGTCTCTCTGTATCACTATTGTAAGAACAGCATTTAATAGAAACTCAGCAGATACACAGAAAGAAAAGGCGTGCAGCTGTTAGATTCCTTTCTGAATTCCTGAGAGTTTTCTGCCTTCTGTTGCTGCATTAATCACAGCTCAGCCTCAAAGTGCATTTTTCATATTTGTAAGAAAGCCCTAAGGAAAACCTGTCAAACAGTCCAATCCTGAAGTTAAAATGACAATTAAATAGATTAAACTCATTCCATTAAGACAGATTGTGGTTTGCTACACTTACATGCTCCAGGGGAAGCCATTGTTTCAGAGCTATACTGGGAACTGTTTGACCAATACCCAGAACCCCTCAACCCAGTTCTCATTAGTGTGGAAAAAGAGCTTTGATATGAGAAAGCTGCTGTTTAAAATCCCAAAACGGTTTGAGTTCTTGTAAACAATGGGTTAACCATGTCGATGCAGGTGCTATCCTCACAGTTGCTGCTAACTTCCGTCACTGGGTTTGTTTTTTTCCTTGGTGACTTTACCAGTCCAACTGGCTGCCTTCCTGCTCTCTTTCCCATGAGCAGTACACCTTTGTTCAACCTCTTTGCCAATACTGCAGAGTGACAAGAAGAGATTTTCTGGTTTAGCTTTGCACAGAGACCTGCTCCCGTCATGAGCAACTGTCACACGCATGATGCAAACTCATGAGCGTCATCACAAAACAACCCTTTACGCAGATGCATGTACCTTGATCTGTGGGCTTGTGAGAAGACATAAATATTTCTACTCGGTTGAATGGGTGACATCACGTTGTTCATTGTGTTTTAGTTTATTTCAGGCCATCACCTCTGCAATAGTTTCTATATGGGAAGATACAATGGCATTTTCCAGTGTTTGGACACTGCACAATTCATATGAAAATGCACATAGACAAAATGGGTTGAATAAGTATTTAACATGTAAATGTTTTTTTTTTTCATCGTTTATTCAGTTTTATGAAGTTTGCCAGAAACCATAAGCTGGAAGACAGCCCACACTTGGAAAATTCGCTTTTTGGATTAGTGTTTGTGGGGTGACGTGGAGAACCTTTCTCATTTTAAACACGATGTGTGCAATGACATCCAAAGAGTTCATCTTTTGTGCTTATCTGACCAGATTATATTCTCCCAGTATTTCACTGCCATGCTCAAATCTTCTGCAGAAAACTTTAAACAAGCTATAATGAACTTTTTTTCCAGTGCATTCTTGTGCAGTGAGGGTATTGTGGTTAAGTGCATTATTTATTGTTTTCGAAGGACAGATTGCACCTTGAAATTACAGATCTCTCTGAAGAAGTGTACACAAAATTTTTTGGGGGATTATTCTTTTCACTCCTGTGTCTTATGATCCTTTCACTTCCGGATTGTGGCTGTAGTAACCATTCAGTACATTCCACTGCAACATTCAAAAGTTTAGAACTGAAACTGCAACCATTGCCATTAATATGCTTTGCAACAGTGAGATTTGTTTTTGCTTTAACTGATTGTATTACCTTTTTTATTTCTTTGATTATCATTGGTAATCAGTTAATATCAAACGAACGGATACTGATTTACAAATAGAAGCTGGTGGGGCTTTCTAAACACTGGTATATTTCAGCTGTTTTCTAAGCTTTTTGTGCCTTTTCAAGCACATCCTTTTCTTTCCTGCCTTCATTGCAATGCCAATAACTTCATTCGTGGACTAATTTGCTTTGATCATAATGATGACAATAATAATTGTTTACAATTAATTATAATAAATTACAATTCTGTCTTCTGGTCAGTATACAGGTAAAGGCCAAAAAAACAAACAAACTCAAACACCTTAACAATAATAATAATAAATAAATAAAAGTAATTCCATAATAGCAACTTTGTGGAATAGAATGTACCAACCAGTATGAAAAGTGCATTCAGTACATCTAATGAGTTCTTGTTCTTGTGTGAACTTCAGTTCTGTGAGTGTACGCGTAAACTCAAAATAACTTTTTCTTCTTCTGAAAGAAGGGTGTGAGGCCGCCACAGCTCTGAAGAAGAAATTGTTTCAGGTTGTACTAATTGCTCTTCGGGTGGCAGTGGTTCAAACAGGGGAAAGGGTGTGTATTTTTCTTTATTGTACTTTTCGCATATTTGCTGGCAGAGGCATTCTCCAAGATGAGGAGCGCCAACGCCGCGATAAACTTAAGGCAACATTCAGCACACGATGAGGCAGATATTTTAATCTTTGGTTTATTTCAGCTCATTTTTGAGGCAGAGTGGCACAGTTTAACACATTTAAAGAACAATTCTTGTTTCACATTTTTAGCTAAATTGTTTTGGAGGCATGCAAATGCTTAAATCAAGTTAAGGCTCAGAAACCACAAAGTCTTGTCCTTCACAGAGTCTTGCAAAAATATTCATACTTGTTGAACTTTTGTACAGTTTATTAAGTTATGGCTACCACCTTCAATATATTTTATTTGGATTTTATGTAATAGACCAATGGAAAGTTCTGTATAACTATGAAGTGCAATGAGAAAGATGCATTGTTCTTTTAAATGTGGCTTGCATTTTTATTTAATCATCAAGAGTTAATACTTTATCCACCTTTCTCTCCAATTACAGCAGCAAGTTATTTAGGGTATGTACCCCAAATGACTCTCACATCAGCTGCACATCTAGGGACAAAATTGTTTACCCATTCTTCTTTTCCAAATGGCTCAATCTCATAAAGAACTTTTCTAAACACCAATCTTTGAGTCTTCCTACAAATGCTTAATTAGATATAGCTCTGGATTTTAGGCCATTCTTACACACAAATATGCTTTGATCTCAGCAATTTAATTGTAGATCTGACTTTATATTTAAGGCTGTTGTCTTGCTAGAATCTCTTCCTCAGTCTCAAGTCTTTTGCAGGTTTTCTTTTTCCAATTCTGTATTTAGCTCCACCAAATTTCCCAACAGCTTTGTTAAGGTTCCCTGTTCCTAATAAATTACATTCAATTCAATTCAGTTAATTTACAAACTGCCAATTCACAACACATGTCATCTCAAGGCACTGTACAACTCATTTCAATTCAGTCGTACATACATTCCATTAAGTCCGTCAGGTCATTATTCCAATCAGTTTCAAAGTTTTCTGTCGAAGGAAACCCAGCAGATTGCATCAAATCATTGACTTGCAGCATTCACCCCTCCTGGACGAAGCAACAGTTGCCAGTGTGAGTGTGTGCTGAACAAAAGCACACACACTGCATGATAATGCCAACACAATGATTCACCATATGCACTCTTAGTTTTTTTCCAGACACTGTGTTTTGCATAGAGGCCACAAATTACATTTTGTTTACATCTGGTCAGAGGACCTCTTTCCACATGCTTGCTGTATCTCCTAAATGACTTGTTGTGAACTTCAAAAAGGACCTTATATGGCTTTCTTCCAACATTTGTTTTGTGGCAGATTTTGTTAAAAGGGAACAATAATGACAATCCTGTTATGAGATTCTTCCATCTGAGGTGTGGATCGCTCCAGCTCTTCTAGAAATACCATAGGACTGTTGGACGTTTCTTAATAATGATCTCCTTTAGAGGCTTGTCAGTTATGTGGAACAGCACTCTGAGAGATTCAAAGTCTCAGAAATTGTTTTCTAGCCTAACCCTGCTTTAAACTTCGCCACAGCATTATCTCCAACTTGTCTGGTGTGATCTGTTGTGATGCTCTTTGTTCACTAATGTACTCTTACAACTTTTAAGAACCATTACAGAACAATTATATTTATAATGACATTTAATTACTGGCGGGGGGGACCTCTTTCTCTGTTCTGGTGACTTTTGAAGGCATTTGGTTGAAATGGTTTTTATTTAGGGCTAGCAGATTGAAGGGGTCTGAATAAATGCACACATCACTGCAGTTTTTGTATAAAGAATTTTGAAAACTCTGTTTCACCTTCTGCAAGCTTCTTCTTTAGGTGCTACTCCAGGTTGGTTTATTACAGAACATTCTGATAAAAATGCCAGTTGTGGTTGCTTTTTGACAAAATGTGAAAAGTTTATGATTTATGAATACTTCTGCAAGGTTCTATAATTGTGAGAAGAGGTACAGTTCCTGTGTACTCGGTTCTTTTAAAAACGTTGACTGTCCTTGTGGTGTCAAGAACTAAATAACTGTCTCCGCATTTCTAAATCAGATGATCCATGTTCCTTCAGCATTGTAGCCATTGGGGTAGGGTACACAACTTTAAGTATATCAAAGTTGCAGTTGAGGCTGAAGTTGTTTAGAGAGTGTAAGATTCATGGGGCTTAACGCCGCCGGATGCCTTTAGTGATCAGTTTTTGAGTTGTATTTGTGCGATTGACATGTTGTGACTGATTAATTTGCAGCTCTATGATTCATAAACACAAAAGCGTTTTTCCAAAGACGTTCTTGCACTTGTCCAGTGCTTGACTCAAAATTTGAGCCATTACTAGATCATAATTCTGTTTTTGTTCTTACTTTACACATCAGCGTAAAAATTTTTCTGAAAAATAGTAAGTGTAAAATAGGCTTGGGCCTTTTGACATTTGACTTTTACAAACATAGTATTCATGAAAGAATATTCTGATAATAGAGGAATAATTTAATCTTAACCAATAGGTTCCCAATTAGATTTCCCCACCGTCAACAAATCAACTCTTCAGTCATGCATGTTACAAAGCAGGATTTCAAACCACCGTCATTGACCGGAACTGAAACCACATTTTTCCTATTTTTCCAACCCTTGTGGGAGACTGGTTTCCCCACGTGACAGTGAGCGTTTACCAAGGAGAAAAGGTTTTGGTGTGTGTTGTGTTGTTTTGTTTTGACCGAAAGACAACTGTTTCCAGGTACAGAAACAAAAACACCTGGAGGAAAGACCTTTCGCAATTAAAGACACTGTTTCAAAATCTCTGGACGGAATCAGCCATTCTCCACATGCTTTTATGTCTCAGTGGAATCTCTTGTAAAAGTATTCTCTGATATGGAAGAAATTGCCTCAAAGCAAGATGTGGTATCGCCACAAGGAGGTAATGTTTGTTTAACAGATTCTTATCTAAAAATTCTTGCATTGATATTTTTACTTCATCTGATGTAGTTAAAGTTAATGATCAACCGTTAGTGAAACTAGCTGTAGTATTTTGCAGAAGAAAATAGATTAGGTGATTTGGGACAGAGCTCTGCAGCAGCAACATTTTGAAGTGAGACGTTGAGATGACAAAAAAGGATTTCAGTGTTGTTTGGTGCAAAATAATCTTAATTTCATATTGGTTGTAGGTACAAACTTAGCAAAGTTACTCTTTTGAAACATTATACATTTTTAAAGTTAACTTTAAACCATTCTGCACGATATTTAAAGCCATCATTTTTTTTATAATTTTACAATTTGAAAAAAAGTTCAGTCAGTCTCAGTTCTCGAAAATCAGTCTACGGTTTCTTTCTTCATGTGTTTTTTTGTCTTTACAGTCAAAATATGCATCCATGGCTACCTTTGTCTAAATGAAGGGAGAATGAAACACACAGAGTAACAGACACATCAGCTCTGCAGAGTTTCGACTGGGATGACAGATGGGAGGGAGTCCCCCAGGTATGCAGGCCACCAGTCTGTCACAGGAGAGCAGTGGATTATATCAGTGGAGCAGTGGAGGTGGCACACATTCCTGGAGCCAAAGCCATTAATTTTACTCTCACTTCAGGAGAGAAAGAGAGAGACAGAAACACACTACCTGGCTTCCTCCCTCCTCCCTCTGTGTCTGGGTTTGTTCTGGTGCTCAATCTTGGCAACAACCCAAACAGACTGAAACCGCTCAGGGATTCCAAGGTCAATAGCTATTGGCAGCGTAACATCACTTCTAGGAGATTTAATTTCTTTGTTAAAAAGATATAATGAGACAATTTCACATATATTATACAGGGGAGCAGAGAAAACGTATGCATTAGCCATATTTTAGTAGGGACTCAACACTGCACCATAAATGTAAGAAATTTCAACAAAAAACTGAGCATGTCCTATTAATCAGGCTCATACTATTTAATACACAGAACTATGGTGTTTGATATGTGTTGTTGATGGTGTTATATTAATAAAGATGTTATTTTTAATACATTATATACAAAACTAATATGTCATGATAGTGAGATTTTAATCCAGTGTCTGATAAAATAGGCTCTGACTTCTATATGGGTAGTTAAAATCTAACCTTTTCAAGATATTATAAAAGTTTCATAAATAAAAGACACCCACTGCATGGCTTTTTGTTACTCACTTCTGTAAAGTACATATGTGTTACACAAAGTCCGGTCGATGTTAGCATTGCTATTTTTTTTAATGTCGCAAAATATTCCTGTTCCTACAGCAGATGTGGACATAAACAATAATGGCAGACTATTCAAGAGCTTTAATGCATGGCTCCTAAAATACTGGAACCGTAAAGGTTGCATCAGAGTAGTAGTGATTTACAATGGGAGTTAGTTAGGAACAACAGAGATAAAACAGGTATCAGGCCCACTTATGTCCTCTTTTAGGTGAATCTATCAGAGCTGCAATAATATGATTTTAACACTAAGGCCAGCTTAAAATCATTGTAGATAAGCTCCAGTTAGCTGAGTGTAACCTGTTTTTATCTACAGTAATTTAACCCCCCTGCTGAATAAAGAACAATGTCCCCACCGCCCTGCTCCACTCCTTTGTATGGCGAGCGACAGCCTAAACATAATTTGGCTCCGCGGCTTGGGTTGGGTAAACCTGATACAAAGGAGTCTTTTTTGCGTTATCTGTCGCGGAAGAGGCTCGAGCTCCCACGGGGTGTGTTGCCACGCAACCGTAAGCCCCACCCACAGCCGCTCTGGACTCACCTGGGCAGTTCTCACGTGACGCGCCGGGTTCGGCCAATCGGGAGCGAAACCAGGTACTGCTAGATGAAGTTTCGGGCGGAAACTCGTTGGTTCGGAGGAGGGCAAGCCGCTCCTTATAAATATGAAAGTCAATTTTACTCAGGACCTGTTATACAGAAGGTGAACTGTTGAACAAGAGCCACAATAAAAGCCATACAAACCTGTGGGTTGTTTAGGAGTCTTCTGCTTTAAAATGGATTGCTCATCGACCCCTTGAAGGATTGTTGTCACTGCTGATCCAAGGTATTTGGTTTCAGAAGAAGAAGAAGAAGAAGAAGAAGAAGAAGACCTTGAGTCTTAAAAGCTTTGGAGACATCTCAGGAGTGTTTAAGATAACATTTACCCATTGGTTTGGATCCTTTTAACTGTCATCGTCTTGTTTTACGTCTCAGGTAAGAAGGCCTTCTTTTCCTCCTATGCATATTCCTGACATGTGATTCACACTGTGATTTGCGTGTCTTTTTTCACGACTCAATAAACCAGTTGGACAGAGTGGCTAAATATGGTTACACAGGTTATTGATGGGATTAGCTGGTGAAACTTGGTCCCAGAAACCGAAAATCTCCCAAATGCAGACATTGTGAATGATCTTAACGTGGGATTAGTTGTGTTTTAAGATTGAAGATCTGGCTGCGAAGTAGAATGTCAAAGATGTTTCAAAGTTGTATTTAATAGAGATGCACCGATCAGCCGGTCCTGATATATAGCCTACTTTTTTTCAGTAAATGTTTGGAAAGCAAGAACCCCCACCATATTCTATGTACAGTACATTAACCAACCACAGAATGTATGTTTGTATGTAAATAAATAAATAGGGATAGTAAATAAATCTTTTTCAGGTATGTGAACAGACAAGTTTGACAACAGAACTCTACTCAAAGCAGAGTATTCTTTAGTTACAGGGCAAAGCAGGCCACTGTTTAGGCCCCCCAAACCATTAGTGGCCATTAATGATGGAATTTAAGGGTGAGAATAGCCTACTATAAAATTAAATTTGTTGGTGTAGAATAGATAAACTAGTTGTTTTTTTTAAGTGTACAATTTTAAGTGATTTATTAATGTACTGTGTGAAACAGCAAAGCACAGTTTTTATTGTTTGATTGTTGTGTTAACATAGTTACAACTGATGCTATGAGTTTAATCGTTGCTTTTTCTTTTAAGCTCACAACTTTTTAAACTCCTCTCCCACTTATCACTAAATCTGCATTGAAATGCTGTTAGTGGTGGTAATGTTAACAGGAAGAGGTTCCCCCCGAGTCAAATTTTGCTTAAGGCTCCATACCTTTGGGCCACCCCTGTCTCAATGTTAGATCTTTTCAGTATCAGTGATGTGTTTTAAGAAGCAATTTTAAAATAAAACTGCATTGTCTACATGTCAAGACATGGTGATTAATGACATGGGTTGATTAAGGGCTGAAAGCATTATAGCAAAATTGCTCTGTTTTATCTTTTCAAACTTGCTGTCGAAGCTTTGGTGAGACCTGTCTCACGTCATTTTTGGGTTTATAAATGGATTCCCAAACAGCACAACAATGTTGCACTGTTTTTAGTTTAAGACCGACCAAATAAAAGGCTAGTGACATATGCTTTGTTGAATAAATGCAGATGATGAAGACAATGTTTATCTAGGAGCGCTTCTTGGACTTAAAAAAGTTTGTTTGAGGTGCTCTTTGGATGGGAAAATTTAGTCGAAAAAGCAAGAGGAACTCCAAGGCACTCTCATATAGAAAAAGTTAAAAAGCCTTTATTGTAGCGACTTGGTCACATTAAACCTTTCCAAAAAAAAAACTCCAACGCGTTTTGGCAATGCAGCCTACATCAGAGAGTCAAAAAGTGCAGATAATGTCATAATTCTTTTTCAATTGCTGTTAGACTCAAAGCTTTTTCTTCTATTGGTCAGAAAAGGCCTCATTAGTGACGTTTAGTTGTTATTGTTGTTAATATTATTGCAGGTGCTTTGATAGTATTAGAAATTTTGAATCCAACACAATAGGTATTACAAAGATTATCCCCATTTATAGATCACTGCATATGTCTCACGTTTTTATCAAATTTTTTATTATATTTTTAAAGTTCTTGGATCTTTTTACAGGCCCAAACCACCAATTCAAGATGACAGAGAAGCCCGCATGGTGGAAGGTGTTCCTACCAAAGAAAAAAAATAGTGACAAAGAACCTTCTGCCTTTGGCCCAGACTTCAACCCTTGGGCCCAGGCAGATATTTTGAAAGACCCTACGCGCACCCCCAAGTTATCCACCATCGACCAGTCCATTCCCGCGCAAGGCACCAACCTCCTCAGTGACGAAACCTTCGACGACTCCAAACTGGATTCGGTTTTCAATGAGCAGACGTGCCGCAGGAACATGAAGGTGTCCCGCTCGGGTCGGTTCAAGGAGAAGAGGAGGCCGCGCACGATTCTTGCCATCGACGAGAAGGCGAGGGAAGGTGCAGCTTCAGGGAAGGAGGACAAACTGTGATCCTGGGGAGAGGGCTCTGTGTAAAAAGACTGCTTCACAGTATTGCTTCAGAAGAAGGAGTGGGATTTAAATAGCTGAAGTAACTTTTGTCTCGCGAGACATTGTTCTGTACAGAATGTTGGCGAGGATGTTCATGTGGGTTTTATCTCAATAATGCAGAATTCTGTATATGAGCTGAAATGTATATTTAAGATGATTGGACATTCTGTAGGGTCACGTTACAGATCTTTCATGTTATTGAACCATTTTGCACGCTGTCACAAAAATGTCACAAACACAACTTAAAGGACAAATGTGAAAAGCAATGGAGCACTTATAGCTTGTCCCTCATGGGCATTGGCCAGTATGAGATTCTCCCGCCATGAAAATATTGAGTAAATGGTATTAACATAAAAATGTAAAACAAAAAAATACAGTCTATTTGCGTACTGGCGACCTGTCCAGGGTTTACTCCGCCTCTTCCTCAGTGACCCATGGAGATAGGCACCACCCACAAAACAGGCCTACAATCCTTTTCTTACTTGCCAGCTGTAGTTTAAATCAGCAATATCTTAACAAGATTTATGGGTGGGACTGCTTTAGTTTCCACACCTAAAACTAGCCACTGTTTCTGCAATCAGAAATAATTCCAAATAAATTTGTCTTTTTGGTTCGCAAAAAAAAAAGGTAGCCCACTTTCAGCAAGCTGATCACCAGTGGACAGCAGCAGCTGGGGGAGAGGCAGCACTCCATACCATCAAATATTTTTTTTAAATGAATGCTAAAATGCTACTAATATTTTTTTAAGATGAAGGATTGTGCAAGTTTTTTCAAGGCTTTCGCAAAAACGTCTGACTCTAAGCGGTATGAAGGATTCTAATGAAGATGAATCAGATGCACAACACTTACCAGCAAAAAGTAGAAGCTATTTTTATGAAGGATTAAATTAAATCAGGCATATTTTATAAGGTTTGTTACAAAGCTGCCTCTACTGAAAATATGCTTTTGATATCCAGATGAAGATATGAGATGTGATATAAAAATAAAAAAAAGTGGCTGTGTAGTTTTGATCACCTCTGAATGCTTGATGTGAAGGTAAAAATGAGAAATAAATCTGCGACAGCTGACTGCACCGGTGTGTGTGTCTCTTTGTGCTTTAATATCCGATGAGTGTCTAACCTGAACATTTAAAGGTAAAGTTGGTGTTTTTTCTGTCCCCTCAACTGGACAGAGCATCATTTTGTGTTGTTTTTGGAAAAGAAAAGCAAAAATTCAGAACAAATGCAGGAAAAATCTGTCCTTTTGTTGGCCATTGATGGCTAATGAATTAATCTTATGGAAGCAACCATATGGTCAGGGCCTGCAGCATATGTCAAACCTATGCTTCAGGTAGGATCTTACCTGTGCTGCTGCATTCCTCTGTAGCTGCTACAGTTTAAGGTGTGTGTCTGCATACAGTGTGTATAAGGGTTATGAAGGATTGTTTCTTTGAAACCACATTAGCAATATTTTGGGTTTATCTCACAGCACTTAAGGCGCAACAGGTTAAACAAGAGCTGGATTCTTTGAAGATGAATGGGCATAGTGAAGGCGAGATGTAATGGCATATTTGCAACACAAGAGGGCAAACTTGTGTCAACCTCTCATGGTAGTGAGGGTGGAAAGGAGAGGATGGAATAGGTTCAAAGTATTCATAAACTTCAGGATTTGAATACGATAATTGCATTTCCACCGACTACGTTACACATTAAAACGATTAAATCCCCATGTGTTATTTAAAGTGACAAACCCCTCTCTCACACCATTGGCCCCTTGTTTGTTATGTGGCGTTAAGGTGTGGCTTGGCGCTGTGCGCCTCCTGCAGAGCGCCTTTGGGAAAATTAAACACAACTGCTGCTGAGTTGGACAAGCGCTACACGAGCTGGGCGCATTCACCGTGGCCACAGATATGAGATAAAAAGGTTTATTCAAGAGATGATATGAAGGTGTTTACAGGGCCTAAATAGGAATGCACTCATCTGACTAAAAAATAACTTTGTCACGGTCCCGTTATGAAGAGTACACCATGAGGACACAACTGTGCTGAGCTCTGTAGCACCAAAGTTGTCTCTGCTGGAAGGTTATTTTTTGCAAGGTAAGGTCTTTCCTTAACCATTACACAGTTTTATGCCACAAGTGGATGTTTTTTATTATTATTCTGCAAACCAATTAAGCCGAAATTTCAATTTATTTCTCTTTAAATAAAGCAACAATTACAGTGCCTTGCAATAGAATTAACTCTTCTTGCACTTTCCCGCATTTTGTCATGTGACAACCACAAACGAGTGTGATTTCAATGCAGGAAATTATGTAATAGAAAAACACAAATTATCACATTCATGTGAAGTAAAAAGACAATGATACATTATTTTCAATTTTCTTTAACAAATGAAAAGAGTGGCTTGTATTTGCATTCAGCTTCCTGCTTTCGCTGCGGTTACTGCAGCAAGGATGCTTATGGAACAGCTTTACAGCTACAGACCAAAATCTATGCATATTCTTCTTTGCAAATTATCCCAGACTCAGTCAGATATGATCAAAGATGTCTGGGGACATTAGTTTTCAAGTCTTGCCACAGTTTCTGAATTGGATTTAAGTCTGGGATTTGATTGGGCTATTCTAACACATCATCTAGCTTTAAACTTACCCATCCCATGATTGCTCTGTATATATTTTTGGGTTGTTGTCATGCTTAGAGGTGGTCCTCTGTCCCAGTCTCAAATCTTTTAGCTGCTTCTTACAGGTTTAGTTGCCATGTATTTATCTCCAGCTGTCTTCTAAAACTCAAATTTGACACACCCCTGTCTCTGCTAAAGAAATGCAGCCCCACAGCATGATGCTGCCACTGTCATGTTTCATAGTGAGAAGGCGATGTGTAGTTTTAATATTCTGCCACACATAATATTTTGTATTTAGTCAAATAGGGACATTTTAGTCTCATTTGACCCCTTTTTCCAAATCTTTACGTGTTTCATGGCGGATCGCAAGACTTCTGAAGGATCTTTTTCCATAATAGTTTTTGTTGTTGCCACTCCACCATAAAGGCCAGGTTTGTGGACTGAGTGACTAATAGTTGTCCTTTTAGGAGATTCTCCCATCTGAGCTGCAGATCTTTGTGGCTGCTGTAGAGTTACCACATGCATCTTGGCCACTTCTCTGATTCATATTCTTCTTGCCTTGCTTGTCAGTTTAGCTTGACATCCATCTCTTTGGCAGGTTTGCAGCTGTGTCATACTCTCTCCAGTGTCAGATGAACACCGCTCTGTGAGATGTTTACAGCTTGAGATATAGTTTTATAACGTAAACCTCCCTTAAACTGCTCCTCTGTCTCTATGTTGCTGTTTGTTCTCTAACAAACCTTTGAGACCTTCACAGAACAGCTGGACCTAGGCTTCTTTTAAAGGCAATTGGTTGCACAGGATTTTTTTAGGGATCTCAGAGTAAGTTTTTGTTAAACAAACCAAAAGCCATGTAACATTTACCTTTCATATTGAAGTCATGCACTATTTTGTGCCCCTAAGAAGCTAAATCGAGCAAATTAGAAGCTATAAGTCACACAAAGCATTGCATGAATATTGACCTATGCATTCTGGCTAACACTGATCATGGTTGTTTTGTTTTGTCTTTCTTAAATCCGGTGTTTGCTATCGGTTGAAATGACGTGGACATTTTTATTTTGCTGTAATGACTCTAATCATGCAAATCTGACAAGCAATCCAAACTCAGAATGCTTTTGTCATTCGAAACTGAGTATGCTGACACTTAACATGACTTTTCATTATTCAGAGGACTGTGTTTTTTTTAATTTTTATCCAGAATATTTTCATTTTTGGTTGTTTTCCTGCCTAAAATGTAAAAAAAAAACGGCAATATTATCTTTCCTTACATAATTGTTTAACAGTATTGAAGAATATTTGTGCAAATTTTTCCATTACTAATTAGAGCATTGCAGAAAGATAGAAATAACCATTGCACCTATTTCAAATGCAACATGTGTTGGATGTCACATAAAAATGTTCCGTATTCAGGCTGAATCTGCAAACAGTTCCAGTTACTTGTCTGAGTCATATGAGCTCTTCTTTGTCTCAAGGAGCCCGAACAACCTTCGGGGTGACCGATTACAAAGACTGGTGAAGACAGTGTACGTTCACTCTCCACAGCACCTGCTCAGCTAAGGCTCAGCTGACCGGTGCTCAGCGTTTGGCCCTTTAACACATCTAAACAGTGTCACAGATGCTCCTCGAGACTGTTGTAAAGACAGAATTAGCAACAGTGGACAGTCTGCCAGTTGCAAACATGCAGAGCGTGAACTGTGCACATATAAACAGAGAGGACAAGGGAGCTTCATTTAGCAACAACACAGGTCCTGTTCTGCGTTTATTGAATTGCTAAGGAGGAGCAGGAGCAAATTCCACAGAGGGATGAGTGTGCAAAAACATCAGGATGCTTTCAGTCCAACTTGTCTAAAACGTCTGTCAGTGAGCAGATGTCTCAGAGACTTTTACAGGACCATGTTGGTTAGAACCTGCTGACACCATCCTGGAACTCAGCGACAGTGGTTCGCTGATTAGAAGACATCCTGGATGTAGCCACATAATGCTGAGTATATTCAGGAAAAAAGGAACAATATGTTTGTACAGGTCCTCTTCCTCTAGTCTTTCCTCGATGTGCTATCCATCCAGTAACTGCCCTAGGAGTCTTTCGTCACACAGCGACTAAAGGGTAGGGGTCCAGTGCTTTTCACACAACGCTCCCCATTGTTCCCATCCCAAGCCCAGCCACAGGGCATTGTGGGAAGGAGAGTTAGATAGGAGGCGAAGAGTTGTCATGTTTCTGTGGAGAGGATGGAGCGCGCTCTGTTTCCTGTTTTGTGCTGTATGGCTCTTCCTGTGCAGGAAAAAGGCCAGGAGGTCATCAGATACAGCCTCCTTGACACAGTAGCACTCCATGATGACAAAATGAAATATAGAGATCACCAGTAGCTACACTGAAAATGCAGTTGTGGTAACAAAGTGTGCATTGTCTTCTGCAGGTATCTGAAGCTTTGGTATGCCAGCCCCGCCTCCCCCGCCCCCACCGTGCCCCCCTCCGCCACCTCCACCCACCTCCGCCCTGCCCCAGGTGAGCCTGTCCGCCACCAGATCTTTCTCATCCATTCGTAAACGCTCACATTTACATAACCGACACCTGGAGGTGGCTTTTGCATTATTGATCGAGCTATGCGCACATCTGCACACACAAACACGCAGACACCTGGACAGAGAGCCGACTCTGGGTGGCAGGAAGGTGTTATGTTTCCACAGAGAGCTCACAGTGTCCTCGTTTCAAGTGAGCTGATGCGTGGAGCAAGCTGAAAAAACAGCTCAGTAACTTCAAGTCATTCCTTCTCTGTTGTATGGACAAAAACAGCTGTGTTGAAATGTAGAAGCATAAATAAAAAAATATTCTCTTTGTTCATTTCGTTTTTCTTCATTTTCTTCTGATAACTGTGTGTCTATATATTAGTGTCCATTAGCAGCTTACGTGAAAATATTCAGATGCTTCCCTACATTAGCATATCATATGATTAAGTGGACTGGAGTATATCCTAAAAAATATTCAATCAATCAATCAACCAATCAATCAATCAATCAATCAATCAATCAATCAACCAACCAACCAATCAATCAATCAATCAATCAATCAATCAATCAATCAACCAACCAACCAACCAATCAATCAAGATTTTCAGTATATACAGTACCCTGAAAAAGTGTTGATACTAGGACTGGGGGCCATATGGCTAAAAAATAAAATCTACGATTTGTGTCATGCCAAATCCGACTTCCGATTTTAATCGATTTTTTTTTTTTCTCCCTTTCTATTCCTGAAAAGAAATTTGAAATGACAGAAAATCATTTTTAAAACTTCCCTTTATTTTAATCATTCTTTTTGGGAGTTCACCGGAATTCAAAGGCCAAATAAATGCACATTGTAAAACATGAAGGTAGACCTTGGGCGGCTCACATCACTTTGAACTACTGAAACCCTTGGAGTGCATTTGTGAATTTTTTTTTTTTCGATTTTCTCAATTTATCCAAAAATGAAATCTTCATAAACAGAAAATTCGATTAAACGATAAAATCGATTTATCGCCCAGCCCTAGTTGATACCCATTTTAACTTTTTCAAATGTTTTCATGTTGCAACCAGAAAAATAATGCAGTTTATGTGATACATCTTAACAAATTACTACATAGCTATGAAGTGGACGAAAAGTCTGAAAAGTGTGGCATGCATTTAAATTCGGCCTCCCCATTTACTCTCGTGTATGTATACAATCTGATCAAATCTAATCCCATCTGAATGGACCTATTTAGTCTACCTGTGTGTAAATTAATCTCAGTATAAATGCAGCTGTTCCATTAAGAGGTCAGAGAACATTAGTAAACAAACAGTATCATGAGGATCAATGAACACACCAAGAATAAGAGAAGTTTAAAGCAAGGTTAGGGTTATACTGTAGCTATATGTTGGAACTGCCCAGGCCAAATTCAAATCTAATTCTAACTGAGAAGGTGTGGCAAGACTTGACATGTCACAGGCTCTCTCCATTTAGACTGATTGAGCTTAATCTATTTTGCAAAGAATGGGCAAACATTTTTTTCTCTAGATGTGCAAAACTAAAAGGTGATTGAACAAATTGACTCAAAGGGACTGAGAACAAAGGCAAAAAAATATACTTTTATTTTATTTGTGAAGCATTTTTTAAAATCTATGTATTGCTTTCTTAATACTTCTTTATAATGGACTACTTTGAGTTTTTCAATCACATAGAATCTCAACAAAAAGTATTGTTTGTGCTACAAAATGTAAAAAAAAAAAAAAAAATCAACAGGTATAAATGTTTGTGAGCAACTGTTTGTTTGCCTTCGGGGTTTGTGAGATAACTTACAATTATTACACAGCTGATGTTTTGTCCCCCCCTCCCGATTGTACAGTGCTCTCTGGAGCCTCCTCAACCTCAGTCTGTCGGAGGAGGTGGAAGGAATGCCCTATTGGCCGACATCCAGAAAGGCGCCAAACTCAGGAAAGTCACACAGGTCAACGACCGTAGTGCTCCAGCGGTTGATAGTAAGCCACGACTTTATCATCTAATTATGTGGAGGTCTGATATGAAGTCTATTTTAAAACGCCATGGTGTGATGTCTTCTAGCAAGAAGGGCATGAAAGATGAGAGAAGATTATATAGGTCAAAGGGGGGGGGGGGGGGGGGGGGGGGTTGTGTGTCTGTGGTCTATATTTAAACGCATACACACAAACTGGACCCTGCTCCACTTCAGGAAGGAATGCCCATAGAGGCTAATAAAACTATTTAGTAATTTATAATCTTCCTGTATCAGTTCTTTTTTTTTAAGACAAAGGTTAGATCATAAAATAATTTATGTGAATTTACAGCTAAAATTAGTGATTTAATCTGCCTGAAAAAGCCCTGTAATTGTGGTGTGTCGAAAAATAGAGACGTTTAAATAAGTAGATGAATATTAACTGATTGATCTATTCCCAAGCATCACTTCATTAATTTGAACCTTCCACTACACATGGTATATGGTTTTAATTGAATTTGATGGCCACCACTGATATATTGTTAATCATTACTTTTACTTGATGTGTTTTTCATAGAGCCTAAGACTAACACAGGCGATGTTGGTGCTTCTCAAAGCTCATCAGCAGGGATGGCTCCCACAGGACCCTCTCTAGGTGGACTATTTGCAGGAGGGTTTCCCACTCTCAGGCCGATAGGCCAAAGAGACTTAGCAGGCAAGAGCCCAGGTGGGTTAAAAGTGCCCTGTCCTTAACAAACTTATTTTTTTGTTTATTGAATGACCCTAACAGTAGTTCCTGTGTTTGTCTCTATTCTATAAAGTGTCTCGGTCGAGCTCCGCCGCCTCTTTGAGGCCGCAGTGGAACCCTCCTATATCGGCTGAATCGAGCAGCCTTCCAGAATCTCCCAAGACAGCAGAGATCCAAAACTCCTTCCAGCGTCTCCTCACTTCCTCTGCTCCTCCCTCCCCCTCTCACAGCAGCAAACACCCGCCACCTTTCCCTGCGTCCTCGCCCTCCACACCTCCACCCGCTCCTCCCTCTGTTCCTCCCCCTCCTCCGCCGCCTCAAGCCTTCCAGGAGCGACCAGCCAACAAGGCTCCTTCTCTTCCTTCCTGCCCTCCACCTCCCCCTCCATCGCAGATCACTAGGCCAACATGGCTGCCTGTTCAACATTCTCACCACACATCCTTACCCCAACCATCTACTCCCCCTCCTCCGCCTCCACCTCTGACTCACCCGCCTCCTTCATCCATCCCAGGGGACCGCTCATCAGGTTGCTTCTTCTACTCCCCACCTCCCATCGCAGCCTGCTCTGAACCGTCCAGGTTCCCCATTCTGCGTGATAGCCCTCTCGGACCTCCTCCGCCGCCTCCTCCTCCGCCTTTGCCAACATCCCTTACCCCAAGCTGCCCAACCACCCTTCCACCACCGCCACCTAAATCTGCCCCGGTGCCCTCACCAGCCATGCGCTCACTGCCACCTTCATACCCTTGCAACGTTCCCACTCGCCGCCCACCAGCTGTGCCCAGAAGTTTAGGTAGGTGGCGCCTATGTGTCTTTGAAGTCAGCAGGGAATCTTTTTTTATTTGCACTTTTATTGTCCACAGCCATTTGCATCATGCAGGTTGTTCTTAACAGCTTGATGGTTGAAACTGCAAACAGTGATTTTGTAAAGCTGAAAAAGCTTTCAGTGCTTTACCTGTCTGAGTCATGATTTAGAAAAACATAAAAGCGAAAGGAGGTTCAATTCTAAGTTAACTTTTATTTAACAAGTGAAATGCAATATGTAACTGGACTTTATGGGTGTTTATTGACAGCCCAACAGAAGGTCAGTCAGAATTATTTGCAGTATTTCAGGCTGTTATAGAAATCCATTGACGTCATTGTCTTGGATCACTTTTACCCAAATCATGACTCCATTTCAAGCAGCCTGAGTAAATGTAGAAAAGCTATTCATTGCACAGAACAGACCCCCTTGGAAAGTCAAACTTTAAACTTGTAGCTCTTATATCCACTGCTACATCTATTCCTGGCCACCCCTCCTTGCACCTGGGATCATTCAATATTAACAGCATACCTAAATTACAGACCATCACTGTAAAAAGATTCATTAGGAGCAATAAATTGTTATGACACTCAAGTCCCAGATGAATGCATGTAAGCTGATTCTCTGATTGTCCTTCTGGTTCTGTTTATTATGTATGGCCTTCTGATGTCCAGTGTAGTGGACATGTGATATTTTAAAGGTGAAAACTTTTTTTCCTAAATATGTTTGCAGTTTATTCGCTATCTTCCAACAGTTGGATAATCTAAAGAAATCAGAGAAATTGCTTGATTTTCTTTCCCGGTAGTCAGGAGAATAAAAACCTCCAGCATAATATAATTGTCCAGTGTTAAATTTGTCTGTTATTTTTTTTGTCAGTGTTGGACAACTACTGAGCCGCTGAGATAATGCAAAGATTTTTAGCATTCATAAAGGGTCATAAGTTAAACTATAAGACAGTGAGACAATGCAATAACAAATACAGTCAACATAAAATAGTTTGACTTAAAAAGAGCTCGGATTGACAGCTCTTTGTGTACCTTCCTGAGGTCTCCAAGTTTGGGTTCTGTGGCCTGCCGTTGCACATTGTCATTAAATCCAACAGTATGTGTTGCATGACCCTGCTGTCAGTGTGTGTTTTGAGAGTTTATGTGAATCACAGCTTTTTCTAAGAGTAACAAGTAAATATAAAAAAATATTTGCAATCTGTTAGCTGGCGGTAGATCAAAGCATGGCGACTTTATATGTGATCAGATCAAAATTGGTCCACGTGGTCCACCTCGTCTCTCTGACAGGTGTGGGTCGGCTGCTGGCTCCTCCCCCAGCTCCTCCGGCACGTTCCCCCACCACAGAGCTGTCCACTCGCATTCTTCCCCCTCCGCCCCCTCCACCTCCATTCAGCCTCAGGAATGGACACCTCCATAGTCTAGGTAAAGTTAAACTTTTTACTACATACAAAGAGAGTATGAACAGTTGTGGTAAAAAGAAAGTAGACAACATTTAAATTGTACAGTTAATGCAGTTTGGGTTTTTGAGGAGTGCTTGAGTTTCTAAAACCTTTCCATCTTGGCTTTGTTTTTGTTTAATAAATAAGGGCCTGGTGAGATTTGTCATTTGTAGTTTTGTATACTAGAGGTTAAATTTAAGTATTAATAATAGTAATTATTTAAAAACATGGAGCTTTAAATATGCCTCAATTTTGCTAGTAAATAAATCAATAATTATTTTAATTTGTCAAAATTATTACATTTTTAGTCATATCAATAAATTAATAAAAACTTAAAAAATAATTATTAAATGTATATAATCATACATATGTATATTTCTTCATAATACCATAAATAATTCTGCATTTATGTATTAGGTTTTCTTTTTTTTTTAATATATATTCCTATAATTTTATGCATTTTTGTGTTATTTAACCATTAGCACATTTAATAAAATGTGTTTCTATTTTAAATAAATGAGTTACATGTTTCTTCAGTTATTAAATGATTTGTTTATTGAATTGTGACACCTTTGGACCTCCATAAGTAAAGGTTTAAAGAAAGCTATGACGTGATAGGCTCAGCAAACCTATACAAGAAGGGGCATTGAAGTAGATAGAGCTAAAGTTTAAGATGGTATACTCACAGTTCTGAGAGTCTATGATGATTGTATCTGTTGATCTGTGAAAGTGACTAAAATGAATTGTTGTGCTGGATCAGAACTCAGGTCTGATGGAAGTAATCGAATAGTTTAACTGTTAGTTGTATATTTTCTCTCCAGTAGATGACTTTGAATCCAAGTTCCAGTTCCACCCTGTAGAAGACCTCCCCCCACCTGACGAATTCAAGCCTTTCCCTCGTGTCTACCCAAGCAAAGAAAACAGAGGTAGTCACTCTTCACACATCCAGGAACTATTCATGCCCCTTTACCGCATTTTGTCATGGCACAAACACCAACTCGAATTTTTTTATTGGGATTTCATGAGACAGACCAACGCCAAGTAGTGCATGATTGTGGTGCTGAATGAAAAGGTAGCACAGCTGCATTTACTCGCAGCTCCTTTGTGAAGTTCTCAGAGGCTTGCAAGAGAACACTTGTAAACAAACATCTTAAAGATCAAGAAACAAAACAGCCGGACATTGTGGAGAAGTATTAAGCAGAGTTAGGTTATAAAACCATATCCCAAGCTTTGAACATCTCACAAAATGCTGTTCCATCCATTATAACAAAAAAGAAAAAAAGACGACTGCAAATCTACAATAACAAGACAGAAGCACCCACCAACACTGACAATCTGGGTTAGGGAGCGCATTAGACTACAAATATAAGCCATGTAGGGTACAAAGCAAACATGTGGTAGAAGATGCAGAGCTGAATGCAAATACAGTACATACATAAATTTTAAATTATTTTATCTGTAAAGAAATTTGCAAACCATGTGTCCTCTTCCATCCCCTTCACATTTATGTGCCACTTTATTTTAATCTGGTTCTGTTTATTATGGCCTTCTGATGTCCAGTGTAGTGGACATGTGATATTTTAAAGGTGAAAACTTTTTTTCCTAAATATGTTTGCAGTTTATTCGCTATCTTCCAACTGTTGGATAATCTAAAGAAATCAGAGAAATTGCTTGACTTTCTTTCCCGGTAGTCAGGAGAATAAAAACCTCCAGCATAATATAATTGTCCAGTGTTAAAATTGTCTGTTATTTTTTTTGTCAGTGTTGGACAACTACTGAGCCGCTGAGATAATGCAAAACATTTTAGCATTCATAAAGGGTCATAAGTTAAACTATAAGACAGTGAGACAATGCAATAACAAATACAGTCAACATAAAATAGTTTGACTTAAAAAGAGCTCGGATTGACAGCTCTTTGTGTACCTTCCTGAGGTCTCCAAGTTTGGGTTCTGTGGCCTGCCGTTGCACATTGTCATTAAATCCAACAGTATGTATTGCATGACCCTGCTGTCTGTGTGTGTTTATTTTAGCATATCACATAAAACCTGAGTGAAATACATTAAAATTTAAAGTTGAAACTTAACAAAATGTGAGGGGGGTATGAACACTTTTACAAGAAACTAAATTATTTTTACAGTCTTCTAGCACTGTAGTCTCATTTGTTGCTTTGTCTTTCAGTGAACCCTAAACCACCTGGGATCAGGACACACCTCAGATGAGTCATTGATCCTCCAACATCTTTCTCGTAAAAAATGCTCCTCCTCGATCGTCTGAGAACTCTAGATACACAACGGCTACAGAGACTCATTTATCTTTAGTGTGTTTGCGTGTACTGCGTGAGCGTATGAGAGTGTCAAACAGGGTCAGGCCTTATTCTGACTGTGTGACCTCTGACCTTTTTCAGTCCGGAATGTTTTCAAAGTGTGTGAGGAGGAGGGCCTGACAGACTACATACAGTCTCTACACATTAAGTCCAGGGACACAATCTTCCATCACATTTTGAAAAAAACTTTTTTTATCAACTTACACATCAATGGAAGGATGGAAAAAGAAGATTGTTATCATGTGTTACCTCGTCTCTATATTGTTTACTGCATTGTTAGCCATAACTTTTTAAAGACATCCAAACTGGTCTTTGTCCAAGAGTTATGCTGCATTTAAGTTGACCTTAAAAAAGCAGAATTTGGTAAAATTTTATATTTTACCCAGATGAGCAAAAAGCTAATTTTAGTGGTTGTGCTGCATGTCAGAGTAAGAAACAAGGTTACGTGTGCATCCTTTAAGATTACTCAGTCTTATTGCAGGGAATGCTAAAAGTGGTTACTTGGTAGTCTTTGTATACAGTAGGCCTATTGTGGTGCTTCTTTGTGTTAATGTGACATTTATTTTTTAGAAAGTGTGATAAGACTGACATGTGGGGAGGGCTTAATGGTTTGTTTCAAGTTCACATTTTATAACCTAATAACTGAATTCTGCTGCTTTCTTATTTCCAATAGCCGCTAACCCAAAGTTTAACACTTGAGAGGACGTTGCCACCTGCTGGTCAAATATGAAAGTATCAGCAACGAAAAGTTGGCACAAACGATTCTATTGTTATAAATCAAAGCTAAGGCTGACCAGAAGAACTGAACAAAAGTATTTTGAAATAAAATATATTGTACAGAATTTTATGCACACTGTTTGTGTTATACTAAATGCCTGGAGATCATGAAAAGTGCAACAACTTCATATGGAATATCTTCTCTGATATGATTGAAAGGAAAAGTTGAAGAAAGTCGCACAAGTTCCCTTTTCTAGCAAAAACGATCAAATATGTTTAGGAAAAGTGTTTTAATGCTTAATACAGATGGACAATAAATGTTAGCACATCTTCCAGCTTAAAAGCAAATTCAAGATGATTTTGTGAGATGGAAATTTGAAATTGAATTTTAATTTACCTTTCAAACTGGATTCAGAAAAAAAAAAGATCTTTATAATCATACCAAAAAAAACGATAAGGAATTTTTTACAGTCAGAAAAATGTAAGCATCAGAACGTTTTTTAAACAATTTTTTAAAGATACAATGGAGTCATTTGGCCTACAGTTCTTGTCAAAAGTTTACATATCTTCATCATAGGCATGGAAGTAAATATTTTGGGCATTATATAAATTGAACCAGTTTTCGAAGATAGTGAATTTTAAGCGAGTTTGAAAAACCCAAATCTTCAAGAACTAGGCTACCACACACAGACCAGGGCCCTCATTTATCAAACGTTCATTAAAAAACTGTCATATATTCTATCCTACGAATGAAATTTAGAATGTTCATACGAACAGTCAAAATCCGGATTTGTCAAATATACGGTGACCACTCGTACGCATGTTCCTCTGCAATCTGTTGATAAATCCCTTGTGCGTACATACCTGGGTTCTCGTACCTGTTCAGTCATTTGCATACAGAAACGCCCTCAATTAACCATATTTGGTAACACCACATCCTCTGACGAATGCGTTCTTCCTGAAAATAATGGCCAAGAGAGCGAAAAAAAAGGGATTTCAGTGACACCGAGACAGAGGTGAAACATAGGTGGGGCAAAAAAAAAGAAGTCATGATGGACAGACTTTTTGAAAATTGTCATTAACGCAAATTCATTTCAACACCGATAGACTGTTTGGCCCTCTGCTTCTTCTGTTCCTCTGCTTCATGCCCCCCCTCATGCAAGTTATATTCCTGCTGCACACATAAAAAAGTGACACTTCAGCAGTATAAATATACTATAATATTTGACATCTTTGAACATATTAAATCCGTTAAATTTGTCCTAAACATTGCTGTTTGGTTTAATCCAAGTTTAATCCAAATCCGTCCTTAACTTTTGGAGTTATTTTGCTAAAAGACAGACAGACGCCAACCTGAGCTCCTTGGCGAAGGTGATAAACTGATGATATAAATATTCCGTCAAAGTAAAACTGTTTCAGTGTTCAGTTCCCTCGTTCTTCTTCTAGATGCTGTGCGTACGCATGGTCAGAGCTGTTGTTGTTCTAGAGCATTTAGGAACATTTCTACACACAAGAACAAGATAGTAAATACCACACTATGCGTAAAATTGGTCCTATGCACAAAATACTCATAGATTTGTGCCTAAGTACAGTTGATAAATAAGGGCTCTGGCTTTTAAACCTAGTTGATAAATATTTAATAGTTATGGTCGACACCATTCTAGAAGATTAGGGTCAGTCTGCTTTATCCGTGTTTGAGATCATTGTCCTGCTGGAACACCTAACTGTACCCAGGTTTCAATCAGCTGACCCTAAATGTCAACAGCAGAATGAAAGAAATTGGTCTGGATGTGCAGAAAAACAACCCAGGAGCCACAGAGACCCAAGCCTGTCATAAACTAGAAGATGTCAGAACACCGGTGTCACTGTGCAATGTGAAGCCAGTTTTACATTGTCGTAAATTGAGATGGTGAAGGCCAAAAAACCCCAACTACTCTTAAACTTAAAAGAACCATGTCAAGTATGGTGGAGGTAGCATCAAGCTGAGGCTTTGTATTGCAGCCAGTGGTGAAAGGCGCAATGCCCAAAATAAGTGGAATAAAGAACACAATTACATTAAACGTCTTCACCTAAATTCAGCAATTAGATGGTTGGTTGAAACTTTGACACAACTGTGTGCTGCAGCAGATCAAATATTCCAGACACACATAGAAACATAGATTTTTAAAGGGATAAGCAGGCGTATATAAAGCTTCTGGAACTGTACCGACCTCAGCCATAAGTAAAACGGTGCCTAAAAACCAGATCCACGTCTAAAAAGAAAACATTTTAAATAACTTAGCAATTCTGATAAGAATTTTGCCAAGAGCCCCTTAAAGGCCACAAAAATCACATGGTTTCTCCGATACGTATATATTTAAGGGGGTATGTATAGTTTTGAGAATGTGTTGATTAAAGAAAATGCACAATAAATGAAAACTTATGTGCCCAGTTCTTGTTTTCGGGAATCACTGAAGTTGTTTGTGGTATAATCGATCATTAAAAAGTCCCAAATTAACAGAAAATATAGCTGCTGATGAGTAAATGCAATCTTCTGAACAGAATTGTTTGTCTTCATTGATGTTATGTGTTCAAATGGAAAGCCAAATGATTCACTTTCTTGGCTGTCCTATGTTTTTAAAAGTCTTACTTCTGATTTGAGAGCTGGTTCTGTTCACAACTCACATGGATCTCTGAGAATCTATACTCACACGTCTGTTCAATGCAAATTTGCTATAGTAGGCTGCTAAGTAGTTTCACAGAGTCCACAGTTCAATTTCACACAAGCATACGGCCTTAGATAACCTGAGAGTCTGTGTATTCAAGCAACACACCACAGCATTTCCAGCCATGATGCTAGAGTTCGTCATGTTTGTAGGTGAACTCTCTTGAAGATATGAAGCCATCCTTGTTCTTGTCCTCCTTGGCAAAAATATCCGCCGCCATGTTCTCATGTAAAGTGTCATTGGGTGGGTAGCCATAGCGCTCAAACTCCTTCTTGAGATATTCTTTAACCTAAAATATGAAAACACAGTGAGATAAATAAAACAATCGCTTCTTTGTCAAATACAACCAGAGCAGATAAAAAAAAAGCTGTTTTCAAACAATTATTTCTTTGGGGGGGGGGGGGATTTATTCAAATCCAACCTGACCCTATGTGAAAATGTATTTTTTTATTAAATCCTCAATTAGCTAATTATTCAGAATTTTATTTGACAATTTCTTTAGCCATTGCCAGATCAGAATAAACCTTACCTGTAAAATTTAAAAAATCATTTAAAAAATCCTGGTTGACCGCTTGAAGTAGGCTAAAAGGTTTTAAAATCACACATAGAGCTCCAATTTAAAGAAACTAGCAACGATGAGAAAGAGTTACTTTAGCCATATCTGACTGGAACGTGCTACAAAGTCATTACTAGGGCTTCAGGACTTAAGCACAATGAGAGCCATCATCCACAAATGGATAAAATATAGAACAGGAGCAAACCCTCCTATGAATGGTCAGTCTACCAAAAATTACTCTAACAGCACACCGACGAGTCATCCAGGAGGTCACAAAAGAACCCAGAACAACATCTACAGAACTACAGACTACTTGCCTCAGTTACTGTAAGGTCAAGGTTCATGATTCAACAATAAGAAAGAGGGACAGGGCAAAAATGGCATCGATGGGAAAGTTTGCTGAGTTGAATCATCGAATCATCACTTTATTGTTAGACAAACGAGTTTCGGCTAGTTGACTTCATCAAGGTCACAAGCCGAAATGTGTTGGTCTACCAATAAAGTGTCTTGGCATTTCAAGTGTTGTTTTCACCTCATATTTGGAGAGCCTCCAGTCGTCATTGAGGTCCATTTCCTGGAAGGACTCGTGAGACCTCGGACCATTTCTGATTTCAAGCAATTCAACCGTAAAGGTTAATGTGCTCTCTGGTGGGATTTTACCTGGTCACAGAAAGCATAGTAACAAGTCAGATAAAAAAAATACTAAATTGGACCATCAAAAGTTTACTTCAAGAAAACTGTAATTTGGTTCTTTTAGTAGTCCAGCCAAGCTTTTGGATGTTTTGTTGTCTGTATAAAAGATGGTTAGTTCCTATATGGCGATGGTTTTGGTTAGTATGGGTTGTGCTTACCAGACTAAAAGTACAGTATTGTTTGCATGCTCCATGCTGAGTCAAGGTAGACGACTGTCTCAGAATAAAGTCTCAGTTTAGCATGAAAGCCCTAGAAAGCCACTGGATGCAAGACAAAGAAATATTAATATCACTTAGAGACTAACTGTTTCCAGCAACATGCATTGGTGACAGAAGACAGACGAGGCCTCACTACCTTTCCCTTCTTTCCCATAGGCCAGGGCGGGAGGTATTATCAGTTTCCTCTTCTCTCCTGAACACATGTCCTGTAGGCCTAGATCCCAGCCTTTGATTACTTCCCTGATCCCCAACGTGAACCACATTGCTTGCTCACTTTGCTTTCGACTGATAGGAAAACAATGAAAGAAGCTATTCAAATGTACCATACTATGCCTTCCCTCTATAGTTAGACAGCCATGAGTAAGAGCTAGATATTAACCTGTTCAATCTGCTCAATTACAACCAGTGATGTTTTATAATTCTGTAGGACAAGGAACTTTTTAATGGAATATTCAGCTGAAACATTACAAACCATGCCACTATTGTGGCAACAGCAAATTTAGATTTTTAGCTTTATAAACCAAAGAATATTGGACTGCACATGCCTTAACAAGTTCTTTAAAGGAACATCACGGCTTATATAAGCGTCAGGCACTGTATTTGGTTCACCAGTAACATTTTAAAACTTGAGGGATAGTTCCCATTGCTGTTATTTCGTCGGTCAGAGCCTAGCCACGGAGTGCCAATCAGATTCTCACAGTACAATAATGCTGGAAATAATATAACTATTTCACAGTTACTGTAGAATACCATAATCAGACATTTAAAATGAATAACATGATTTGGTGGCGTAAAGACAGCAATTATTCCTGCCGCTGCTAAAATAATACAATATATTGATTAATACAGTTGTCATAATAATAATGATAACATTTCATTACTCATATATTGACTTTGATGCATACATTTAAGAAAAATATAAAGTAAATACTAATTTTAGGAGTAGATAGGAGTAGGAATTGATTCTATAATCAAATCTTATACAATTCATGAGACACATTGACTACCTGGTTAGTTAAATTAAGCTACTAGCTAAAGGAGTGAGCCTGCCTCTCATTCTTTGTCTACTGTAGTTTTTTTTTTATTTCTTCCAAACTGCTGCATTTATCTTTCTTGTCTTGTAGGAGAAGGTTAAATGTAGCAGCCTCCTGTGAGCCAGCTGACCAGCAGTGTGCAGCAACAGGTCGGCGACTCAAGAAAGTCAAGCACTTTCTCTGGAATCTAATGAAATAATAATAAACTACTTAAATAAAGTACTTTAAACTGGAATAGACTACACTTTCTGGATCCTTACCTACATAAAATATTTCTAACCCCTCTTACAAAATTTTTTGCTATACTAGCCTATAGGTTTAGTTTCTATAGGGCTGGGGGTCATACAAGCATGTGAATGAAGTAATAACAAAAGTCGAAAGACCATGAACTTCATTTCTAATTCTAGTATTTCCAACAGAAATGATAATAGGCTACTTATGCAAGGCTTTAATTACGTGCCATGTAGGGAGCGCTAGGTAGGCTAGTTTCAGTGAACTCATCCTTTGATTGTTTTAATCACGTGACGCCAACAAACAAAGTAACCAGAGGGTTTTGCGCACAGTTAAGAGATTTTCAGTTTATGAGTGACGAAAACGTTTTTATTCTATTTTTTAATTGTTATATAAGAGAGGGGGAGGGTGTTCTAGCTTCTGTTATTGAACATGTTAGAACAGTATGATCCACCAGGTAAAACATCAAGATCATTTATTGTTACTGCTTTGTTTTCAAATGCCAAAGATTGACTTTAATAAACATGGTGTCGTCATTTATGGAAATAATCGGTACCTGGAGTAAAACATTGTCCCGTTCTCAAAGTACCCGTCATGATGCACCAGAAGCATGTCTCCGTACTTGGACTTTCGGTGACAGATGAACGGCCTTTGCAGAACCTCTATGTTGACCTCAGCTTCGGGCAGCTTCCCACTGCTGACGGCCGCCAGCATGGAGGAGCCGAGCAGTTTCAGCACGATCAGGAACATGCTCCCACACACACTCAGCTTCGGGAAAATCTAAGCAGAAACACGCAGATCATCAGAAGACAGCAGCTTCTCCTCTACGTGGCAGTGAAGCTCCAGCACACAAGCTGCTGCAGGACTCTTTCCTCTGATTGGCTGCTTTCCACACAAGCCCCGCCCACATGCCCTCATGCGATTCAAGAGTGAAGACCCGCTCTTTATTGATATTCATTTATTAAATGTACGCTTATGCATTCATGCGTAAGAAACCGTATGCCATTTTGTATGTTTTTTGATACTATTCATGTTTTTCTTTCGGATTATTTACAATCTCTCTGCTACGCAAATGCGCAAAGGTTGTCTCTGTTTATACCAAAACAAACATTTCTTTGACTTTTCACGCAGCAGACACAACAGCTTATCTTTCAGCGCATCACTTATTTCGAAGTTTTGATACTTGAGATGAAATCTCAGGGACAATTTCTACATCCGGAGAACCAGTAGAATCAATGTGGCAGGACTCAGTGCATTAAAGCTGCCCATATAGCCCTGCAAAAAACATCGAAAATGGTTCAAAAGTTATAGATTACATATTCCTGTTTGAAGCAGCTCAGCTGACACAAATGTAAAGCAGAGAGATGGTTAGCTTAAAGAGACCAAATAGTTGTGGTGGATATAACCACCTCCCCATCTGCAGCTATATTTAGGTCTTTTATAGGCTATAGCCTATATTATTCATTGTAGAAGTAGCCTATTTTGTCCCCCCCCCCCCCCAAAAAAAAAGATGGAGTTCTCGATGAGTGATCTACAAAGGTATTTTACCTCTCTAACCATCCACAAATTATTCTCGAGTCCGCGTCAAAGCTTGTTTGTCACGGTTCCAGTTGTTTTAAACTTCCAAATTAATGCATCCCATACCCTTCTTTGAAACTTTTTGCATTTCTTTAGCGTTGGTGCCAATAGTTGGAGTGGCAATGTAAAACAAGAAACAGTGCTTGCGACGATTCCCACCAAAGGCTCAGGTTTGAGTAACAAATCCGTTTCATATGCATGTGTTTGACTGTGGTGGCACAGCTCGACAGCTGAGAGAAATCAATAAACACCTATGCAGAGTTTACTGTACAGCATGGGCTGTTTGTTTGGACTTTGTATCTGGACCAAAGCATGGATACAGAAATCTCTCAGCATGTAGTAAGGTGTAATTTCTTTCTGAGTTTCTCTCACACAAGTCATATTTCTTCACAAAATTGTCAAGGACGTAAATTGCTGTTTTAAAAACTTTTGAGGAGATTAAAAACAGATGAAAAAAATATCTTTTTTGAATATAATTTAATACAACACATCCAACACTGTAGTGTTAATAGATTTGTCTTTTTTGCAACAGCGAGCTATTTGGTATATACGACATCACAGAAATATGTAGTTAGATTTAGCTGTTATCTTAAAAATAGTGTTTAACAATCATTAATTCATTTTTTTTATCGTACATATTTATTTCATGGCTGCAAACACAAATTAGGCTGGACAGTAGATTCAGATGTTTCTCCTTGCTGCTACAAACAACCTTTGCGCATAGCACAGACGAAAGAAAATGTTAGTGAGCACACATAGTCATTCCATTTTAAGTGTGTGAACATATTGGTGTGTCCACAGTGTTCATTTCCTCCTGCGTTATCTGGTTGTCCTTCATCCCAATAAAGAAAATCAATTTTAGACCCATCTGACCACATCCAGGACCCTTCCTTGTGGACATCAGAAAGTCCAATCCAGGTGAAAGCCTGAGTAGGGTCAAAGCTTTTGATCATGTAATTGACAAAATTGTGTTCTTCCAGGCTGTGGATGGACACCAAGTTGCCGCCTACGGACAGACAGTGGAGCTCCGCATCAGCCCAGGTCACACGTGTGGCAACATACTTGTAGCAGCGGTCGTTGAAGTGGTACCAGAATTGTGGACAGTTGTTTTCCTGTAGCACCAGTGGACTCTCATTTGAGGGAGACACGACAACCAGAGCCAGACCCAACAAGAAGAGCAACAACATATTGGAGTCAGAAGACAGCATGTAGCTTGGTGTTGCTGTCTTAGAGAACTTCACGGATGGATGTTATGAACTCATCTGCCTCTTGTCGTCATTTTTAAAATCCCTCAGAGAGGCGTTTGCTCGATTAGAGAGATTTCATTGGTCAGAGGGATTTGCAAAAAAACAAAAAATAATTACCTTTAGCCCACATGTCCCTAAAAGACTTGTAGATTATCACCCTAAACTGATATTTATTTTCTTCCCCTTTTTTATTGTCTACAGCATGTGATTATTATCCTACCCTCACATTCTTTAAAGTTCAAGCAAGAGAGGTAATCTCATAGTTTTTACTTTTTATGTTCCTGAAAGTATACAGAATTACCAATGGTTTTTGTTTTTCCAGAGTGTGGTACATTGCTTTTTAGTTCAGCATAAAAGTCAGACCATTTTACCTTAGATTTCCCCCCAAAAACTGTTAATAATTCATATTTACTGTGCTTCTAAAATTGGGTATTCATTGTTTATTTTTTGTTTAGAGTTGAAACCAGAATAATAAACCGTATAAACTGACACATGAGCATTCTTTTCTTTTGGATTGGATAACCAAAAGTATTTGTTAAATGCAGGAATAATGAAACGGAAAATTTAGTAGAGACTGTTAGAGCTTTTTTTCAAATTCAGAAGTTTACACAAACAAAGATTTCAAATTTTGAGAAATTCCTGATGATGAAATCCTAGTTTTTGTATGTTTGTGCTGGAAATTACAGAACCATCCCTTGGCAAAGACTGTTTTAGGTAGTTGCATAGGGTGCCATCTGTTGGAGGAAGCAATGAGTGGCACCCTTTACTCATGCTCTGGATTGATAAGAAAAAAAGCCTGAAAATATAAACAACTGTGGCCCTGTTGTTTGTCATTATTTGAGGGACCTCCCATCACCATCAAATATGCTGGAAACTCAGCAGCATGAACTCAGTTTTAGATTTTCTCTACATAGTATCTTATAGTTTGGAGAGAATCTCAGAGTAAATGCTTAACTTTCTAACATTTTCCCTCAGTAATAGCTAACTAGCATTAGCAGGCAGGTTCTGTTGTTAAAAACTGACATCTGTATTTGGTCTAGATCTTCAGACAAAGTTGTTTCTCTTATTACTGCTGGATTAAATTATAAGAAACAAATGATAAGTTCAGTGTAATGTTTGCCACCTGGAACAGGTGTGGACTGATGACAGAACTGTCATATGAGTTTATCTGTTGAATGGTTGTTGAACAGTATTTCTTCTATGAATACGCCAAGGAGAGACCGGGTCTAAAATTTTATTTCTAAAGTTTTGAAAAATCAGTTCTATTCAAAAATACTTTATTAATCTCAAAGCAAAGTTTAAATGTAACTAATACAAGCTTCTTGCTGTGGGCAGGAAGGCTCTCCTTTAGCATTGTGTCTGACTGAAGAAACTGTTGTCTTCAGTCAGAGAATGCTCAGGATGGTCCATAATTTTCTTTCTTTTATTAAAAATCATTCTTTGCACAATCATCTCTAGGGTTTCCATAGAAAAAGCTCATAAATATGTTTTTACTCCATATCAGACCCCACACCGTTTATATTTTGCATCATCCTGATGCCCAAATGTTTTATTATTTGAACTTTAAGGTCATTTGGACATGAGTGTGAACAGAATGCGAGTCTCAGCTTTGTTTTTGTTGATTTTTATCATTTGCTTCTTTAACCTAGAAAAATAAATATTTCACTTGAAACACTGTATCCCAGCTAGAAATTATTGGAAAGAATAATATACTCAAGCCTAGGCTTTTCACCTTCTCTCGTATGTGTTGTTATCCTTAACTTTCATTGGTGTTTAATAATAACTTTCTTAGTGTTATCAGAATAGGACAACATAAATTTAAATAAAATAGTGAAGAACTTAATGTTCTTCTCCATTTAAATATCATCAATAAAATAGTAGCTGATTAAATGATTTGACTTTATCTTTTTTGGTGGTGAGGTACAGGGTTGTCTTTCTATGCTGGATAGATCTTTCTTGTGAAATGCTTTGCAGAAATGGACAATAAGAAAAGCAACAAATGCATGAACATTTACAGGAAGCTTCAGCATACAAGCTGCTGCAGATCTTTTTCTTCTGACTGGCTGCTTTCCACACAAGCCCCACCTACAGTCATTCATCTGATTCTGTGAACACCAAGTCTTTATTGATGTTATTTTATTAAATTTACACTTATGCATTCCTAGTTCATGCTGCTTCAGAAAACTCCTGTTATTCTTATGCTATAGAACATAATGTTTTGAACATTCATGTTTTCCTGTCGGATTATTTGCAATTTCTCTGCTAGAGGGACACAATTTGGCTACAGCATTTAACAGTTAAAGCAGTCTGTTGTGCACTTATGCACATTTGCATGCAATATCACAACATTGTACTTCATAAATACACGTCTTGCTTTACATTGCACAGGAGTAAACATTCAAATGCCTTAGATTTGCATACTACAATACAATACAACCCTTTGTTAAAGTCTTGTATGAAAGAGCAAATAGCTTATTTCTGCATTAACAGTCAGCACGTCTTAAACAGCGCAAGTATTTGACATGATACAATCATTACATCTTTAAAATGTTTCTCCCATCTCTGATAATTTTCTAACAGTGCTGCAGCCAGTGGAACTGTTCTCTGAGGCATGTTCAAGACTAAACCTCAAGGGGACTGGGGGCTACAGTTGATGTAAAAATGTTTTACTTCCATTTACTTTTCATGCCTCGGAGCCGGCACAACAGCTTCTCTTTAGTGCAGTCTTTCAGTGCATCACTATTTAAAACTTTTGATACTTCAGAGGAAATCTTTAGTACAATTTCTCCATTCAAAGAGGCCATCTGTATTCAAGTGAAGTACTTGCAGCCGGTAGAATCAATGAGGCAGGACCCAGTGCATTTAAGCTGCCCAAAGGACCTGCAGAAACATAGAAAATGGGGAAAAATTATAAAATGTCCCTTTTAAATCAGTTCTACTGACAACTGTAAGAGCAAGGTTAATCTTAAAAAATTCTAATAGTTCTGGTGAAAATACATAAAAATAAAGTGAGGAACATAAGTATTTGAACACGCTGCGATTTTGCAAGTTCTCCCACTTAGAAATTATGGAGGGGTCTGAAATTCACATTGTAAGTGCATTTCCACCGTGAGAGATAGCATTTTCTAAAAATCAGGAAATCACATTGTATGATTTTTAATGAATTTATTTGTATTTTATTGCTGCATATAAGTATTTGAACACCTGGCAATTAACAAGATTTCTGTCTCTCAAAGACCTGTCACTCTGCCTAAGTTAGTAGCACCTGTCTGAGCTTGTTAAAGACACCTGTCCACCCCACAGTCAGTCAGACTCCAACTACTACCATGGGCAAGACTAAAGAGCCGTCAAAAGACACCAAGGACAAAATGGTAGACCTCCACAAGGCTGGAAAGAGCTACAGGGCAATTGCCAAGCAGCTTGGTGAAAATAGATCAACTGTTGGAGCAATTGTTAGAAAATAGAAGAGACCTGTCAGTCTCCCTCGTACTGGGGCCCCATTGAAGATCTCACCTCGTGGAGTATCACTGATGATAAGAAAGGTGAGGAACCAGCCCAGAACTACACGGTAGCAGCTGGTCAATGACATGAAGAGAGCTGGGACCACAGTTTCAAAGGTTACTATTGGTAGAACACTACGCCGTCATGGTTAAAAATCATGCATTGCATGGAAAGTTCCCCTGCTCAAGTCATCACATGTCCAGGCCCGTCTGAAGTTTGCCAGTGACCATCTAGATGGTCCAGAGGAGGCATGGGAGAAAGTCATGTGGCCAGATGAGCCCAAAATAGAAGTTTTTGGTCTTAACTTCACTCCCCGTGTTTGGAGGAAAAAGAAGTATGAGTTACATCCCAAGAACACCATCCCTACTGTGAAGCATGTGGGGGGAAACATCATGCTTTGGGGGGTACTTTTCTGCGAAGGGGACAGGATGACTGCACTGTTTTAAGGAGATGATGAATGGGGCAATGTTTTGTGAGATTTTAAACAACAACCTCCTTCCCTCAGTCAGAGCATTGAAGATGGGTTGTGGCTGGGTCTTGCAACATGACAATTACTGAAACACACAGCCAGAATAACCAAGGAGTGACCTCCAGACCTAAATCCAATAGAAAATCTTTGGAGGGAGCTGAAACTCTGGGTTGCTCAGCAACAGCCCCGAAATCTGACTGATCTAGAGAAGATGTGTGTGGAGGAGTGGGCCAGAATCCCTCTTGCAGTGTGTGGAAATCCGGTCAATAACTACAGGAAACGTTTGACCTCTGTGATTGCAAACATAGGCTTCTGTACCAAATATTAACAGTGGTTTTCTCAGGTGTTCAAATACTTATGTGCAGCAATAAAATACAAATAAATTGTTTAAAAATCATACAATGTGATTTCTTGAATAAATAAAAAAATGCTGTCTCTCACAGTGCAAATGCACCAACAATGGGAATTTCAGACCCCTCCATAATTTCTAACTGGGAGAAGTTGCGAAATCGCAGGACATTCAAATATGTTCCTCACTGTATGTCCAGCTCTGCATCTACAGCTAAGTTATGTTTAATTTAGTTTTCATTTATAATTTGATGCAGCATTATCTCACATTAAAAATTGCTGCACTTAACTATCAGTGATGTAGAATGATATTTTACCTCTCTCACCATCCTCAAATTTTTCTTGGGTCCTCGTCCAACCTTGTTTGTCACAGTTCCAGTTGCTTTAGGCTTAAAACAAATTATTGCTCTGACTGTAAATTTGGGCAGGTTTAGCTGAGTAGATATTTATTCGTAGTTATTTGCTTGACTTGCTCTGTACATAGTTTCATTCCTCTTCCTATGAACTTTTAACAGCCTCCGTGACCCTACTAAAGTAAAGCATCCCCAAAGCATGATACTGGCACTATCGTTTTTCTTCAACTCACAATTGAGCACTACTTTGTTTTGTTGTGTTGTTAGAAAATTCCAATAAAATGCGTTGGTGGTAGTAATGACAAAAAACTCAAAATGTAAGAATTCTTTTGCAAATTACCATATTTGCAAACAGCTTGAACCAATCATTCCTGTTAACATGTTATCTTGAAATCATTGATGAATGTTGCTGTAACTGACAAATAACCAAGTCAAATACAAGCGCATGTGGCTTAAGAATCAGTTAACATACCCAGGAAGATATGATTTGCAGGTCTGATAACCAAAGTCCTTTCCATCACACTCTTCTATTCCTTCATGTCGGTATCCATCTCCACAGTAGGCCCATTTACAGTCTGCAGGGGGTAAGAGAAAATGTGAGAACGCAACTGAGGGGGGAAAGAGGAGGTTACTAATTTCTTTGGCACAGCAACCTGTGTTCAGTGATGCCAGCACAGCATTTTCCTGCTAATTTAATTGGATTGAAGCAGAGCGTAGTGAGAGGCTGGCAGGAAAAGAGAAGGTTGAGAGATTAATAAAAGATCAAGGAAAGTCTTAGAGTAGACTGTGCCGCATGAGCGCAGGATCCAATGGCGTGCTCCGGTTTTGCTCTGCAGCATATTTCTATTTTTTCTGCAGAAAAAGAAACCTAAGCTAGTTTATAGTTAGAGGTTTCTACTGCAAAATAAACTGCAATAAAATACAGAATATAGTCTGAGACAAAGTGAGAAGCATTTAACTCACTGAGACAAGCATCGGTGACGATCTGGTTTCCATCATCACACTCCTCCCCATGCTGGACCTGCACCTTCCCATCCCCACATACACCAACCCTCTCTGGGATGGTCTCCGTAGACTGGAATGATTGAAAGGGCTGGAGGAATTGTAACAGGAAATACAAACTGTATTTAACCAGGTGTTGCTATGCAGACTAAAAGAATGTCAACTCAAAATTGTTCTAGAGACTTTAGGTATAGCATGCTTTCAAGCTGATGTTCAGTATGCATGTTTGAATGTGCAGTGCTTTGGAGAAGTATTACCTCTTTAACTTTTTTCACATTTTATCTCATTACAACCACAAACTTAAATGTATTTGAGATTTTATATGCTTTACCAACAAAAAGTGCAAAATTGTTAAGCTTTTTACAAACATAAGTGTAAAAAAATTTATCATGCATTTATATTCAGCTTCTTTTACTTAGATACCAGCACATAAAATCAGTGCAACAAATGGAACTGTTTGGCTTACATGGAAAATACCATGTGAAGAGACAAACTGACATTGGATATCAGCCGAAAAACTTAATTCCCATGCTAAAAGATAGTGGTGGCAGCATCTTGCTGTGGACACATTGTTCTTCTGAAGGGGCAGAAGCACTAGTCAAAGTTGGTGGGAAGATATTTGGTGGTAAATACAGTGTGATCCCGGAAGAAAACCTGCTAGAGGCTCCAACAGCCATACATGAAAAGGCAGGGATACCATGAAATGGCTTAGATCAAAGAGTAATCAGGTGTTACAATGGCAGAGTCAAGGTCCAAACTCCAATTGAGAATCTGTGGTGCTTTGTTTTATTCTATTGCATAAAATTCCAATAAAAAAATTGTGGTTTTAAAGTGACAAAGGGTGAAAAAGTTTAAGGGTTTTTGAAAGATGCTAGGGATGTATATTCCGTGTGTATTGCGATATATCGCGATACTATGAGTAAGACTATATATTGGGATTTTTAAAACTTAATTTCAATTTAGAAAAATTATCACAGCATTCTAAACACTCCAACCTGTTTCATAATTAACACATCCAGTTATATTACTACCTTATCCACTGGAACCAAGAAGGTGAAAACAGCCACCAACTACCAGTCATATTTTAAATTTCAATACAAAAATTACTGTCATCATCAATGGTTCCATTCAAAATTCTAAAAAATACAATATAAATCGATACATTGCTTTTGAATATCGATGCAATATCGTAACATAAAATATTGTGATATATCGGCGTATCGATATTTTCTGACACCATACTATCGCCAATACGCACCTTTGAATCTAATTACCTGTATGGGGGTCCAGCCATCTTTATCCTTATAGTAAAGCATCCTCTTATCTTTTCTTAATACTATTGCATTTTCTACATGAAGGTGGCCCATCTCCTCTTCACTGTTCACCACAAATATCTGCATAAAGAACCGGAGAACACTCACAAACTAAGTGACCAAAGTATACGAGTTCAGTTTGCATTGTCAACATCTTGAGTCTCACTGCGGTGAGTTTGTTGCCGCCACGTCGCTGTGTGTAGTAGTTTCCAAAGGGGGCGTTGTTTGATCCAAGTACAGTATCGCAGTCGCAGCGACCTGGTGGTCCCGGCAGGCCCTTCTCCCCCTTTTCCCCCACCAGATAGAGACCTGCAGAGAAACATGCATGGTCAATATAATATTTATGTTTTGACAAAGTGGAAAAAGAGATGTGTGAGTGTGTGAGCTGGTCACAGTACCTGATGCTGGAGGTCCAGGTGGGCCAGGGAGGCCATTGGGACCTGGAGGTCCTGGAGGCCCCATGACTCCTGGGGCTCCTGAATGCCCTTTCATGCCCTGGACAAATATAACAGCAGACCAGTATTAAACACATACACAGAGAATTGTCACTTTTATTGTGTTGTTTAGCACAATTGGTGTAAGATCCACACAGAAAGTAAAACCTTTCTTTACCCGTTTGCCTCTTTTGCCTGGTCTCCCAGTTGGTCCTCTCTTCCCTGAAACACCCGGCTCTCCCTTTGGGCCCACCTCACCCTTAGAGAAGAGCAAAGTTTATATGTCCTGCTCATATTTTATGTAAAAATTCCCAGCCTTTCTAAGTTCTATTCGATAGACTTCTCAGACTCTTAATTCAAAAATTCAATTCAATTCAAAAATACTTTATTGATCCCAGAGGGAAATTAAGTGTTGGTATAGCTCATATAATAATTTTTTTAAGGAGTTGTTGTAGATAATGATGGCTGTGGGCAGGAAGGATTTCCTGTAGCGGTCTGTATTGCAGCGAAACTGAAGAAGCCTCCGACTGAAGACGCTCTGTTGTTGTATGACAGTCTCCTGAAGAGGATGCTCAGGGTTGTCCATAATTTTATTGATTTGATGAAGAATCCTTATTTGCATTATCATCTCCAGATTTTCCACAGTTGTCCCAAGAACAGAATCAACCTTCTTTATCAGGTTGTTGAGCCTTTTTAAATCCCTGGCTCTGATGCTGCTACCCCAACAGATGAGGGCTGAAGAGATTACACTCTCCACAACAGACTTGTAGAAGATCTGCAGCATCTTGCTGCAAACCTTGAAGGACCTAAGCTTCCTCAAGAAGTACAGTCTGCTCTGTCCCTTCTTATAGACGGCTTCACTGTTCAGTCTCCAGTCCAGTCTGTTGTCAAGGTGAACTCCGAGGTATTTATACTCCTCAACCACCTCCACTTCTTCTCCCATGATGGAAACAGTGTTTGACTTATCCCTGTTTCTTCTGAAATCTACAATCATCTCCTTTGTTTTGTTCACATTCAAGGTGAGACGATTGTTTCCACACCATGTCTCAAAGCGGTCCACCAGCTCTCTGTATTCAGCTTCTTGTCCATCTCTGATACACCCAACAATTGCAGAGTCATCTGAGTATTTCTGCAGATGACAGGTCTCTGATTTGTACTGGAAGTCTGAGGTGTACAGAGTGAAAAGGAATGGTGAGAGTACGGTCCCCTGTGGTGCTCCTGTGCTGCTGATCACCTGGTTTGACACACTATTCTTCAGTCTCACAAATTGTGGTCTGTTGGTCAGGTAGTCATTGATCCAGGCAATTGTTAAGGGCTCCATCTGTGTCTTCAGGAGTTTCTGACAGAGCAAATTAGGCTGAATTGTGTTAAATGCACTGGAGAAATCAAAGAACATGATCCTAACAGTGCTGCCTGCTTTGTCCAGATGACAGTGGGTTGGTTGAAGTAGGTGGATGATGGCATCTTCAACTCCAACTCCACAGCGATAAGCAAACTGCAGTGGATCCTGATACGTTCTTGTTTGCTTACTCAGGGGTGCCAACAGGAGTCTCTCCAGGACCTTCATGATGTGGGATGTCAGGGCAACAGGTCTATAGTCATTGATGACTGATGGGTGAGTTCTTTTTGGTACTGGAACAAGGCAGGATGTCTTCCACAACACTTGGACCTTCTCCTGAGTTAGGCTAAGGTTGAAGAGGTACTGCAGAATCCCACAGAGCTGCTCTCCACAGGCCTTCAGGACTCTGGGGCTGACCCCATCTGGACCTGCAGCCTTGTTCCGGTTCAGTTTCTCCAGGTGCCTCTTCACCTGACTTTTGGAGACAGACAAGTGGGAGGGGGAGGCAAAGGGGGTAGCAGCATTTCCTGACTTGGTTGAAGTCAAACTTGTGGAAGCAGAAGAGTCCATGGCTGAGGTGAAGGATAAAACATCCTAGGTGTTACACGAAAGCTGTTGATCAGAGGAGAGTGGGATGTCTGTTTGGCCGGTAACAGGAGAGAAGGATGCTGAGCTAGTTCCTGAACTGAACCTGTTGAAGAATGTGTTCAGTTCATTGGCTCTGTCCAGACTTCCATCTATCCAATCCTTCCTGTCCTTAAAGCCTGTGATCTTTCTCATTCCTGACCAGACATCTCGGATATTGTCCCTCTGTAGTTTGTTCTCCAGCTTCTTCCTGTATGCCTCCTTGCTGTCTCTGATCTTGACCTTAAGTTGCTTCTGTATACTCCTCTGTAATTCCTTGTCTCCCTCCCTGAAGGCTCTTTTTTTCTTGTTTAGCAGTTCCTTCAGGTCACTGGTGATCCAGGGTTTGTTATTAGGGATGCATCTGACTGTTCTGGTGGGGATGATGTTGTCCACACAGAAGTTTATATAGTCAGTCACACACTCAGTCATGGCATTGATGTCCTCTCCATGTGCTTGGCAAAGAGTCATCCAGTCTGTGATTGCAAAACAACCCTGCAGGGCTTCTTCAGCTTCCTGTGAACATTTTCTCACAGTTTTCTTTGTAACAGCTTCCCTCTGAACAAGTGGTTTATGTTCTGAACAGAGAAAAACAAGAATGTGATCTGATTGTCCCAGAGGAGGTCTTGGTTTGGACATGTATGCATCCTTTATATTTGCATAAAACAAATCCAAGATCTTGTTTTCTCTTGTGGAGCAGCTGACAAACTGTTGAAATGTTGGAAGTGTAGTAGAGCGCGAGGCATGATTAAAATCACTAGATATTGCCACAAATGCATTGGGGTGCTGTGTCTGTAGCTTAGCAACAATGGAACTGATGACATTACATGCATTGTCGGCAACGGCTGAAGGTGGAATGTAAACAACAGCCAAAATTACACTGGTGAACTCTCTTGGTAAATAATATGGCCGAAAACTTACTGCCAAGAGTTCGACATCTGGGCTGCAGAGACGACACTTCACAGTAACATGTCCTGGATGACACCATCTGTTGTTGACAAGCACTGCTACTCCACCACCTTTCCTTTTTCTGCTCATCTTCAGATCTCTGTCTTCTCGTACAGTCAGGAAGCCTGGCAGAGAGACGTTGGAGTCGGGAATATGATCCAGCAGCCACGTCTTCGTAAAACACATAACACTGCATTCCCGGTACTCTGGCTGAGTCCTTGTAAGGGCTTGGAGTTCATCCATCTTGTTAGCCAGTGATCTTACGTTGCCCATTATGATCGATGGAAGAAATGGCTTGAACTTCCTCTTTCTCTGTCCCCTTTTCGCTCCTGCTCTGCATCCACGTCTCCTTCTTATCAACTCATCAGGGATTTGTGGCTTCAGTTGATGTATTATTTCAGCTTTTGCGATGTTAAACAGCTGCTCCCGGCTGTAAACCACATTGTTGCCATGGTTACGCATCATAACAAGTTATCAAAAATGCAATCTTCCTTAGGAAAAAAGAGGAACCAATGTACAAAAAACCAAAACTTTATGTGTAGACAACAGAGCCACTCCAACATGCAGCCAACCAGAGCAGCGCAATTCTAGAATTCTTTAAGTCTCTTTTTAAAACGTGAAATACAAAAGTCCACTATGTAGTTTAAAGCTATTTATACAGTAGTCAGGTTTTAAACAGGGTGGAAGGAAGGAAGGAAGGAAGGAAGGAAGGAAGGAAGGAAGGAAGGAAGGAAGGAAGGAAGGAAGGAAGGAAGGAAGGAAGGAAGGAAGGAAGGAAGGAAGGAAGGATAGGGGAAACACCAGGAAGAATAGAATGGAAACAAAAGGAGAAACAAAAGGAGAGGAAAGTGATACGCAGTCACCAAAGAGATTATTATATCTAATTATTTCCATATCAAAAGGAAAGAAAGAAAGAAAGAAAGAAAGAAAGAAAGAAAGAAAGAAAGAAAGAAAGAAAGAAAGAAAAGAACAGAACAAAGAAAATATGGACACCAGGAAAGATCGGACATAAAAGTTGAATGACAAGAGGAAAAGGAAGGAAGGAAGGAAGGAAGGAAATGTAGGATATTAAGAAAATATTTTTTCCCATTTTTATGCTGACCTGGACACTGTAGAGTGTGGGAGAAGCGTGCTTGCAGATGGAACGGATAGAGTGAGATACACCTTGTAATTTATTCTCCCTAAATCAAAGTAATGTTTTGGTTGTAACATTATATCACTGCTTATTTTCATGTATGATTAGACAGCAGTTGTTCAACCGGGCCTTGCATAGTTGGTGAAGAGTGTTATTATTAAAGGACAAGCACTGTGGAATTCCCAGTACCAGTCTGGTCGTGGGTTTTGACTGTCTTGCTGAGTATGTCTGCCACCTCCTCTCAACCGCTGAATACAACCCACGTTACAATAGGAACCCTGAAATGTGTCAAACATTTATTTTAATCCTTTCTTCCATTGTTTATCCCTTACCTTCTGTCCAAGCATCCCAGGCAAACCAATTGAACCCTGAAAAGAGAAAAATAGGTTAAAATAAAAAACAAGAAGAAACATGAAAAATAAGTATCATTACGGTCTTTTCAATAAACCATTGTGAATCAGACTTTTAAACTCCACTTTGAACTTTTAGCTCATTAGAGAAAGTGCTGTGGATTATCTTATAGTGCATTTAGATTTTTAGGTCACCTGGGACACAGAATGAGCTGATTGTCATGGTCCCAAACAGATGTATTAATTGCAAAGATAAAACACCTTCCAGAGTGGTTTCAGGACCTGCAGTAGAAACAAACAAACCTTGTCCCCTTTTGGTCCTGCTGAGCCACGGTCCCCACGGTCCCCCTTGTTTAAAACAAAAGATTAAATTGTGTTAAAATTGAATTAAAAGCAGAATGCCTTTGTCTTCTAATCATTTGAACTGAAAAGCCCAACTGAAAAATTTTGCAGATATCTTGCAACTTTCTATTTTTAAAGCAATGACAATTCAAAAATGGGATTCTCGTTCTAATTTGGGGCAACCTCTTTTTTTTTAATGAATGATAAGTGCAGTAGGATTCCAGTCTAAATTCTTTGTTGTGTTTGTTGCATTTTTATCCTTTTGCAAGATGAAGCTTTCCTCAATAAGTTTGGAGGCATTTGCTGGAACTTCCTTCTTTAGCAGGTTAATCATACTGAAGATCAATATTCCACTACCTGTTGCATCCATTTATCTCCAAGTCATGACACTACCACCACCATACATAGAAACTGAGTTGTTCTGCTTTGGATCTTGGGCTGTTTGTTTTCATCTATACTCTTTTGTCCTGCCATCGCTCTGACCTTCTCCCTCCACAACATCTTTTATCCAGAATTTTGCTAGTTCTTTTAAATACTATATACCAAACTGTAACCTGACATTCCTGTGTTTTTGGCTACGTAGAGGGTTGTAGCCCAGAGTATTTTTGTAACATAAAGACTGTTTTTGATCTATTGGATGAGCTTTTGAGCTACTTTTTAAATACTGGAACTGAAACTACCACAAATAAGTTCAAACTGACAGGACTTTTGTTTTACCAGCATGATTAGCTAATGTTAAGGGCTCCAAGAGGAGCTTTTGCTATGACAATGCTTAAAAAACAAAACATTTATTACATTGAAACTAATATTAGTTTCTGTAGTGTTTCTGAGAGTATGCATTTACTCCAAAAAATAAAAACAACTAAGGACCGCTGGTCTAGAGACCATTGCAAGATTTCACTAGCAAATTTCTGTGATAAAGGATTTAAATTCATTGCAGGTTTAGTCTTTAAAAATGGAAATTGTTTCATTATTTTTTGCTATGAATCAGTCTTGTTTACATGCAATTAATGTCCAATAATATCGACACCGGCACATACACGTATATGCACAGACATGCACACATTTAACCAAGGATTGGGCAGAAGGCGTTTAATCATGGCATTACATTGGGCACAGATAATCTTTAACCTTCAGATGATGGTCTTGGAACTATTAAACATTGTCCACGTGCAGTGTGTACGACTATGAAGCTCTTATGATTTGAAACTGTTTATTTAGTTGCAAACCGATGCATGTCCAGTAAGGCTTTTTAAAGTAAATAAATGTGTTATCCTCTTAGTGCTTGTTGGCAGCCCTGACTTAAACTTCTGCAGCTCAGCCAGATAGATTCCGATAGATTCAGATACAAAGCCTTTCGGAAGAACTCCTGAACTCCCTATGCAAGCCCGCCCCTGAAAGAATCTCAGTTTTCAAATATTGTATATGTAAAAAAAAAAAAAAATGTAAAAAAAAAACTGGCTGATTTGCACCGAGAGTATGTAACATACTGCCAACAAGACGTAAAAACACGAAGGGGTTAAATGAAGACTGCACCCCCCCACACAAGCTAAAATTTGCCAGAGCTAAGGGCCAATCTAATCCCTTTAGTTGGAGTTCACTTCTGTCTTTTTTATTTTCAAAGCTTTCCTTAAAGTTAAGCCAGCTACTTAAAACTCCAAATATTCGCATAAACCACGAGTTTGTCTTGCAGACATACAGAAACATCTTGATCAATTCTAATCTTTAATCAGCTCACAATACTCTGAGCATTCGATCTACCTCCGTTTAGCATTTCCCTTTTAGTTAGATTTCATGTTTTATCATTCAGTTAACCATTAAAATATCTTAATTAAATTACAGATAGGTTAATTATTACCTATTTTTGTCACAAGCTTCAATTAAAAAATATTCCAGTTTTAATTGAAGTGTTAATATAGTAATTCTGAGAATAAAAGACAAACAAATATGATATAGTTCTGTTATTCCTTTCTGTAAAGTATCCTTGATAAATAAAAAGTATCCATTAGACAGATTTTGGATCAATTTGAGGCTGGTAAGAAAATAATAAGTTTTATTGATTTAGACTGTTTTTTTATACATAAATATAGTTAAGTAGGATATTAGTTGCTGCACTTCAGGAATCCCCTGTTCAGTGAGACATTTTCAGTTCCCTACTCATCCCAATCTCTTTTAGAAGCAATTTGGCAGGTGGAACATTTGTTTCTAAACTTACCTTGTCACCTTTGTAACCAGGTAGACCCTAAAAAGACAAACGGGGAATGTTAAGGTCCACCTTCCCTGCAAAAACTGCACTGCTTGAAATAAGCCAAATATTCTTAAAATGGGTCAAATTTTCTTGTTTTGAGCAAAAAAATCTGTCAATGGGGTGAGCAAAAGTTGCTTGGCTAGAATTCTTAAAACTGGCAAAGAAATCTTAGAATAAGCTTAATTTTCTTGTGCAAAACTTGCTTGTTAAGAACATTTTTTCTCTTTAGACAGAATATAAGATAACATTTCCAGAAGCAAGGCTTTTTTACTTTCTAAAAAATCCTTTTCTGCAGTGTTAGTCTACCTGACTGTTTTCATGATGAAAGAATCTCACTGACCTTTGTTCCTGGTGGCCCTCGCAGCCCCGGTAAACCCATGAGTCCTGGGTCTCCCTTTTCTCCCTTATAACCAATAAAAATCAATCACTCTCAATATACAACTGTGTACGAGAACAATCTGTCTAGTGTGCTATTGTAGATAAGTATACGATAGCACATAAGAATATGTTTGCACCTGAAGAGGAGGCCATGACACTTACCTTGGGTCCTTGTGGACCAGGAAATCCTGGAAGTCCTGGTTTCCCTGGAGAACCGGGAGCACCAGGGCGGCCCTGCAAAAAAAAACAACAACCCAAAAACCTATAAAACAATGGTGCTAGCAGAAAACACTGACACATACTACAGTTCCTCGCAAAAGTATTCTTGTTTTTCTCACAATCATTTTTCATATTTTTTCCAAAACCACGATCTATACCATGACACACTGTGGCAGCATCATGCAGCATGCTTTTCTGCAGAAAAAATAGGGAAGCTAGCCAGAGCTTGGAAGAAGATAAATGGAGCTAGATCCGGGGCAATTCTAGAAGAAAACCGTTTAAATATGTATCTTTAAACAATTTTGCTTTTTTTTTAAAGGAAATTTCCTTTCCTTCCTTTTCACAACTACCTTGCATAAGGCCTATCATTAAAAACCAATAAAATACATTGGGCCTGATTTATCAATATTCCAAATAAAGAGCGAAAAACTGCGTGTGCCGCAAAAAACTTGTGCGAAGTGTTCCTGATTTGCCGTGATCTACTAAGATTGGGTGCATAAATGATAACAGGCGCAAAGAGCAGTATTCAAATGAGGACTTTGTGTCCGCTGCTGTGTGTGCCAGTCTTTCTGCCCCATGCACTCCGCCACAGCCATAGAAAGGAGGAATAGGCGCATTGGATTCAGGATGCGTCTTTGGCACAAAAAAAAGGGGGGGGAAAGAGACATACCTGTCAATTCTACGGCTGTTAGAGAGTTAAGTACCATTAGGCTAGAATGTCTGTGAATCATATTTTTCGTTTGTCATTAATTAACTTAACACATACATGCACCGCTATCTGCTCCATGCAGGCGCCATATTCCAGAGTCAGACTTGTCCAGAACAAGGCTGCTCGCTTAGTCCATATTCTATTAATGTTGTTGAAATGGACCACACTTTATCATGGCCTCTATTAAATGTCAAGTTGCAGTACAATCTACTCATTTTCATTTTTTTTTTTCTTTCTCACAGGTCAACCAGAATCATTTTACAAAGAGTTCATTTACACACCCATTTTACTGGATTTGCTTGTGATACAAAATGTAAAGGTAAAACGTGCTAACACAAACTTTCTGCAAAACTCTGCTCTCTACAGAGTATCTCAGGAATGGAATAAATTATCTAAAAATATTAGAGAACTAAAGGGCATGTATTCTTTTAAACAAGTATTGAAATCTAATTTTAGCTTTGGATCTACCTGAATGTTTTAGGTATTTTATTGACAGTTGGAAATGTATACGTTAATTACACCTGGCTTTTGTATGTAACCTGAAATGTAAATATATTGTTTGTAAAATGCCATATATGTAATTGTCATTGTGGTATTGTACATGATTATTATATGTTATCAATTGGACCCCAGGAAGATTAGTAACCACTCCGGTGGAAACTAATGGAGATCCAAATAATTAAACAAATAAACAAATAGACAGCAGGTGCAGACACGCTGTGGATTATGATGCGTCTTTGGAAAAAAAGGGGGGACAAATTGACATAACTGTCAGGTTTATGGCCATTAGAGTGTTAATTACTATTAGGTTAGAATGTGCGTGAATCATATTTTTCGTTCGTCAGTAATACATTTATGTTGAATCGTGGTGGAGCAAAGTTAAGACATGCCTTTTAGAGTTGGTAAAAATAGGTGCTAAAACAGCCACCGCAAACACACTGCACATGGAACACCTCCCAATATTTTGCGCCTTCTGTCAGAAACACCCACATTGCATTTTCATCAAGGGCAAAAGTGCTAAATGGATCTTGCTGAGGGTTTAACAGGTGCAGTGCATGTTTTGGCGAGAGCAAACCTTTGATAAATCAGCGCCATTGCAGTTTGTGGTTGGAACATGACAAAACGTAGGATTTTAGATTCAAAAGCTGATGTCTTTTCTTTAAATATTTTACCATGATTTTGTTGTTCACATTATACCTGTGCTAAATCAAAAGCACAGCTATAGGAAGAAAGAAACTCTGGATGCAAAGCCTTAACGATGACAGTGAGGAACACAAATAAAGCCCTAATTAGTCCCACTCTACAGCTCTATGCCAGCTGAACAGCAGAGAAGCACCCTCACATCTTGTTTACACCCGAACTGTATTCCAGAGCTGCAGCTGAGCTTTCGTTCGGCAGTCTGCGATTAAGGCTGCAGCATCTAGAGGCACGGTGGACCTGCTGTGTGATTTATCATGGACAGCAAAAGCACTTAGGGAGATTAAAATGCACAAGCAGAGTGCTGGTGGAGGGGCTTGATCAGCACGACTTGGGTTCAGTCATGGAGGTGAATGGGACCAGGCCAAGGGGAGCTGAAGAGTAAGGGAAAATGAGCAGAGAAATGAAGGATGCACTGGGATGATGGCAGACCAAGCCTCACTGCCGAGCTGATGTAGCATGACCAATTTAGCAGCGGGAGGAAAATTTCGAGTATATGGATAAACAAATCGGATCATAGAAAGAGAATGCTTTGAGGAGACATGAGAGGCAGAAATGGGGATAATAGAACACTTCCAGCTCACCCTTGGCCCCGGACGTCCAATTTCTCCCTGGAGGAGGACAAATGGAAGGAGAAGAGATGTCGTTAGAGTACAGGTGAATCCAAGGCCAGATTCCTTCAGGAGAAAACTGAATTAGGGTCATAATTCTCAAAAAGCACAAACCTTTCTCCCCTTTGGTCCCCTTATACCAGGCAATCCAATGTCACCCTGAAAAATGACACCGGCATTTTTATCCAGCTTGTATATGACCTAAATTGAGCACAATACATTTGCAGCGAGATCAATACTAACAAGGTTATCTAAATTCCTGTCTATGCTTGTAACGATATTTCCATCTACTGCCTTAAATGTCTGTAGTCATCCGATTCAACGTGATTTAATCAGACTCAAAAGCTAATGTACAAAAACATTTTACACCATTTGACCCATTCTATATTTTGCCCAGTTAGAACCACAACCATTAGTTTGTTGCTGAAAAAAGCATCCCTATAGGATGATGCTACCAGCACTATGTTTCTGATACCACAAATTAAATTGTAGTTCATAAATTTGCTATGTAGAAGTCACATAATTAGCAAACAGAGTCCACTTAGTAGTAGGAGGTGTTATGTCACAACAGACAGGTTAGGGATAACCTGCTGTGGAGAAGGTTATGGAAGGGTTACGTTTTAACCTATATCCTAAGCTTTCAACGTCTGACAGAGCACTGGAATGTCACTGCAAACCATCCAAGACATTCTAAACCACCCTGGACATGTGGGTGGAAGAAAGTGTTCTGGTCACATGGGACCAAAATTGAACTTTTTGACCAGCAAACTAACACAGCACATCTTACTGCATGCACCATCCTAGTGGTGAAACATGGTAGTGCCAGCATCATGCTGTGGTGATGTGTTTCTTCAGCTGAATATGGAACAGTTCAAGAGATATAAATATGTTTGCAAGGCATTGTGAACTATAATATTTTGAGCTGAAGCCTTACCTCACGGCCCTGGGGTCCCGGAGGTCCTGGGGGTCCCGGTGAACACTCTGGAGTTACAGGCTGCTTACTATCCAACCCTTTCCCTCCAAAAATGGTTGGTTCTAATAAGCTTACCATCTCCTTCATTTCACCATTCCCATGAACAGATAAATCAAATGAAACAGCTTTTCAATAAGTGGCCCACAGTGGGATTCCAAGTATCAGCCAATGAGGGGAGGGTCCGGCATGCAAACTTACAGGTGTGCCCCTCTTCCAAAGCCGAGGAGGAGGAGGGAAGAACGGCGGTGGAGGAGGTGACATGAGACAACAGGGGTCAAACCTCAACGCCTCATCCAGGAACCTGACGGCTGGGAGGACGCCCCTCTGCATTGCTGCAGCGAAACACTCGTGTAAGGTGCTTTTTTTCTCCTACATAACAGCTGGTTCATTATCCATTCTGCAACACACACAGCTGATACCTTACCTGAGCGAGGAGGTGACAGGATGCTGTCCAGGTAAGAGTGATGGGATGCGGCCCAGGCAGGACACAGAAGAATGGGAAGGGACAAGGCAATTTTCATCAGCTCCATGCTGCTTGGTTACGGTCCCTGAAATGAACACAAGGCAAGCACTCATAAGCACACAGGCTTCTGCAATCCCCTGGCAGCTGTCACTTTTCTTTTTTCCTCCCTTCAGGGTGTCACCATTTCGTCACTTCAAAAGCCCCCCAACAACCCTCTATAGGCTGTCTCTGCTCTATAAACTTGTTGAAGCCCCTCACTGCAGCAGATGCAGCCACCGCTGTAATTCCAGCCGTGCACATACTCCCTCTGTGCCAGAATTAGACTGGATGGGTGGGTTGGGGGTTGGGGAGGGGGGGCAAACACACCCACATACAGTAAACGCTCACACACAAGTCATGTCAACTGTAGTAACGCTGTCAGGGGTTCATTCAAACACAGTGTTAAAGTGCGCTAAAATTTCAGCATGGTTGATCAGTGCAGGTCAACGAGGGCTGTGGTTTGCAGGGAAGACCCTCGGTTAATCGTAATGTCCCCCTGCTTTGTATAAACGGCAGCCTACAGCCCGTCCAGGAGATAAACCAGGAGTAAAGTAACATCAACAGCCTCTCTCCTACCTTGCACTTGAATCTGATTGTGTCACTCCTGCAGACACGCTGTCTGGAGCTCCTCTCACCTAAATGAAACGAAGCGCGCAGTGCAGACGCAGACACCGATGGCTTCGCTGACATTCACCGGGCAAAATCTGGAAGGCTGATCAATCGGATTCTACTTATCGAACCCTCCCTCCGCCGGTCAAAAACACAATTTTTGACGAATGCAGGTTTTTTTTTTTTTTTTTTCTAACCCTCTCCTCCTTCTGGCGCTGAATGCCCAGCAGAAACCAGAGAGCAGCGGTGGCTCAGTCCCACTGGATCTGTTGTGTCATCCGGATCCACTTCAGATTCGCAAGGAAGGATCGGTCACTTCTAACGAGTGCCAGCACACTGGTCTGGCGCGATTTGTTGCCACTTTAATGGTCTCTTATTAGAATAATGGCGCCTTCTGCTGGAAATATTAGAGTAAGGAATAAAATCAAGATTACATATATCTGCAAAGATGAGCTATAAACTTCAACCGAGGGCCAACATGGAACAACTACATAAAGAAATAAGTATTTGTTAGTTATATAGGCTATTTAAGATTAACTTTAAAAACACAAATGAAGTAGCATAAGTAAAAATAAGAAATGTAAATATCCAAATGTCTCGTAAAGCAGATATTAAGCAAATGCATTTGGAGATCAATAATTAAAATGTTAAACAGTTAAATGTCAAAAGAAGGACTCGTGACCTGTCTACGGTGTACCCCGCCTCTTGTCCAGTGACTGCTGGAGATAGGCAGTCATAGGACATGATAAGTGTTTCTAACTAGCAGATTGGGTTATGCGTTCTCTTCTCCAATTAAAGAGAACATGGATGAATGACTGCATGACTAGGAGAATGCCATCCCCACTCAGAGTTCTTGTATATACAGTGGCTTGCAAAAGTATTCGGCCCCCTTGAACTTTTCCACATTTTGTCACATCACAGCCACAAACATGAATCAATTTTATTGGAATTCCATGTGAAAGACCAATACAAAGTGGTGTACACGTGAGAAGTGGAACGAAAATCATACATGATTCCAAACATTTTTTACAAATAAATAACTGAAAAGTGGGGTGTGCGTAATTATTCAGCCCCCTTTGGTCTGAGTGCAGTCAGTTGCCCATAGACATTGCCTGATGAGTGCTAATGACTAAATAGAGTGCACCTGTGTGTAATCTAATGTCAGTACAAATACATCTGCCCTGTGACGGCCTCAGAGGTTGTCTAAGAGAATGTTGGGAGCAACAACACCATGAAGTCCAAAGAACACACCAGACAGGTCAGGGATAAAGTTATTGAGAAATTTAAAGCAGGCTTAGGCTACAAAAAGATTTCCCAAGCCTTGAACATCCCACGGAGCACTGTTCAAGCGATCATTCAGAAATGGAAGGAGTATGGCACAACTGTAAACCTACCAAGACAAGGCCGTCCACCTAAACTCACAGGCCGAACAAGGAGAGCGCTAATCAGAAATGCAGCCAAGAGGCCCATGGTGACTCTGGACGAGCTGCAGAGATCTACAGCTCAGGTGGGGGAATCTGTCCATAGGACAACTATTAGTCGTGCACTGCACAAAGTTGTCCTTTATGGAAGAGTGGCAAGAAGAAAGCCATTGTTAAAGGAAAACATAAGAAGTCCCGTTTGCAGTTTGCCACAAGCCATGTGGGGGACACAGCAAACATGTGGAAGAAGGTGCTCTGGTCAGATGAGACCAAAATGGAACTTTTTGGCCAAAATGCTAAACTCTATGTGTGGCGGAAAACTAACACTGCACATCACTCTGAACACACCATCCCCACTGTCAAATATGGTATCATCTTGGTACCCGGAATGCACTTCTTTGGGTTTTCGAGGTAGATGTTAAGAGTTTCTTCATCCCAGATGACACCTGTATGAAAAGTGAAAAATAAAAATGCTTGAAGGCAATGCAGGATCCCTTCTTAAGCGAACCGCTGCCTCTTAAACAACTATCTGCACCCTCAGACGTGTTGTGGCAGTTTTAAGGTTTTATGTCCTGCTATCAGAGCATACCACAGAGTTAGAAACAAAAAAAAATCATCACCATCCCCTACTTGTTCAGACCTGCTGTTCTCACTGTGATGTAAAGAAAACCATCTCCCTTTCATTACAACAAAAGGAACTCGGTGGGATGAACAGCTCTCCACAAAAGCTGTGTGATATTAAATTATATTACAGTGCATTAAAACGTCATTGCAAAGACCAGGATGCAGAGAATGGGCTTTGGGTATTTCAACGTAACTACAATTTATGATCAATAAACAATGCCTCGAAATGTTGAGTGGTGGGGGACAATGGTCATTGTTATGAATTTGTTGCCACAACCCCCGAACCCCTTGTATCCCTGACCAACATCTCCTATTGTTTATATATCATAAACATTAAAATTTAAAATGGGTCACATTATTTGTTTATTCTTACAATGCCACGAATGATACACCACGGCACTTTTAAACATCCATCTAACTCTCAGCCTTGACGCCGCCCCACCTGTACAGCCTAATAAAACTCTAAAAATTTTTACGGCTTTTTGGTTTTGGTGTGACATTGCAAGATTATCAGTGAGAACCCCTTCAAACACTTTCCAGAGGCCTACCCTTTGGACATCCTGAAGAGAAATTGTTCAGGTAAACTTTACAGAACCTCAGACTGAATGTAGTGTCAATGTTCTGGTAAATCATATAACTATTTAGGGTTTTAATAGCAGAATACAGCAGTTACTAGCTTTAGGAGTGTCAAAGATGCAGTGAATCAACCACACCAAAACATCTCAATGGGAATAGAAACAGATATACCAACTGGTTCTAAAGATGATCATTGCTACAGTCAGTATTTGCTTCTGCTTTGCTTGTGATTTTATCAACCCAAATACACACAAAGCAGATATAACACTTTTTTATTCACCTTATTAAAAACTTTGTGTTTGTGAATTAGTTTTGGAAATCTACACTTCATTACAGGCTTTGTTTTTGGTGTCAGAGTTTTCTTTTTTTTGCCCAAAAAAAATCTAAATGTGTTTTATTCCTGTTTTTCCCCCCAAATTTAAACCTACATGTTGCATTTGATACTTTCAAGGACAAGCTGTACACATCACCCGGAAATTTAGCATTGATTGTCCCCATTTTTGCATTTCTAAATTTTAAAAGGTTTTGAAATAGTATTGTTAAAAAATACACAATAAAAGGATTTAAGTTGATGTAAGCACCTGACTGGTTTATTTCTAAAATTTGCACTGGTCCACACCTTTATCAATGTTGGCCTGAGTGTAGGAGTATCCAGGAGCCTGCCCTGTCTTCCGTCCAAACATCCCCCTGAGATTAGGTCATACCATGTGGCGGCCTCCTTTTTCCACAGTGTGACACTGGGAACACTTCTGCGTAAACACCTTCTTCCCTTTCTCAATGTCTCCCATGGTCACGTCTGGAAGGAGAGGAAAAGACAGCAGGAGACGCAATCAACCTCATTGGAGCAAAGATATGCCTTAAGGTTGGTGGAAAAACATCATTTGCACAAAAAGTTCGGACATGCTCAGTTTAAAGCAGGCTTAGGCTACAAAAAGATTTCCCAAGCCTTGAACATCCCATGGAGCACTGTTCAAGCGATCATTCAGAAATGGAAGGAGTATGGCACAACTGTAAACCTACCAAGACAAGGCCGTCCACCTAAACTCACAGGCGGAACAAGGAGAGCGCTAATCAGAAATGCAGCCAAGAGGCCCATGGTGACTCTGGACGAGCTGCAGAGATCTACAGCTCAGGTGGGGGAATCTGTCCATAGGACAACTATTAGTCGTGCACTGCACAAAGTTGTCCTTTATGGAAGAGTGGCAAGAAGAAAGCCATTGTTAAAGGAAAACATAAGAAGTCCCGTTTGCAGTTTGCCACAAGCCATGTGGGGGACACAGCAAACATGTGGAAGAAGGTGCTCTGGTCAGGTGAGACCAAAATGGAACTTTTTGGCCAAAATGCTAAACTCTATGTGTGGCGGAAAACTAACACTGCACATCACTCTGAACACACCATCCCCACTGTCAAATATGGTGGTGGCAGCATCATGCTCTGGGGGTTCTTCTCTTCAGCAGGGACAGGGAAGCTGGTCAGAGTTGATGGGAAGATGGATGGAGCCAATTACAGGGCAATCTTGGAAGAAAACCTCTTGGAGTCTGCAAAAGACTTGAGACTGGGGCGGAGGTTCACCTTCCAGCAGGACAACGACCCTAAACATAAAGCCAGGGTAACAATGGAATGGTTTAAAACAAAACATATCCATGTATTAGAATGGCCCAATCAAAGTCCAGATCTAAATCCAATCGAGAATCTGTGGCAAGATCTGAAAACTGCTGTTCACAAACACTGTCCATCTAATCTGACTGAGGTGGAGCTGTTTTGCAAAGAAGAATGGGCAAGAATTTCAGTCTCTAGATGTGCAAAGCTGGTAGACACACACCCTAAAAGACTGGCAGCTGGAATTGCAGCAAAAGGTAGTTCTATAAAGTATTGACTCAGGGGGCTGAATAATTACGCACATCAAAAGTCTTTCACGTGGAATTCCAATAAAATTGATTCATGTTTGTGGCTGTAATGTGACAAAATGTGGAAAAGTTCAAGGGGGCCGAATACTTTTGCAAGCCACTGTAAAAGCGCAAGCCTAAATGACACAGCAGCTCCAAAAGTCATCTAAAAGTAAGACTGACATATTCCACTCATGCAACATGGAAAATGAGCAAATCAATAATCCTGTAGGTCCAAAAAGTTGCAGAGACAAAATAGGAGTGGGATAAACATGCAGCTTATGGGCAAGAGGCAGTAAAACTTGTGCTTTCTGGAATATCCACAAACTGCAGGCAATGTGACTCATGGTCGTTAAAAACAGGCAGTTGTAGGAAAACTACACAACGTGGTGAGTCAGCAGTTTTTAAAAGTTTTGACATCCAACTTTGAAAAAGCAATTCAGGAATAAAATCTCAAATAATCATTAAAAAAAAAGAAATATTTATTTCATCAAAGTGAACACTGCACTTGTGTAGGTCAACAGCATGTTAGGAAGTTGCACGCTTCAAGTAGGCAATGAGGTCTTCTCTCTCTTTTTTCTTTTTGATGCCAGCGAAGATCATCTTGGTACCCGGAATGCACTTCTTTGGGTTTTCGAGGTAGATGTTAAGAGTTTCTTCATCCCAGATGACACCTGTATGAAAAGTGAAAAATAAAAATGCTTGAAGGCAATGCAGGATCCCTTCTTAAGCGAACCGCTGCCTCTTAAACAACTATCTGCACCCTCAGACGTGTTGTGGCAGTTTTAAGGTTTTATGTCCTGCTATCAGAGCATACCACAGAGTTAGAAACAAAAAAAAAATCATCACCATCCCCTACTTGTTCAGACCTGCTGTTCTCACTGTGATGTAAAGAAAACCATCTCCCTTTCATTACAACAAAAGGAACTCGGTGGGATGAACAGCTCTCCACAAAAGCTGTGTGATATTAAATTATATTACAGTGCATTAAAACGTCATTGCAAAGACCAGGATGCAGAGAATGGGCTTTGGGTATTTCAACGCAACTACAATTTATGATCAATAAACAATGCCTCGAAATGTTGAGTGGTGGGGGACAATGGTCATTGTTATGAATTTGTTGCCACAACCCCCGAACCCCTTGTATCCCTGACCAACATCTCCTATTGTTTATATATCATAAACATTAAAATTTAAAATGGGTCACATTATTTGTTTATTCTTACAATGCCACGAATGATACACCACGGCACTTTTAAACATCCATCTAACTCTCAGCCTTGACGCCGCCCCACCTGTACAGCCTAATAAAACTCTAAAAATTTTTACGGCTTTTTGGTTTTGGTGTGACATTGCAAGATTATCAGTGAGAACCCCTTCAAACACTTTCCAGAGGCCTACCCTTTGGACATCCTGAAGAGAAATTGTTCAGGTAAACTTTACAGAACCTCAGACTGAATGTAGTGTCAATGTTCTGGTAAATCATATAACTATTTAGGGTTTTAATAGCAGAATACAGCAGTTACTAGCTTTAGGAGTGTCAAAGATGCCGTGAATCAACCAGACCAAAACATCTCAATGGGAACAGAAACAGATATACCAACTGGCTCTAAAGATGATCATTGCTACAGTCAGTATTTGCTTCTGCTTTGCTTGTGATTTTATCAACCCAAATACACACAAAGCAGATATAACACTTTTTTATTCACCTTATTAAAAACTTTGTGTTTGTGAATTAGTTTTGGAAATCTACACTTCGTTACAGGCTTTGTTTTTGGTGTCAGCGTTTTCTTTTTTTTGCCCAAAAAAAATCTAAATGTGTTTTATTCCTGTTTTTCCCCCCAAATTTAAACCTACATGTTGCATTTGATACTTTCAAGGACAAGCTGTACACATCACCCGGAAATTTAGCATTGATTGTCCCCATTTTTGCATTTCTAAATTTTAAAAGGTTTTGAAATAGTATTGTTAAAAAATACACAATAAAAGGATTTAAGTTGATGTAAGCACCTGACTGGTTTATTTCTAAAATTTGCACTGGTCCACACCTTTATCAATGTTGGCCTGAGTGTAGGAGTATCCAGGAGCCTGCCCTGTCTTCCGTCCAAACATCCCCCTGAGATTAGGTCATACCATGTGGCGGCCTCCTTTTTCCACAGTGTGACACTGGGAACACTTCTGCGTAAACACCTTCTTCCCTTTCTCAATGTCTCCCATGGTCACGTCTGGAAGGAGAGGAAAAGACAGCAGGAGACGCAATCAACCTCATTGGAGCAAAGATATGCCTTAAGGTTGGTGGAAAAACATCATTTGCACAAAAAGTTCGGACATGCTCAGTTTAATCTCACCAAAAATGTTATCAAGCCTACAGTAGGCTAGTAGCTGAGATTGTGTGTAATGAGCAAAAGCTGCTAAACTGGAAATGTTTTGAATATAAAAACGAGGTTAGAAAGAGGCATTGTGATGATAAGAATAGCATTGGAAAAACCTGGGGGGAAACCTTACCTTCAGGTGGGATTGTTTTCCAATAGCTTCAGGCAGGAGTTGGTCTCAAACTCACACTCTTTCAGCGTTTACCCTTGCTTGCACCGAATGTCTTGTTTCCTCGAGTTGTAGCTGTATTGGAACCCCAAAAGCATCCGAATAAAAATTCTTACAGAGAGGAGTGGCTAAATCTGTTTAAAAAGCTGTAATGTGTAGCTTACGCCCACTTCCAAGGACAGGTGTCCTGAATTATGCAATGTATGGTAAATGCTTTGTCATGATTATGAGGTGGTTGTGTGTTGTTCCTCACCTCCCTCTTCCTTTCCTGTCTTCCCTCTGTTTACATCTATTTTCATTCCATCAAGACACAGATAGAAAGGAGCAACAGGAATCTCCTTTGGTGCCTAATTGTCCCTTTGTCATATGTTCTCAGTGAGTCGTCATTGCTCAGTTTCTCCTTGTGTCCAATAAGTAACTTATTAAGTGTTTTCTTGAACACCCACTTTGATATCTTCAGATCTTTAAGCTGCTGTCAGATCAGGACAATAATGCCTACCTGGATAACCAACTATCTTTACAGCTGGTCCTTTTCACTTGACTTTTGAAAATATTCATACCATTGAATTTTTTTATATTTCGTCACATTCCAACCATAAACTCTAATGTAGTTTATTGGGATTTTATGAGACAGACCTCCACAAATCTGGCGTTTATGGAAGAAAGCCAGAAAAAATGTAGTCTGGTCAGATGAGACTTCAGTTGAAATTTATGGCCAACATGCAGCAGAAAACAAGCACTATCCCAACCTTGAACACACCATCACTACAGGTAAACTTGGTGGTGGCAGCATCATGCTGTGGGCTTTTCTTCAGGGACAGGAAGCTGGTCAGAGTAGATGGAAAATTGGATAAAGCTAATTACAGGAAAACAACCTTGAATATCCAGCCAGGGCTACGAGGAAAAGGGTTTAAACCAAAAGGCTACAGCACAATGCAATCTGAGGCAGGTGTTAAAGATAGACTTTTACAGATATTCTCAATCAAAACTAAGCTGGTGCCTATCTCCAGCGGTCAAGGGGCGAGAGGCGGTCATAGAATGTGACCATATAAAATGATTTTGCTCAGTGAAGGCTGTGGTGCTCAGGTCAGCAGAAGGCTAGAAGGCTTTTCTAGAAGGCTTCTTGACGCTCAAGGACTTCTCCCATAATATTGATGTTGTGAGGAGTAATAAAAAAGGAACCAAACAGCCTGTAAAAAGCAAAAGATTATGGTATTTAAAAGACAATTGAACCTGTAATTGATTACAACTTGTTAGCAGATAGACGAAAAAACTAATAGTTGGGCTAAAACTCGAGGCTTCTCACACAGTCACAGTAGGGATTTCTGTGTCTCTCTGGCTCTTATTCAGGATGATGAACTGTTGATTTTACAACGCCAGGGTTAAGGATAAGAGGTCTTGACTTTAATTATATTTGTCTCCCTATCTATCTATCTATCTATCTATCTATCTATCTATCTATCTATCTATCTATCTATCTATCTATCTATCTATCTATCTATCTATCTATCTATCTATCTATCTATCTATCTATCTATCTATCTATCTATCTATCTATCTATCTATCTATCCATCCATCTATCTATCTATCTATCTATCTATCTATCTATCTATCTATCTATCTATCTATCTATCTATCTATCTATCTATCTATCTATCTATCTATCTATCTATCTATCTATCTATCTATCTATCTATCTATCTATCTATCTATCTATCTATCTATCTATCTATCTATCTATCTATCTCCAACCAAGTATATAAAAAGCAGTAACTTTTAGTACCAATTAATGTGAATATCCCATTTGATATCTGTATTTACACATCATAATAAACTGTAAATGTCCAGCAACACAGCAAAAGCAAAAGCTCTGTAACCTGCAGCTGTGTTTTTATTTTTACTTGAAGCTATTTATTTTCGGACAGTTAACAGTAAAAAAAAAAGACATAGGAATTATTTTTTTTAAACTAGCATGTAAGACAAACCGAGAGTTGATTAGTAGTGCTTCACAGATAATTGCGTGTTGGCAGGTCAGATCTTTGGCAAACCTGGGAATCTACCACAACATGATGAAAGGGATCTTAGGGTCTACCACCAAATTCCATTATTTTTCTGTGGCGGATGTTTAAAGCTGTGTTTAATAGTATTTGAATTTATCTTTGGAAAATAGGGGGGATTTTACTTTTACCTTTACCTTTAATCTCATATGAATATCTGTGTAGTTTAGAAAATAACCACTTGAGAGTGCTGTTACCCTTACATACAAATTTCAGGAATTTCGGGAAACTTATTTTTGCATGTGAATGTTTACACAAAGCTGAAGCTGACTTATCTTTATAAGAATTTTGAAGGGTAATTCTGCATCTAAATCCAGCTCCTTTGTCTCATGAAGAAACTGATATTTAGAATCCACAAGGGTTCTTTCCGTTCATTCATTTGAGCTCTCCTCACAGATTTTTAATCAAGAAAAATATTTTTTTCCGAAAATTCTCCAACTTCTCCTGATTATTTCATTGCCGTGTTTTACTAAATTAACGTTCCATGATGCCGCTGTTATACCTAATATAAAGCTCAAATTTTGTAAAAGCAATAATAGCTAAAACTAACAAAAATCCCCACCCTCCTCACCTGATCTGAAGTCTGAAATGTAGCATAAAGGAAAACACAAGATATGAGACAAGGCAGCTTTATTTAGTGGTTCAGACTTTGTAAAATGTCCATTAAAGAACTATGTGACAGGACTCACTGCTACTGTTCTACCTGTGGAGTTATTAATATCCATATAACCCAAGTCATGATCTGTTATAGTAAACTGCAAATGAAACATTTGTTTGAAATTATTGTACTTAAAATACAAGGAGATGAGTTAAAGAAAGTGATATCTTCCACAATTAAAGAAGGGCTAATACCTGAACTAAACAGAAAAATTAGAGCCAATACCCTTAGCAAAAAAAAAATAAATAAATATTTGAATTAATAAAAGGTATTTGTGTGTAAAGTGGCTACTTCCACAATCCCTAGGAGGTGAAGAGCAGTCTGCACAGAGCATCGTGCAAAATAAAGTCAAAGTCACTCAGCTCCTGAAACCTCAGCAGAAATAAGCATCCTATGATTAAAGATATGGGAAATTTCTGACTCATAAAAGCTCATTCAATCCCTCTAAGTATAACTGTTGATATGCAGTTTGCAGCGTCTGTGTATTAGGAGGTTGCATCCTTTAAGTAGGCAATAATATCTGCTCTTTCTATCTTCTTTCTGATCCCACTGAAGATCATCTTGGTACCCGGAATGTACTTCTTTGGATTTTCAAGGTAGATATTCAGGGTTTCCTCATTCCATATGATACCTAAATGGAAAGCGAAAACAAAAACAATCAAACACGGTGTATGCAGCAATGTTTTTAGAAATATTGTCCCATGAATGTCTGTCAGTGGGATGGTTTGTTGCCTGGTTTTAGAGCAAAGCTCAGAGAGTCATAGAGGGAAAGTACTGTTGCCATCTGCCTGTTCAGACCTGCTGTCTTGACTTTAAATTGAGAAAAGAAGCTCCTTTTAAGGCGCAGCAAGAGAAACAGGGATTTTCTGGAGGGAGGAAAAGCTATTAATATTAACGTTGTCAGGTTGATTGCAAATACACTTTATAAGAAAGAAATGCATGTACATTTTTGTAGAAAGAGCGTGGTCAGCTTATTATATTTGTTAACTTTGACCTGTATATATTTGAAATAAATGTTTGCAGAATACTTGCAAACACATCAGGTTGCTTGAGCTAAGGCAGTATATTTCATATTTCTTAAAAATCATGCTGACAAGCTACTATGACTTTCAAAAGTATTCAAACCCTTTAAAATGTTCACATTGTGTCACACTAGAACTGCAAACTTCTTTTGCTGCATTAACAGCTACAAGTTTTTTGAGGCATGTCTCATTTTGGGCAACCACAGAATGAGATTTCTGCCCATTCTATCAAGCAAAAATAGCTCAGGCTCAGTCAGATTGTTTAGAGAGCATGTATGCAAACCAATCTGCAACACTTATCAAAGGTCTGTAATTTAACTGGACCTCTGTAAAACGTGAATATGCTTTGATGTAAACCATTCCATTGTTGCTTTGGCTGTCTGTTTAGGATAATCCTTTGCTCCAGTCATAGTCAGGCTGTCTTCAATTATTACCTTGTAATTGACTTCATACATCTTCAACCTTAGCCAGCTTCACTGCATTTTATTTGAGGTTATTAGAGTAAAGGGGTTGAATAAAAACATGCACTTTTATAACTTTTATTTGTAAAAAAAAAAAGAAAGAAAAAAAAACTTTGCAGAGTATGTGTTTACGCTACTTTTTGTTGGTCTATCTTATAAAATCCAAAGTACATTAGGCTTGCGACTGTTACATCAGCAAATTGGTTTTTAAGGGGTTGAAACCCTTTGAATGGCTTTGCAAAGTTCTGACATAAGTAAAGGTTGACCAACTTTGTTTTTTCCTCCAAAGGAAACCAGACAAGCCCAGACTTCCCTGGCACTATTTGTGCCAGTTCCTGTAAGGGAATGCCAAGGCGTTCCCGGAAAAGTCGAGAAAGATAGTCCCTCCACCGTGTCCTGGGTACTCCTATGGGTGCCTGGAACCCCTCACCAGGGAGGTATCAGGAGGTTTCCTAGCCAGATGCCTGAGCCACCTGTCTCATTTTAATGTAGAGGAGCCACAGCTTTACTCCGGCCCTCATGGATGACCGACCCTCTCATCCAATCTCTAAAGGAAAGCCCAGACATCCTGTAGAGCAGAGGTGTCAAACTCATTTCGGGTCACATCAAGATCATGAATGTCCTTAAAGGGCCAGTTGTGGCAGAAAGTATTGATAAAAGTACCTTTAACAAACCTTAAAATATTAGTACATATCTGTCTCCGGATTCGACAAGTACTTCTTAAAATTAAATAATACTGAACATCTTTTCACAATGATGTGATTAAGGACTATTCAAATAAACCCTGATTTGATTTGCCTGAAAAAAAATATAATTTAGGGGCACAGAAATATAACCTAAAGGTTCTATTTATATGGTCCTCTAGAGTTTAGAGGGCCACATAAATGACTATGATGGGCCGGATTGGTCCACAGGCCTTGAATTTGACACATGTGCTATAGAGGATCATTTATTCATAGTCCTACATTTTTATTTGATGATCAAGGACTAACATTCATTACATTTTATTTGTGGCGACATCATTTTAACACCTGAGATGGCATCCCCTTTAACTGTAGAAAATAAATACATCAAAGTTTGAATGTCAATTGTACCCATGAATATGCTCTGTTATCCAGTTACCTGCTTAATTTTTCAGAAATTATTATTCTGTGCATTTCGTTGTGATCCATACCTTTCTCCATGTTGGCCTGAGTATAGGAATATCCAGGTGCCTGCCCCGTCTTCCGTCCAAACAGCCCCCAAAGATTTGGCCCCACCTTATGCCCACCGCCTTCCTCCACAGTGTGACACTGGGAACACTTCTGGACAAACACCTTCTTCCCTTTCCCAATGTCCCCCATGGCTACCACCTAGGTAGGGAGGGAAAGGACAGCAGGAGACACAATCAGCCACATCATAGCAAAGACATGTTTGAAGGGGTGTGGAAAATTACCACTTACACAAACGTTTCAGTACCTTAAACTTTAAGAATTTCAGCAAAGATTTTGTCTGCTGCAGACAATATGCTGAAAGAACAAATAAAAGCTTCTGAAATAAAAAAGTGAACAACACAAAGCAAGGAATAACAAACAGAAGAGGCAAAGAAGGGGCAAATCTTACCTTCAGATTGGAATGTGTTAAAACGTCCTTAGGCAGACATTGTCGACTTTCTTTCTCAAATTCACACTCCTTCGCTTTTTATTGCTTTCTGACCAGAAATATGGTGTTGCTTCAATTGAACTGGACTTGAACTCTAACGAATTTGAAGTAAAGTTTCAGAGAGGGGCGTGGTCAGGTCCGGTTGAATAAGCTCTGATATATAAGTCACACCCATCTCGAAAGACAAGTGGGGTTTGTTTGCCATGTGTGTCAGTTACATGTTTGAAATGCTTTGGCCGCTGCTTGTTAATAAGCAGTGTGAGTCATTGAGTCACAAAGTGGATTCAGGTATGCAGTTTCTGCCCTTTGTTTTTAATGTTAGGACTTCTGATGACTGGTTACAGAACAACTAAAAACCCAATGGGAAACATTTGATAATCCTCATAACAAATGGCAGTTTGTATTGTACATTCAGATACAATAGTTACAATTTGGAGAAAATCTACTTTAAAACAAATATTGCACTTGAGAGAAAAAAAAGGATATTGTTATTTACCTGATATTTCAGAGTGTAATTTTTACCTTTGTACAAACTACCCCTAACTATGAATGTGATGTGCAGCAGCCATCCTGTCATACTTCAATAACTAAGCAAGCCGCATCTTAAATCCAGTATATGGTGGTCTATCACATATTAAACCCTAATTAAGTACTTTAAAGTCCCTGGCTTTATTATGAAAAAATGTGTAAAGGTGCAAGGGTTATGACTGCTTTTACAACGGCCTCTATGTCCAAATTATCAAGTATATTTGTGTCTGTTATTTTCAAGAATAATATAAATTACAAAAACCTAAATGATGGGACCTGCCAAAAATATATATATATATCCATACCCTTCCTGTACCCCCTTTCCCAGTACATATAATCAAACGGCAAATTATTCATACACCTGGCAACTTTAGATTTGAACATATTTCCTTTCACTGCTAGTAATCTTACAGTTTTGGAGAAGCCCAACAAGAGTCCAAACTCAAATTCAACAAAAAATCTGTGGAGGCAGCTAAAGATTAGGGTAATGGCAGGAATACCTTCTAACCTAAAATACTTGGATTTCATCACCTGAGAGAAATTCTACTTAAAAAAACACCAGTGGAAGCATGCAAAAAAACAGCTAAACTATTAGAAAAAGGGGTTCATTGCTTTAATGCCAATCAATATTTTTCCACTGATTATTGAACAGGGAATAAGCATTTTATAATGCTGCCATTTTTTTTTTTGCCAGCAATAATCCCTTGGACTAATTGACTGATTATTTTTTGAGAGATGCCTGTCTCGTTTCCTCTTGTCCATCTTTTTCTGCCAGGACTTCCGTATTACCTAATTGTTATGTATTACTCTTATAAAACTAAATTAAGGTGTGATAAAGGGCATTGTATACATTTAATTGTTTCACATGTCGTCAGAGTCACGTGGTGGAGTCTAAGTCACGCCCTTCTACTTCCGGTCCATGGGTCCTCTAGCAATAAACGTTATTTTCTGATCCCGTTTGAAATGCGACATGGATTGAACATATGATGTCCATGAGTTCAAAGACACATTTTGATGCAGAGAAAACGCTAATTTTCGACCGGCGGCAAAAGTTACTTTAGGTTTTGTGTAAAAACACTTAGTGGACTACAACTGAAGAAGAAGAAGGAGAAAAATGGCCGTGAGATTAGCCGGCTTCGCCTCATTCCTCCAGGACGAAGGAATGAGCCTTAAACGTGGAGAAAACCACCATGCATGTGGAAAATGACAGCTATGCTGGGGGAGAAATAATCGGTTGTGTGAGAGCCAGCAAGCAGCTCCACAAGGTCTCGGTGAGTATTTTAAGTGCTAAGTATTGCTAGCTAGCGTTAGCTCCGTGATGTCATACATGCGACTTCTGATTTGTAGGCATTTTTATTGCGAATTTTTACAATCAAATAAATCCCAAATCACTTGAAAAACACAGTGAAAAGGCAACTCATTAGTTGTCATTTAAATTGAGGTACATCATATGTGTGATTCAGGACGTAAGACAAAGCGGACCAGAAAATAACTTTTATCGCTCCATTGACTTCCATTCATTTTTTTTTTCGACCAGAAGACCCATGGGCCAACAGGAAGAGGAGGAGACTAGGCTTCCCATCATGGTAGGTTTTTGATTTAAAATCTTAAACAGTCAATGTTTAAAAGATATTTATTACCCCCTCTAGTGTTCAATTAGTGCAACAACTGCTTCCTCTTCATCTTGCTAGCTGGTTTAGTTTAGCTGATTTTTAAATAATCTACATTGAGCTCACAACTTATCTACTGCGCTCTAAAGTATCAAAGTGTTATTTCTGTATAGTTAAAATCTAGTTCACGCTAATTTTTCAAAGTCAACGGGATTTACGGGGAACTTTATGCTTTTTCACTTGAACATCTCAGAATTTGGGGATGTTTCTGCTGATGCTGCAGGGGGGGGGGTCGAGGTGATGATGCGTTACGATTAATAACATAACAATGTGTGTTCTCATTGCTTGAAGCTTTATTTTTTTTACTTTTTGTATAAACCTCATTCTTATTTAAGATAATTTTCTCATACTGTCAATTACATTATTTTGAGAAGACAACATCTAAATGGAACCACTCTAGATCTAAGCTTTGCTTTAATAACCTGAAACATCTTTACAATATAAACACTGAATGGTGAACAATGCTGAACACACTCAACAGAACTCCGTTTAGATCTGGTTATCCTTTGAAAGTCTTCTCTTCCGTCTCTACATCTTCTTCAGAGCTGGTCTTATAGTTAAAGTCTTCAGTCCTGTTGGATAAAATATAAATATTTTTTCATGAGTCACAGCAAAGGAGCAGGGTTAGTGGCTACGGTTAGGGTAAGAGTGAGATTTAAGATTGTGTAAGTTCCTTACCAGTGCAAACCAGTGTTCAACAAGTGTTTACTGGCCAGAGTCCTGAGGAGGTTCGGAACATTTCTTCCAAATCTCTGAGGCAGCACTGGGGTTGGGGCGTCTCTGACCTCGCGGCACTCTCCGCACATCCGGATCAACTCCCAGGACCTCCCGAACCTTTGGGGCATGTTAGGGCTGGAATTGGGCACCCTCTCGTCATTGCTGTCCCTGCCGAAGCGCAGAGGCATGTTGGCGTGCATGTGGAGAGGTCTGGCAGTGGGGGGGTACAGCTTGTGGATGGTTGGCAGGCTTATCTTGCTGGTGGCCGGGGTCATGTGTAGCTTGAAGCTCTCCAGATCCAAACTTCTTCGGATTCCACTCGTCATCTGGACATATTAGAATGGTATTTGATCAGATCAAGTGAATTTTCTATGTGTGTATTTGTGTTCATCAGCAAGTGACAGTAACAAATGTATCATCCCTGTTTTTAGTTGTTCTGTAAGCCAAAACCCCAAAATTTTCATGTTCAATTCTCAAAACTAAAATGGTGTAGTGCTTTATTTCTGAAAGTGTGGAAGGAAATGTTTAGTGGAAGAAAACAAATAAATGAAAGAATGAATGAATGATTCAATCAATTAATCAATCAATCTTTATTTATGGAGCGATTGTCTTACATGCAACTATAACCCAAAGGTCACAGGTTAAAAAACACAGACACAAGAAAATAAATGTAAAATAAATTAGAAAAAAACAAAGGGGAATGGGAAGTGAGGAAGCATCGTTGTGTAGAGAATATTTACTGGAAATTATTCACAAACAATATTTATACCACACAAAAAATCTAAAGTTACAAAATAGATTAGCTCCTTAATTAATCACACAGGTAGCCTTTATGTGTTATGTGGGGTTGCTTTCTAGTCAGCGCTCTAACAGGTGAAGTTGTAAAACTGGAATTAAACAATCCTCAGAAAGCAGAACTTTGCAAAAATCAATTCTATAAGTGAGAGCAAACTCTGGCAATAATCTATGGCTGATTAAAGGCATTTCTTTTATTGTGATAATATACAGAAACTAGTTGATTTAAAGGTTTCCATCTCCTGAAGGTCTGTGATGATCTAATATACAATATTTAATGAACTAATATACAGTTAAAAAGGAGACCCATAATTTAAGATGGATTTCAGCATAAATACACAAGCCATCATATCACTGGTTGCTTCTTACCTGCTGGCGAGGCTGTTTCCTCACAGAGTGTCTGTCATCATTGCTGCTCTGCAGGGTTTCATCATTGTGGAAGGATTTCCCAAAGATGTGGAAATCAGACGCTGCCGCACCTCCAAGACCCCCCATCATCAGGAGCGCTGACAGTATGGCTGCTGTCAACATGTTGAAATCTTTTATTTCTTTTGGAACTGTGTATGGACATGTGGCTTATTTCCCACTGAATGCCCTGCCGCGTGTCATATAAACCCTGTGAAAAGCCACGTCACATTAAGAAAACTGTCACGCACACGTGTGCACAAACAGTTGCATGTACGTTTATTTTTGGCTTCATTTAAACAAGGCAAATTCCTGACTGACCCAAAACCCATATCTGGCAAGGTATGTATGAATGTATGCACTAATTGGGCTGCTGAATGAACCGAGTGCTTTTGTTTCTAATGAGAGCAGATGACATTAAAAAAACTAAGCAGACTTTACTAATTGGAGTTATTCAGTCATCAGCTGGGAACACCAGGAAGCTTTGCAATCAAACATTTTATCCAAAACCGTGAAGTATTACAACATGCACATTCTGAGTTTGCAGTATGTACACAGTTCCCTTTTACTGTGATATTAGTCTACAGTACCTGTGTGTAATTTAATCTCAGTGAAAACAGCTGCTCAGTGAAGATTTGTTAGACAACGTTAGTGAAGGAACAACATCATGAAGGCCAAGGAAAACACAATAGACAGGTGAGAAGTATTTTGCAAAGGTGTTTAAAACAGGTCAGCTTGTGAAACAATATCCCAATTTCTAACCATCTCACGAAGCACATCCATCATGCAAAAATGGAAAGAGTATGGTCCAACTGCAAAGACATAACCGTCCACCTATACTGAGTGGCAGGTCAGGGAGATCAATGATTGGAGAAGCAGACAGAAGGCCCTTAATTACTCTGGAGGAGCTGCAGAGAACTGCAGCTCTAGTGGGAGATCTGTCAACAGTTGTGCTCTCCACATATCTGGCAAACATGTCTGAGGCTACAAAACATGAAGGCAGAGTTCCTAATTAAGTGCTTTAAGTGCAAAGTACTTTGCTAAGTACTTCTGTCTTTGTCCGTCACATATAATTCCAGTAAAATACATCAAAGTTTGTTGTTTTTAGATAGCAAAATCCAGGTTTCAGGAATATAAATATGAGGCATTTTACATTATTTCAAGAAGTCTTCTGCTAAATGTGTACTGACAAAACTATTCACATTAAACAAAACTGTACAAATTCTATATGTATTTTGCTTCCACTGATCAGATTAAAAAGAACTTTATAAATCAAGGTTACTCTGGGAAATTCAGTTTTCAGCAGCAGTACACCGACAGAAAAAGTGCGTGAAAGTATGAGAAGGAAAAAATATAAGAAAAATGTAAAAAAGAAATATGAATAAAACATTATAGGAAAGTAGGAAATATATCAGCAGTATTTACTACAGATCTTAATATTATGTACTTAATATTCAAAGCACCTTTCACTGCATTCAGTAATGACTGTTATTTACCTCAGAGATCCGATGTCACCAAACATTTTTATTTCTCAGGTTTCTATAGTTAAAAGCCAGGAATGAGTTGCTTGGAGTTTTCCTTGGACCAATAGCAAACTGAATGAGAGGAATCCCTGTTAAGCGAAGGTGGTAGTGATAGCTAGAAGTGGAATTTTAATTTGAACAGTGCATCTCAATCCTGAAATTGTTGCCACGTCTGAGCACGAAGAACATGTAACACCGCAGTTAAAAGTAAGTCAGAGGAAAAGAATTTCAGAACATCTGGTTTTAGTGATTCAGATTTAGCCTTAAGAAGGCTTGCGTATCAGTTTACTTTTCTGTATTATCATTTACCTCCCATCTCTTCTCAGCTCATCTCTTTGTGCTTTCTTTGCCTGACCCTGGCCCCAGCTAGCAGACAGTGGGATTTGGGATTTACGACCACGTGTCGGACCCTCATCCTGAGCACTATCTGCAGAAGGCTTCAATAAACCTCTGTAGCTGAGCTCATAGAGTACTCCCTAGAAGACCTTGTTCTCTGCCACTGTAATTCTCTCTTCCTAATGTTTTTAATGCTCATCTTTCGCCACCCCTGCGGCCTTTTCATCTTTCCATCTACATGCTTTCAAGCCTCCTTCCCCCTGCCCTCCGCTTCTAAATGTTTTAAAGCATGTCATGCCTCCTTGATAGAAAAACAGCCATCATCCCTGTGTTTAATAAATAATGTTACCTATTTTGAGAAATCTTGCATTCCCATGAAATGTTCGGACACTAAAATGTTCTTCATTTGCCTATATATGTGCATCACTAATGTGTATCTTCAGTGTGGCTATATTCTGTAACTTGCAGCAGATTTATCTGAGCGAGTCTTTTTTTGGTTCTGTTCAACAATAGCAAACTGATAACTTGATTAACTAAGTGCTACATGGGGACTTGGCATAAATGCAGCTGTTCCAGTCTCATGTTCTGCTTAAGTGGGAGAAATTATCCACAGAGCATTGACTGGTTACCATTACTAAGGCATGCCGAGGTTTAAAAAATTGTGGTTTAAAAAACTGCCAACATTTTCTGTTGAAAGTAATGAGATTAAAGAGAGAAGTGCTAGAGTGACCAAGTTTTCTCTGAAGCATGAAATAATGCTCCTGCACACTATTGGTCAGCTGGCTTAAAGGAGGCTTTGAAAATATCGGCTGCAAAAAATGGAGACAGTTATGATGTAGAAACTAAAAGAAAGAAACATGGTGGTGGCAGCATCATGCTGTGCAGAGCATTTGAGGGAGAGAGAGATTTTTTAAATCCCAACGTACCAAGGCCCCTCCCAAAACATTTCTTCTCGCCCCCCTCCCGCTCCCTCTAGCCTCACCTCAACAACTGTGTACGCGCATCACCTGGGGTGTCACAGTGAGTCAAAGAGGAAAGCAGCAAGCGTTAATGGGCGTCACCCGATTTAATTTAGTTATGGACATTTGAGGGGTGAGCCACTTCTTCATGACCGATGCTCTCTTCCAATATGGCGACTGTAAACAGTAGGGACCTGTGTGCGCTGCCCCATCTTCATGGGTTTGCGCGTTGTGCATGGAAGTTGATTGACAGCCGACAAGGGGGAAACTCAAATTCTATTGGCTAAAAAAATTTGCCGGTCAGTGTGAAATGCATAGGGGTCTATGGGAGGAAGGCTGGACTTTGAAAGAATAACAAATTTTGTGGAGCACCAGCAGTATTTAATAGTATAGAACCACTCTGTCATTTTAAAGATTGATCAAACTTTGATACATAAATATATTCTCTAGACTGCAGCTTTAAGTTTGCACCATTTTAAAAACACATAGGAATCTATGTGAAGGATGTGTACCACTTTTTTGCTTAGCATGAAAGTCAGAATAACAGAAAATTATGTAGATAACCTCATATGGAACAGTAACAATTGGTATATTATACTGTATAATGTTAGCAGAAACAGGAACAATTATTGCTTTTCTGTTTATTAGATTATGCTTCTGAAGTTGATTTTTTTAAAACTTATATGGTTAATGCTGAGATACTGTTCAATTGTATACTTATGCAAGGTGGGCTGCGCAGGCAGTTGGTAGAACTGTTGCCTTGCAGCAACAAGGTCCTAGGTTTGGATGTCAGCCTGGGGTCTGTCTGTATGGAGTTTGGATCTCTGTGGGAATCCAGACGGTTCAAAAACATGACTGCTAAGGGTAATCTACCCTTCGGTATGAGTGTGTGCATGGTTGTTTGTCCTGTCCAGCTCCATGTTGCCCTGAAATGGACAAGCAACCTGTCCAGGGTGTACCCTGCCTCTCGGCAGCAGGGCTTAGAAAGCTTGTTAAAGTAGAAGGTAAAATGAATGCAACAAAGCGTAGGGAAATCCTGGAAAACAATTTGTTTACATCTGTAAGAGAACTATAGCTTCAGAGGACATTTATTTTCCAGCAAGACAATGACCCGAGTATCCAGCTAAAGCTATAGAAATGGTTTGGAGACAACAGGGTGGGTGTTCTAGAAAGGCCCAATCCAAGCCCAGACTTCAGTCTGATAGAGAATTTATGACAGACCTCGAAAAGAGCAGTTCACAGCCAAGCCTCATGCAACCTGACAGCTTGAACAGTTTTGCAAGTAAGCATGGAGTAAAACTGCAGTGTCCAGATGTGCCAGCCAGGTTGAAACCGATTCACACAGACTCCACGCTGTGATTGCAGTCAAAGGTGCTTCTACTAAATCCTTACTTGAAGGGGATTAATATTTATGCCGTCACTTATTTTATGTTAATTATTTTTATTTAATGGTCTTATTTTGTAGTCTATTTTCACTGACATTAAAGGGAATTTTGCGGTCAAAAAATAATAGTTTGTAAGGCGAATAAAGAGTTAAATTCCACTTATGTTTCTCAATTTTGGGTTTCCTGGCCTTAAGGGGTGGTGAAATAAACAGGAAATGGGTAATTGAACTGCTTCTCAGAAATCCAGTTTCTTTTAGTTTAAGCCTTAAATTAAAGCTAAAAGTAATCTTCTACTTATCTTAATTTAGCCTTTTAAAATGTCTGTCAAAGCTATATATGCCTCAGCTAAATAAAGAATCTTTTCAGAATTGAATAGTAGTAACTGTTTAGATTAGCATTTTTTCACATTTATTTACTCTGGTTTGCTTGAAACTCCATGGAACACTATCACAAGATTACGATAAGGAAGCGAAGATTAACAAAATAACACCAGACAAACTCCAGAGAAACCCAGAAGTAATGTGAAAACAGATTGTCCATGATCACTGCTACCTCCTTGTCTCTCTAAATATCTTGTTTAAAGTTTGGCATTGATCCCAGAATTCCTTTCCCGGACTAGGACACCCTCAAATACCTGATATGATATGTGGTAGTCTGCTGCTACCTCTCCACTGAACTGATTTATGTGGCGCTTTATCTTCACCCTCACTTAGACAACAGCTAGGTCATCATCACAACACTTTACATGCCTGCACACTCCGAAAGAAGGCCCATTCATCAAGCCCTCCTGACCGCTTAAGGTTCAGATGATCAACTCCATTTCGGCTGGATTGCCACATTTTAATGTATAGCCCAATTAGCTGACACAGGACACACAGCGCTATGTGTGTGGTCTGTGTAAAAGCAACTGGATACAGAATGAAAGCAGCCTGTAAAACTTTTAAAGATGCAGTGGCTCAAAATTCTTTCTGCCTATTGAACTTTCCCACATTTTCAGGTAACAAACACAGAATTTCAAGTATTTTATTTGGATTTTATGTGATAGATAAACTAGAGTCATAGATAATTGTCAATTCTTTTTTTCTTTTTTGTTTTTCAATAGCAATCTGGAAAGGGTCTAAATGAAATCCAGTGCAACCAAATGCCTTCAGAAGCCATTTAATTACTAGTCTATAGTCTAATAATGACATTTAATCCCACTAAAAATGCAACTGTTCTGTGACGGCCTCAGAGGTTTGTTTTAGAAAATTATGAACCAACAACATCATGAAGACCAAGGAACCCAGTAGACAGGTCAGAGATAAAATTGGGGAGGAGTTTAAAGCAGGGTTGCTTTTACAAAATAACATCCGAAGCTTTGAACATACTAGAAACAGTTCAGTCCTTCATTATCAATATTAAGTATGGCATAACTGTGAACCTTCCAAGACCTTAAAATCCAGCTCTGACGGGCTGGGCAAGGAGAGCATGATTCACAGAAACAGTCAAGACTGGCCTATGTCTCTGGAGGAGCTGTAGAGATGCAGGTTGATGACACAACTATTAGGGCTGCATTCCACATATCTGGTATTTATGGAAGAGTGGCAGGAAGAAAAATCATAGTTGAATGTTAATTAGCAGATGTGTTTGCCACAAGTCTTGTAGGTAATAAACAAAAATACATGAGAGAAGGTGCTCTAGTCAGATGAACTCAAAAGTTCCCACGGTTTCCATCAAAAATGCTGTGTGATGGGAACCATTCCCACTGTCACCACAAAGGGAAACATGGTGGTAGCCGCATTATGCTGTGGGGAGGTTATTCTTTAGCAGGTATAAGAATGTTGGTCAGAGATGGTGGGAAAAATTTGTTAAAGCTACATACAGGGCATCCATAGTAGAAAAACTGTTAGATGGTAACAATGCTTAAAACTGGTTTATCCTCCAGCAGGACAACGTGTAAAATATAAACATTGTGTTTCACAATGGCCCAGACATAGTTCAGACCTAAATCCAACTAGGAATCTATCGTTTGTTTGTTGTATGTTGGTCAATCACGTAAAATTCAAATAAAATACATCTGTGGTTATAGTGTTATATTATGTGGAAAAGTTTGAGAGGTATGAATTATTTAGCAAACATGAAACCTTTAGCAGAGACTAACCTGAGCTTTTCTTCCTACCATGATTGTTCCAGTAGAGGACAGTACATTTTCTTGATTAAATGTTATTCAATTGTTTGAAAAAGAGTAAGCCAGTGATCTACATATTGTCTGTCTTACAATATATGTGTTTGGACTTATAAACTCAAGAGATTAACTCAAAGGTGAGGGAGTCACTTTAGAAGCTGCAGTTTGAATCAATCTTAATTTAAGAGGCAATGAATGTATTGACTGGGGAATATTTTTAGCTGCAGCGTTACTATTATTAAGAACTGTGACAGCATTATGAAAGCACATGATGCACTGTTACAAAAGAAACATGACTCCTGAGGAAGCATGACAACTGCTGATCTCACTTGAAACAAACAGTATGTCTAACAAGAATAAGTTGCGTATTGGTTTTTCCTCTTGTATATATTGTGAGCAGTGGTAGGACTACTTACAAATTTATGTGATGGTGTCGGTAAACTGATGCCAGTTTGCCAAGTGTGGACCATAGCTTTCTGTCAAACAAGCAAATGCACCAGTCTGTTGGCTTGGGTATGAATTTAATGGCACTCATTGCTCTTAACATTAAACACTGAAAAACACACAGTGGTCATGGCCGGCTGTTCTTTATAGGCTATAAAAAGCACCGGCTACCGTAGTTCAACAGACTGGGTTTTAGTACCCTATTAATATTCATGTGATGAACCAGGCATTATAGAACACCCTGGATAAAACGGTCTTCTTTCCAGAACACCGTGGCCAAATATAAACTGGACCAACGGCAAAATTGTAACTATTTTTCACCAGGGCTTTCACACCATCTGTGATCTTGTGTGTTCCTTTAACACTGAATCATAAAAATGTGGATTCCAGCCATACCTTAAAAGAACGACTTTCTCCTCTCAGGCGGATTAACCGTGCAAGTTTTAGCAGTTGCAAGCTCTATTGGGCCTTGCAGATCCCACACAGACTGGGAAACTATAAATTGGACTCAATGCTTTAAAAAAGGCTTCAAGGGATATTTTTGCACAAACAGAAATTCGATTGGAAGTGCAAGCTAATAACGTGATAATGTAATTTTTGGTATGCCACTCATTCGAAATATAGTAACATGTTCTCAAAAGGGAGTTATCTTGTACTTAGTGTGAAAAAAAATTAAAGACAAATTGTCAGAAGTGTAACAAGTTGTTTAAACTGTGTTTTACTGCAACTAGCTGTAAATTTGTCCCCTTGTCAAATTGGGGTCTTTGAAAAATTTGTTTTTTTTTTACTGTGGTGATACTTGTCTTTGATCAAGTTTGAGAACAACCAAAACCAATTCACTGTAATTCTGGCTGGTTGTAGTCAGTGGAGATTCCTGTATGAGTGGCTACCTGGGCGAGCCCCTTCCATCTGCTGTCCCGTAGCCAATCAAAATGTAGGAAATAAAGTAAATCCTGATGGGCTTTAGCTCCCAATTGACCGCACATGCATAAAACTAACAGAAAACCAATCCCCTCCCCATCTTGGGCAACTACCCATACAGCCAATATAAAAAAACACAACTAATTTACAACTTCCCATTAGTTTTGACCTGCTTCCCTGCATTCCCCACACCTAATCCTCCCAACACCATTGAGATGGTGTGTTCAAGTTATGTACAGTGTTAGTTTTCTGCCTCAGTGCATTTTGTGTGTATGCAAAACTGTTTAGTTTTATGTCTCAACTGACCTTTGAACCTCCAACAGGCCTAATATAGATTTTGGGATAGGGACACGGACACGGCACTGAGTCCAGTAGATTTCTTTGTAGACAATATATTGCTGCGCCACTTGAGGGTCCTGATTATAGTTTTTGCCATTAATGTATCTGCATGATGGTCAGCCATTTTGCCTCACTGCTAGAAGGTTGCTGGCTTCCTGTCGTGTATGAGTTATACCCACGTGATTCTACCAACAGTGCAAAAGCTTGCATGTTAGGTGAACTGGCTGCTCTAAAACACTCTTAGGTGTGAAAATGTGAGAGTGTACCAACTGATTCTTGGCTCTGGCTCCGGGTGCCACTGCAGCCCCAAATTATAAGTGAGTAGAATTGACGAAAACTGAAAATAAATCTAAACTTTGTCATTTTTGATCCCCAGGAGTTGCTGATTGCCTTCTCTTTACCGTCATTGTACAGGACAGGCAGTGCTGCTATTTAGTTTTCTGTAGCAGTTAGCTTCTTAAAGCACTAGATGGCACTAAAGGACAGAAATAAAAAAGTGCATTGCCTCCTTGTACAAAAACATCCGTTCTGCATAAGATTCGTTGTGTTCTTCATTGTTTTATTGTTTCAGACTCAGGTAAGGCATTTTACAATATTTTGTTTTGTTGCTTTTTTTATGTGGAACTGAATAATCGGTCACTGGGGTAACATGATGTCATGATCTAAGAGTGTGTCACACCACCAGGTGGAGCCCTGGCACATTTTTTCCCAGACTGCAGAGAAGGTGGAGCCTCTAAAACAGGTGGAGTATCAGACAGGGGGGCCGTTCTAACGGAAAGTAGGAGGTTTCAGTGGAAGTGGGAGGTGTTTTCAGTAAAAGGGGGTTAAAATAGACTCAGGTCCAATCAGAGCGTAGTATGAAACGACCAATCGGAGGATGGGAAGAAAAAAAAGATGGGACAGGCAGGAGGAAACTGAGCAAATGACCCTTGTTGAGAGAGGAGGTGGAGGATGGGAAGGATGGAGGAGGGAAGGGTGGAATACTGTGTGTGTGTGTGTGTGTCAAGTGTTGGCTTTGCTCAGAAAATATTCAATGTCTTTGGCTATCTTTAATTTCTGTCTTCTAGCAATTACTTATGTCTTGTTTTGAATTTAGAGAACCAAAGTTTGCTGGAGAGGCTACGTTATGTTGATAAAGCATGAACAGAGGCAAACATTTTGATGAGACTCAGAACCAGTGGGGGAAAAAAAGAGGAAAAACCAAGACTTCTACATTTACCAATGAGTTACGATTTCTCCAACAATGATGCCTCATTGAGCGATTAAGGCTCAACGAGGTTTAGACATCCCTGCTGTTTTGGCGTGGAAAAAAAACAAGTCTTTTTATTGCTTTCCTTGCTCTCACTTGATTTGAATGTTTACACGGTCATTTATCTGTTGAGTGACTTTCATGATCCCTGGGCCCTGGAAACCTCTTAAAAGCCTGGAACATAAATTCCCAAAACACGGCTGTCTTTAGAAAAATAAGCATTTTTGTTTCACCTTCGCTTCTATGGTCATGGCACATGTTTTGTATTGTTTGTACAGCTCTGGTTTCAGGAGGATAAAGTGAGAAGCTGAATAAGGGAGAAATAGATGGATATAGTAGAAAACATGGCGGAGAGAAAGCTTTTTCCTTGATTGTTTCTCCTGACCCCTGTGCATCCTCTCCTGCTCCCAGTTGGACGGCCAGTTTGGCTGCTGTTCAGCAGGTCAGAGGGGGTCAAAGGGTACTAAGACACCCACACAGAAATCCACACTGCAACCTCTGACCTGTTTCCACATGATGCAGCTGAACACTGAGAATGCAGCACTGAAAGCGAAGCAGAAAAGATCCCTTCCAATCAGTTGTACACCAAAATGTCTTTCTGTGGTCTTGTAAATGTCCTTTTTTAATTTGCTGGGAGGAAAATTAGACATATTAGCTTTTTTTCATGTGCTTTAAAGACTCTGAAAAGGCTAGCTCCCACTCTAACAGTAGTAAGGTAGATGCGAATGCTGAGTATTATCTGTAATTGAACACATGAGACTTCCATAGCTGGACCAAAAGCATGTGCTTCTCTAAAGCTTTAATAAACTCCAACAAATTTCAAATAATAATTAAAAAACTGAATTAGAATGAACAAAAACATATTTTTCAGTATTTTAGTTATTCTTGTCACAATGTTTGTTTACTAAATAAATTCTAAAACATCATATGCGGTGGTGCCACTCAAGCGGCGTGTTGAAATATTTATTTATTAAATCCATGAGACAGCAAAATTGTAAAACAATATTATGGCTTTCAGTTTTGGTTTGGTGCCACTCTAAGATCATCAGTGGTTCTTTATTTGGACACGTCTTTGAAAAGTTCCTTGAGGCACCCCTGGGTGGAAGTCTGGCTTGCCAGGTTGAATCAAACATCTCAGTCAACATAAACATTAACCATATTTCAGACATTACATTTTCATTACACTATAAAAAAAAAAAACAATGTTTGTTCGATTTGTACATTAAGTTTCATCTTTATGACTGCTGGTTGTTCTTAATCCATGAAATAATAAAGTCATATTTTAGAAAAGTATTTTAAAAGAAAAATACAATAAAGTAGTAGTATTTTTATTTTAAATATTAAGAATAGATTATTTCATTTTTAAAGAATAAAAACAATATTAAGGAAGATGCAGCCAAATGTGCAACTGTAGTTTGATACCAGAGCTATAGATGTGCATGTGTGTGTGGTGTGCTTGGGTGTGCATATATGTGTGTGTGTGTGTGTGTGTGGTGTGTGCATGCGTGTGTGTGTGTTCTGTGAGATGATGGGAAAAACTCACAAATCCCTGAATGAAATCAATGCAGATATAAAGTAACAGCTCTCCCAAAGTTCTCCATTCAAAAAAATGTTTAAACACGAGTAAAAGTGCACACACTTACTGTAGCTGCTTACGGTTCTAGTAAAAGCACTCGTGTTTCATTTCCAGGAAGCTCTCAACCTCTGATACAATAAAGCCTTTAAATTAAGATTACACAGTAGTTAATGCTATGTTAAGATCTCTAATCTGTTTTTCTTTGATGCTTCTCAGTGTCTGAGAATATATGCATATTTTAATTATAAAGAGCAGGGAATTACAAGGTGTTTTTATTATAAATATGCTGTTTAATAAATTATAAGTTGTAAAAGTATGGAAAATGTATGTTGGATGAACTTTAAAGCTGACTCTATAAATGTTTGTGAGATCAGCTAACAAGCTTACACTGTGGGGGTAACCCGGAATGTTGGCTGCTATAATCATTTTATAGCTACTAACTTGTACATGCATTCAGGTGTAACTTTGAAGTGAACAATTATGTAACTCATTCATTTACCTGGTGAACTTAAAGGCACTTCACGGACATAATGGCATAGCATTAATGAAGCAACAGAAAAATGCTTGCAGTGAGGACCTAAAGTGAACTTTTATTATTTTGTGTGTGGCTTAAAGAAGCAACTTGAAGTAAAAGTCAAGTGTTGTTTTAGAAGTGCTCTTCTTAGTCTAACTTAAGAGGCCTTACACAAGTATTCATTCCCAATTTACACTTTCACAATGTGTCATGTTACAACCAATAGTGTTGTGGTAGTAGTGGTAGTAGTAGTGCTGTGGGGTACTTTTCTTCCAGCAGGGACAGCAAAGCTGGTCATTGTTGATTCCATGATTCCAAAGAGCTAAATACAGGAGAATTTGGGAAGAAAAACTGTTAGATGCAGCATAGACTTTAGACTGGGGCAAAAGTTAACCTTTCAGTAGGACCCTAAACATTTAGCCAGAGCTCGATAGCTAGGGCCAAGTCCCAATTTCTGATCCCGTGATTTTTAAATGATCGGAATCGGGTGGAAATGATCAAATATAAACTCATAAAACAACAAGCATGACGTTTTAAATTCATCCTGAGACAGAGATTGTTAAACTGACAACAACACCGTAACGTCACACAATTTACGGCAGGCGGGGAATTGAGACAGCACAGTAGTGAGCTGCTAGCTAGAAGTGCTTGAAGTTTGCCCTGCATTACAGGGCAAACGTGTCGCCTCATTAGAGCAAAAACATCAGCAGTTTGACCTATTTTAAGCTGAACGCCGAAGGCAGGGCTGCAGCCGCATATAGTGTGTGGAAATTGGTCATTTCACTTGGTGGAAAAGACTGAGAAGCATTCAACACTGCGAGTCTGATACGGCACCCTGACAAAAACACTGAGCCAGCTGACACTTTTGGGGTTACCACACGGATGTATGGAGTATGTCTGTTTGTCCAATGTCACTGCTAAGCTTTACTGCACAATGGGTCAACTCGTGACAAAATCCTTACAATGTGTGACCTTGGATGCACAACACTTTAGCGAATTTCACACTATAGAGCATCATATACTTACTTAAAAAAATTAAAAGGACAACTTGGATGTGTTGTCCTTTTTATTTTTATTATTTTAATGCATTGCGGAAGGATCGGATCGGGACTAGGTATCGGCAGATATTTAAAATCATGTGACTCGGACTCGACTCGGGGAGGGCAAACAAACGTGATCAGGACATCCCTAGTTACAATGGCCCGGTAAAACTCACACACCTAAATTTAGGTGAGAATTTAGAGGCAACAAATGAGAAGATTGAGCTACTCTGAAAGAAGAATGGGAAAAATATTAAACCTCTAGATGTCTAAAGATGCTGGAAACATACCCCAGAAAACCTGCAGTTCTGCTTGGGTATGTAAAATCCAGTTAAGTTTGTAGTTGCAACAGGACAGAAATTGAAAAAGTTGTAGTTTAAATAAATAAATAAATAAGCATTGTACATGTTACACTGTTAGCTTTTCAAAGTAAATCATAATACAACAAAATTATGTCTTTTTAAGCATTTCAAAGCAAAAAAATTGTAGTTCTGGTTAAAATTAATCATACTCTTGGAAGATTTAGGTTTAAAATAGTCTTTTAATTTGATCAATATGAATCATTAAGCTGAAAGTAATAATAACAGTTTGGATTGCCAGAGTCCTGATTTGAATCTCAGAGAATGTACTGCATTAGGTGAATGGAGAGAAAAACTTTCAACCTTGAAGACTTTGGAGCTCACCGCAAAAGATGAATCAGCAAAAATACCAGCAGAAACAAGCGGAAGGTTGATCAGTTATCATAGAAAGGGTTTAAGGGTTCTAATACCAATAACTGCATACATAATTTCTTGGACATAACATTTGTTGGGTGAAATTTTAAATAAAATCAGATTTTCTTTCTTGAAAATAATTTTCCCTGTAAATTGTCAGATTATCTTTGTGGAAATGCCTGTTTCAATTTCTTTCAGGAACTACAGTAATTTTTTGGTTGAAGGAATTTTCTTTTTTGCATAATCTAAACTCTACATTTAATTTAATCAGAGTTTGTTTTTTTGAAAACGTACTGTGTATTTATGATTAGTTTCTGTAGTTCTTTCTGATTGATTATCTCAAAGTTAATATTTGAACCAATCTATTTAGATGAACATATTTATTTTCTTAAACCAAAAAGGCTCTAAAAATATCCTGACAGTTACGTGAAAAAAACACAACTTGACATAATAATATTTGTTATTTCAAAAAAGTGCTCTGTTGTGCCTAGCTTGTGTTTCTTTGCATTTCCACTCTATTCTCCCATGCTCAGGATACGGTGATGTGTTTGGCCTGTTTTGTCTGAATAAAATATTGTTTTACTCTGATTGTTTGTGATGGTGCTGCTGTAAAAGAATCCCCACTTTTCTCCCATTTCCCCACTCCCCTTCCCACCTTTCCCCGAGCCATTCCCGGCAGCCGGAATTGGAGCATACGGCGCATGTCTGCGTGCATTTGAGTGTGTGTGAGTCTGAGTTTGTGTGTGGCTCACATACACATAGAGGGAACATGATCCAGACCATTGCTTTCAGCGCGGTGTGCAGGATCCCCCTGAGTTTTGAGAGAAGACAGAATTAAAGGGCGGGAGACTGAGAGAGATTTGACCTCGGTGAAGCTGTTCACACACAGACACACTCATGCGCTGCGTGTGCGTGTACATCTGAGTGGTAGGGACAGCTGTGGAATAGTGACATCATCTCTGGTTGCTGCTTCACGTATTTGATCTCGCCAGAGAAAGAGATTGAAACTGAAACATCAGACTTCTCTTTGGACCTGCATCCTTTGGGAAAGTTTGGGAACGTCTACATGTGTGTGCGGCCTTTTGAGCACATCTGGATGTGTGTGTGCATTAAAGGTATAGGAGCAGCAATAAAAACACCACACTGAACTGTACACCTCATTCTTTCTCTCCGTCTGCCTCCCCGCTGATTGATGAGTTGTATATATCCCGTGCAGTAACCAGATCCGTTTTATCCAGAGGTTGCTGTAAATACAGTCTGCATGGAGTGCTAGGCTGCCAGGCAGACAAGCTGACTGTCTCTGGCAGGGATTTGGCAGAAGCAGTAAAACCCTGCTATCGTGCTGTGGAGCCCCCCCCTTGGGAAGCAATGGTCGAACACATGATTTCCCACTGTAATGAGATGAGAGCATGGATGTAGCGATGTGCTTGTAACTGTGTGTGTGCATGAGAGGGATAGAGAAAGGTCAAATGAGGTCTATGTTAGCATGGATGTGCAGATTCATTAGACATCAGAGTTGATTTAGGCGGTAAATTAGCTGTTACATGGAGATGAGCGAAGCAGAGAGGTGGTCCGCTGATGTGACTTTTTGCAGCTCAGTGAAGAGGACACAAGTTGGAGGACATGCAGAAGTCATGCACACAAAGTGACACATCCATGTTAGGGTATAGCTATCAGCCAGCAGAGACACAGGCACCCGCATGCACGCACCCATGCAAAGACAGGATCTGTGTCAAAAACAATAAGAAGACAGTCACACTGTGATCATCAGCATGTGGGAGTATGCATCTGTGAGTGTACGAGAGAGGGGAAAAAAAGAGCCGTTTTACAAGCCATGATTTGTGCAAGCTAATTACACATAGATCCTACAACATAACACGTTAGGCAGAAACAATTATTGCTACTCTTAACTTTATGCTCTCTCTCTCTGTTATTTCTTTCCATAGAAATTATTCCTTGCTCAGTGTGTCTGTGTTTAGCTGTATCTCATTCCTGAATGGAGCCTTTGGTGGAGTTGTTGCTCCTATTAACTATGTGTTTTGTTAGTTTTTCTTTCCCATATGAGGTATACCTGGTCCACTGTTCTTGTATTTTTTTGTGTGTCTTCCTCCTGTCCTCTAAACCATCTAGGTAGATGACCCTTCATACTAAGCCTGGATCTCGTAGAGATTTCTTCCTGTTTAAAGGGAGGGGTTCCTCTCCAATGTCGCCTCATGCTTGCTCAGGAGGAGGACTTGCTGCAAAGTCACTGACTCCATGCAATCTTGGCTGGGCTTCTATAGAGAGATATAATCAGGAATAAACCGGAACTGCAAATACATGTAAATGGATTTAAATCTGTTAATATTATTGGACTAAACCAGAATAATATATTTAATATCAAGAAAACTCAGTTACCTATTTTTAATTTAGTGCAATTTTAAAAAATGCATTATAAATCTGATATATTTGCATATTTTTGGCCTGTGACCTTCTTAAGCCCATTCCCGTAAGAGCTGTCAATATATATTTTTTTCTTTTAAACTTTATGGCAGGACTTAACATTAAAGGTCCAGTGTATTGGATCTGCGGACATTAGTCCATGAGGTTGCCAACACAGCTAAATAAGAAAAAAAAACACACACAAAAAACGACCCAGATGCTCCTTTTTTTTAGTCTTTGTTTAGGTTCCCACCAATTTAAAGACTCAAAAATGGTCTTTACAGGATTAATTTTGTATTTCTATTTTCTGTACCATGACATTGAAGAATTAAAAAAGTCATTTTAAGGTAAAAACTTTTAGGTTTTTTTGTATACTTCATAGTATGTCACACATGACATTCTTTGATTGAAAATAGATGTGCTAACATTCCTTTTACTCAATGTGGATATTACTTTTCATGAAGACTGGATAGGATTGGTTGAATACACCCTTTGCACATTTATGAATTAAATTGTTCAAATACACAAAATAATATTCATTTTTGGTTAGTTCAAGTTCTGTCGAAATAAATCTAAGAGTAAACATAAGGACCATATTACTGAAATAACTAATTTGCATAGATGTTGATGTGTGTAGTTTTAAAATACTAAATATTCTTGTCTTTACGTTTGTTTACAGTTTGTGTCACTATGAAATTTTGCAAATAATTTTCTCTCCCAAATATTCTGCTCTGTATAAACTATAAATCTATTTGCGATTGCATCAGCCGAATGTAATGCCACTGTGGCATTTTTGCAGTGAACAGAATTGATGCACTGAAAACATGAAATTGAATGACAAAGACAGAAAGAGAGAGTGAATCTAATGAAAGTGAGAGGAGGCCTACCACCCACCGGAGCAGACAGCACACCCTGTCTCACTCTCCAGAAAGTCAGCTCAGACACAAAAGATACAAAAGCCATCTGGGCTAGGCGGCTACGCTACATCCAGATACAAAAGGGGCTCATTCACACAGTTCGGCCCAGCCAGAGCCATCTGCTCTTGGTGAGAGTGAGTGGGCGAGGGGACACCGGGTACCTCCAGAACCCCCATTGCTCCAAAGCACAATAGGATGGCCATCTGATTTCAGCATTATATGAAGACTGAAGTATGAAAATATGAATTTTGATGAGCAGCTTTACAAAATGGGAAGTCACAATGAGGATGGTGACTGCTACAAGCATGCAAGGCTGCATAATGCTCTTTCATTGGGAATGACAACATGTGCTGCCCTTTGCACAACAATGGTGAAAAGAGAGCAACTGTTAAAAAGACAGCGAGTGAGTGTGGATGCATGCAAACATCTAGAGGTTTAACAAGCATGCACAGATTTACATGCTCTCTGCAATATAAGATGTCATTCATCATGCAGTGGAAACTGAACAAAGAGACTCGAGAGAGAGAATGCTGGAGGGATTGAGTTTGCAACTTTCTTTAATATTTATTTCGTAAACTTTTTCTTGCATTGACTGAGCCTAGAAGTGTTATAAATGTATGTAGAAAAACATCCTGCTGGACCTAAGATGCTTCTGTGCTTCAACATTGCCGGAAAAGTTAAGAACTGATGCCAAAGAATGACATCACAGCTAAAACACAGAAGGTTATAAAGTGCAACTAAAGCATTGAACCCACACTGAGACTTTATCTAAACTGGAGATTGGCATTACATATCAAGCATGCAATCATAAGAGTTATGAATGTGCACAGAGTTCAATTTTACCCATCTGGACTTGGGACTTCCCCCTTTGATTTAGTGTCCTTTCTTTTTTACTCAATAATCCTCTTTGAAAGAAATCTGTTGATAGTTTAATACTGACAGCATGAACACAGATGCAACCCTTTAGTCAGTGCATTGGCCTCTTCAGACGATAGATGTGAAAACAGATTTGAATTAAAAGTATTCAGCTAAGGATCAGGGAGCGTTCACATGAGTTTCATTTAGCCCATCTATAATTGTATAACATAATCAAGCTTGTCACTTAGCACATGTGAAGCTATGCCAGATGGGTGTCCAGTAGGTGCTCTGATCAAATTTGTGATTACCAAGGACTGTTAGATTATAAAGCACCTAACACTTCCATTGAGGCAACCTGCAAATGTTTACAGCAATTAATTGGTGTAAAGAACTGCACGTGTGAACCCTATTGAAACTATGTTAGCTTGATAAACCAAAACGTCTCAGATTCTGTTTGGTGGCCATCCATGTCTTGCTAGACAGTTATGTTTTGGACAGCTAAACTTGTTGTAACTGAAGAGCTTTAATCTGGCTTTGTTGCAGTTGCTATGTGGTCTCATTTAGTGGATTTCCACTGGGTTTGTCTGTGCCCAGCCAACGCCTTATTTTGGACCACCTCCGGCTTAGTCTGAAGCGGGCCAAGGCGACCTAACTCACCCACCTATGGACGGATTGGTCCGGTAAAGTGACCTCACTCTCATGCCTACCTATGTGGTGTTAGCCACTGATTGGTCTAGCGGTAGGCGTGTGAATAGCGCCTGACCGACCCCAAATAAACAGCTAGCAACAATGGCACATTATTACTTTGTACTTCGTACACTCTCAGAAATGGAGGTACAAGACAAGAACATTTTTGTACCTTTAGGTACATTTTTAGAAAATGTTCCCTCAGAAGTACAATATTGGTGTTTAAGAGGCCAGAAGTGCCCCTTTAAGGGTTCAAACTGATATAAAGTACAAATTTGTACCATTTCAACCTGTACTGCACCTGTAAGCCTGGGTTAGGCTGGTTAATCTCCATTTTATTCAGTTTCAATAATCATTTTTAATATATATGTTTTAAATGTTTGTTTTAGCCTTCAAAAACGTTACATAATTTTACTGTTGTGTCAGGCCATTTAGTTTTTCGCTTTTAAAACATCCTGGCATTGTTTAGTAATTGCTAGGTTTTATGGAATTTGCAACATTACGTTGAGTTAAACTGAGTTCTTCTAAAGTCACAATGTCGAGTAGCTTTTTTCATTTAACGGTAAATTAACACACCGCGATGTAAATTACCAAGTTATATAGTTCCCTAAGACAGCAACATGATTTCCAAGCAACCGCGCATTAATACCACATATTTTCATTGTCTTATGACAAGTTCGCAAAGCGCATTAATACTACAGGCTAAAAGGCAACGAGCCTTCAGACTCTGCTGAGAGACCGGACAGCTCCCCGCTGACTGAAGCACAGTTGACCAGGAAAATGACTCTCAGGGGTCTATCAACTGAGGAGCTCCTTAAAAAGTTGATGGAAGAAGGAGGCATTGACGTGTCAGAGGAGGAGGCTCAAAAGTTCAGAGGTAAGTGAGGTGTGATTTTGTGTTTTACACAATTACAATGTTTAATTTAATATTAAATTTAGCAAAAGTTCGAAGATCCATCTTTAGAATTGATAGCTAGCTGTTAGCTACATTTTAAACAAAGGAAGGGTACAAATGTGTGCCATTTCGACTATTGGCGCAATGTCTAACGTATTTCGAACGTTTGTCCGCCATTGTCGAGTGGCAGTAACTCAGCTGAAAGGCGATTGCCGTTTTTGCGTTAAGTAAAAGGCCATAGCATTGTCGAGGATATTCATAAGAATTACTTTGGTTGCAATTGTAAAAGAGCGTACACTAAGTTGATAGCTTTTTGAACGTCAATTACATTACCTGGGTCATTTGTATGGCATTGCAGAAGTTCGACACTGGGTTGAGGTTAGGCATTCTGGCAAGGCAGGGGGACTAGATGGCTTTCAGGGCAGTGCAAGGAAAAGGTATCTGCAAACACCGGTCAGGCCAGGAAGATGTGTATTTATCAAAGATCGATTTTTGATTTCAAAGTCACAAAAGTCAAGGAGCCAAATTATGGGCAGAAAAAAACTGAGCAGGTAGCCCAGGTTTCTTGGCTATTTAAAACTCGGATTCTTGTTCTTTTGGTTGCAATGAATGTGACTACAGATAATGAGCAGTGCAATGATTTCCCCCCCAAAATGAAAAAAATGTTTTATACTGCAACATTCGTGTTTTATATTTCCATTGAGTAGCACTGCAGCAATTGTAATGTGACTGGCTGACCAGAGTACCCAGTAAAACACATTTAAGTGTCCCTAATCTTTGGCTGAACATTAGGCCTAAATAATTTTTTAGATTTAATTACTTACATCTCTAAATTAACAAACATTTTTTCTCAAGAAAATTGTGAAACTTCCTTTTAGGGCATCATAGAGACATTGACAATGATGATGACAAATTATTAGGTACTGACCTTAGTGTTGGGGGAGCACATCATAAATAAATTTGAAAAGTTTTTTTTATTTTCATTAAATGCTGTGTTTTTACATTTTAGATAACGATGTAGATGGAGAGACAGTAGACTGTGGACCTACGGAGACCATGATTGCATATCTTTTTGACAAGTCCTTCAAAAAGCAGCTGAAGTTCAGAGACTTCACAAACCTCTACAAGGAAGTCATCATCACTTTACAACCGGTTGACCCATATCAAGAAACAGCTGAAGGTCCAGTGTCCCAAGCAAACCAGAGGTATTTTGTATTAAATGTATTAATATGCATTTAATTGCTTGCAAAATGGCCAAGATAATGCTGTTTTCCTACTGTATTGGAGTTCTATACCTACTTGCCGTAGACTGCCTGCAGTCATTTCCATTCCACAATTCCCACAAGATGTCCAGAGCTGCTTAGATGTCAAAGAACCAGTCCAGAAAGAACAGAAGTACCGAAACAAAATAATTGGGACCCTTTATGAAATGCTGTCACGGTACACAATGTAAGGGTTCCTTTCCAAGTATTACACAATATTGTCAATAATGCCATAATATTAAGAAGGCCATTGTAACAGAGGCATTGGTTAGTGCGTTTGCTTCCCATGCTTGAGACCCGGGTTTGAGACTGACATGAGGCACGGTCTCAGGTCGCCGGCTAGGTGCTCCGGTGACGGTGGTTACACCATAACAGAACAAAACTATACATCCTGTGTCCTCAGGCCTAGTCTGGACTTCGATGTCCAAAGGGTTCATTTTTGTAATTATTCATAGAATAAATTAATAATTCATGACTGCAGTCATTTAGGCTTTATTATTACATAGACACAAAATTTGGCAACGGTGAGTGTTCCTCCACCTCCACCCCCAATTCATTTTATAAAATCAACTTAAGCTACATTAGTTTGACATTGGTCATTAACATACTATTTAATCACAATATGATTAGAAGAATTGAAGGACAGAAAAGCCCCCAAGGAAGGATAAGGGTAGTTCAAGTAATGTGGGTTATTTTCTCATGTTTGAAACAGGTATCCAACACACTCAGACTACATCCAGGTCATCAAAGCACTGATTGTGAAGTATCCTTTCTTAAGAGATGTACACGGGAATGGTTATGTGAGTACCTCTCCTTTTTGTTTCTTTTAAAGGTTAGATTCATATAAAGTAGGCATAATTGACTAATTATATCCATTTGAAACAACTAGCATACCTGGCACAGCCAACTCAAGAGAAAGTTCAAAGCAGAACGGGCTCCCCTAATCAGCAACGAGGAGGTGAAACGGGTCAAAGTAAAGTTTGGACACGCACAAAAACATAAGACCACAGAAGAATCTGCCATCTATAGTGAGTCCTCACACCCTCAGCTTCTAAGAGCTAAGGCAACATATTTAGTCATATTGTGTTCACTGTAAAAGCTAAAATTAAACATTACTTGAAAGAAATATGTAAACAGATTGCCTTGGAAAAACAGTAATATAGAATAGTAATTTCCCAGTTGAACTGACAAAAATAGTCAGCTCAACTTGCAATTCCTATTCTACAATACTGCATTTTCTTCAAGGCATTTGATGTCCACGTTATTTCAAGTAACATTAACTTATCAGATTTTATACATGATTGGTAAGAGTGATATCTGCTTTGAAAAGACCTGAAATATTTCAGTTGGTGTGCAATGAATCTAAAATATATGAAAGTTTAATTTTTATCATTACATTATGGAAAAGAATGAACTTTATCAAAATATGCTAATTTGTTGAGAAGGACCTGTAATCTTGTGAATTTTTTTTCAAGGGTTAAAGCACTTAACATTTATTCCCAGTCTGTGTCTTAAACTTGTCAAAGGTTGTTTAAATCCTTAATATGAAATGTCTTTCTTTTGTCTATTTAGTTTTATTTTATTTCCAGTTGTGTGATGAGGTTGATGCAATGCATCCCTCTCAAGGTAACATCTGTCGCCGCTTTAGTGAAGACTTCACAGCTGTTCTTCAAAATATTCTTAAAATGACCAAGGATTTGCCACTGAAGAAAGTCTACATGGAGGCAAGAGGGAATGCACTGGCTGAGGACATTACAGGTGCTGATTTAATCACATACAAATAGTAAATTTTGTGACAGTTGTGTAATTCACGTGCAGTCTCTTCCAAAGAGAATGGAAACACTTGCTTAGAACTGCAACAGGGTGTGTAATACAACATTATCTTAATGTTTTTCAGTTTCTTACGTGACCTGATGTACCATAGTGCAGAGTGACTAATGCAATAGCATGTCTGTGGGAATTTGCACATTATTAATATCCATAGAAATTTAATGAAGTGCATTTGTATGACCTAGGAATTGAGTTCAAGGGGGACTTCTCCTCTTGCCATCCATCTTCAAGGAGAAGATTGAAGATTTCATCATCCTTTGAGAGGTAAATATGTGATGCAATGCATAGCCATTGACCTTAAGTTTCATTCTCAGCATTTTGTTGGTGTGGTGCTCTAAATTCAGCTGTGGTGCAGCACCACAGCTAAGCCTATGTAGTGAAAACACTGCTTTGTCAATCCACAGTGCTGTCATACTCTCAAGTTACTATCTGACATTCATATGCGTGATTGCTTTTGCCCTCAAATCTTTCCAGTCAAAATTTTGCTGCTTATCAAACACTTCCACGACAGTCATCGGTCAAGTAGCTTTTCGTTTGCTGTAAAGGCCATGTTCCCAGTTTATCAGAATCGACTTTTTTGTTTTTGTAACAAAAAATAAAACATAATTGGAGGGATTTTTAGTTGTTAAAAATCCACTTGGCACTTATTGCTTAAATATATACTAATGTTTTTTTTTCCTCTTCTGTAGAATAATCCCTCAAGTCCATACCCAACCATTCAAATGAAGGACAAGAATTGGACAACTGCCCTCTCAAGACGGTGTCACTGTGTTGTGACAGTTGAAGGACTGTATGTTTGTTCTTGCAGCTCGCTGGATGAGGCCTACATTGCAGCCTTTTCCACATACTTTGTGTTCAATATGACCTACCCAGCATACTTCAAGAAGACACTTCTGTTTCTTCAGAATTGCATTGCCAACATAGTAGACCAGGGAGACAAACCCCTGCCAGTAAGTGTCACTAGAGTACTTAACCAACTATACTAAATATGCTTGCACTCCACAAATGCTCAAAATGTTCAAAGAGGATATTTACTCTAAGAAAGTTGATTACGCATGTTGGGTTAGTACATGCCCATGAGCCTCATTTCAGCATCACTTGCGGAATAAATGACTGACAGGCAGCTTTTACCAAATATCATTCTTTTCGGCACCATGTTTATCGCAAACACAAATCCTCTATTTTGAATTGCTTTGAGATAGTGGAAGAACGTTTTGAAAAATATACACACACAGAGGTTGAAGACGCGCACACACACAGTTCAGACAACACACACACACACACACAGTTCAGCAGCCCACACCACCTAGTATGGACAATTTGCTTGATATTTTAAGAGATCATTTATTTAGTTTTATTCTGAAATGTACCGAAAAAAATAACCTTCCGCTCTCTGTCCAGCAAGACATTGTTGACGATCTTAACTTTCTGTTGTGTTTTTTTTAAAGAAAACTACGACTTGTTTATTATCATTTGGATAAAAATGGTTTCCGTCTCAGTGATTGTCCAGAACTTGAGCAGGTTTTGTCTACTTCAGACTTTTTCCAGAAAGCATGTGATGTAATTCGTTCACCATTTATGATAAAAGAACACTGCAAATCAAAAATGAACATGACAGAACCCATCAGTTACACAGTAAGAGACAATTCCGGAATGAAAATTGATAGTTATTCTTATGTTCCAATCACACAGGTATTAAGAAAGTACTTTCAGGTGGAGGATATGTGGGAACAAATTGTTCTGGATAACCACAGAAATCAAGATGATGATGTTTTGACTGATTACAGAGATGGCATGTATTTTAAAGACCACTCCTTTTTCAAAGATCACCCTCAAGCTCTAAGACTTCATTTTTATGAAGACGAATTTGAAATTGTGAACCCACTTGGTGCGAAACAAAATAAGTACAAAATCTGTGCCTTTTATTATACAGTAGGGAACATAAGTGCAAAACATCGCTAAAAGTTGAGTTACATTCATTTAGCCTTACTGGTTCGCTATTCACATTTAAAAGAGTGTGGACTTGAAACTATACTTCAACCCTTGATAACTGACCTGAAGATGCTATCCACAGAGGGTTTCAAAATCTGTGTTGATGAAGTAGCGCACACAATTCATGCTGCTCTCGCTACCATTTCATGCGACAGCCTCTCTGCTCATATGATTGGGCGTTTTTCAATGTCTTTAAAAACTGGACGAAAATGCCGATATTGTATGGCCTCATATTCAGAGATACAGCACAACTTTAGTGAGGACAGTTTTGTTCTTAGAACAACTGAAGTACATAAATACCACATAGACTGTGTGGAAAACGACCCAGAGAGTGCTGCTGTGTATGGTGTGTATGGTAATTGTACATTTAATGCACTGCCTTACTTTGATGTGACAGTCTCTTTCCCCAGATGTAATGCACGACTTGCTGGAGGGAGTTATTCCTCTGGTTATGAAGTTGGTGATTTGTAAAGCTCACAAAGAGAAGCACATAACCATACATGAAATCAATGATGAGCTGAAAAATTTTAACTTTGGGAAGAATGACAAACCAAACAGACCAGTACCACTGACTGAAAAAATGATTTGAAATTCTAACATAGTTGGATCAGCTAGTCAAAAATTGTACCTTTTCAGACTCTTGCCATTTCTAATGGCTCACCATATTCCACCCGGTACTCCATATTGGCATGTGTTCTTATTCTGTTCAGAAATTGTGAATATTGTAATGGCTACAAAGATGAGAAAAGATGAGCTCGCTCATTTAAACTTGCTCATTCAAGAATTCCTTGATCTGACTACTGAAGTCTTTGGAAATGTTTTACACCGAAGTGTCACTACCTTATTCACTACCCGAGGCTGATTTTGATGTATGGTCCTCTTCGCCCTTTGTGGTGTATGAGATATGAAAGCAAGCATCAATATTTCAAAAATGTATTCAGCAAATGCAAGAACTTTGTAAATATCACTGCGACTCTCTGCAATCGTCATCAAATGAAACAGTGCTGGGAGTTTTCTTCAGATAGGTTGTTAGTTGACTTTGATAATTCACTTAGCAAAAGTGTTAGTGTGCCATTTTCATCTCTGCCAGGTGATTTACAGAATGCTCTGGAATTTAACAAAAGTTTTAGAGATGTGCAGTTTAAGGAAAAAGTGCTGCAGCGTGTGTCTGCTATATCTGTTGCCAGTGTCAAATATGCACTTGAAGATGTTTTTGTAGTAGGCCATGTACACACTGAAGCCATACCTTTATTCTTAAAAATCAAGTACATTCTGAACGTTGATACCTGTTGGGTGTTGGGTGGGAAACTGTTACTTGTTCTTACGACAGTCACTTCCATGCTTACCAAGTCGCAGTTGACAATGACTGGATTCTGTTCTGTCCAGGAAAGGAATTAGACTTTCAAGCTCTAGACACCTATTTAGTTGATGATAGACTGTTTGTGTCCTTGAGGTATTCAGTGTGATGTGATTGTTTAAAATATTTGACATGCATATTATTTACTTGACACGTCCTGTGTGTATGTAAATACAGTATGTATATATGATGTATGTATATATCTGTATGTGAATTTTGTAAAATCTGTCTTGATGAAGTAGAGCACACAATTCATGCTGTTCTCACTACCATTTCATGTGACAACCTCTCGGCTCATATGATTGGCCAGTATCGAAAGACATTGAAAAAAAATGACCAAATATGCCGATTTTATATGATCTCGTTCAGAAATACCAAACTTTAGTGAATACAGTTTTGAAATGTATAACATCTCTGTGATCAGTACAGTAAGAACATCATTGTGTCCAGGTATTCTGTGTAACTATCTTGATGTGATTGTTTAAGATTTTTGCATTAATGTATTTTACTTGACATGTCTTATGACAATATATGAATTTAATCGACTGTTTGTGTACCCAAGGTATTGTTTAAATACCTTGATGTGATTCTTTTAATGAAAATAAGTGCTCAGTAACCAAATATTGTGGACAATTGGGGTACATTTTTTGTCTCTGAGTACAGAATAGTTTGTCGCTGGGGGGGTAACCTTACAAGTACCCTATTGTACCCTTTGCAAGGGAACATTTCTGTACTATAGTTTGAAGGTACATCTATGTCTTAAAAGGTACATGATTGTACTTCAAATGGTACAACTCCATAAGGTACACAAATGGACCAGGACTAAAGGGTACAGAAATGTTTCTCAAAAAAGAACACCCCCAGGTGTGTAAAGCTTTCCTCCTTTTTCAGTGTGATGGAAATTGAGCTATGTAGAGGAGAACTGACATTATGGCTTATGATATTGGTCTTTTTTAGACTCACGACAAGGCCAAACTCTAAAAAATATCTTCTCCCATTAACAAAGATGAAGCTGCAGTCCATTAGCTGTTTTTTTGTTATATTTGATAAATGGATTGGTCAGAATCATCGGACATACAGTGTCCCAAGAGCTGGGCCATGCTCGAACCCTTCCGCTTCCTCCTATTCCTCATGCCTTGTAGTATACCGTAATCTAATATCTAATAAGTAATCCAATTTCACTCCTACGCCGCTTGATGTCTAGTCCCACAAGGTTAAAAACACTTCACACTGTAGAGTAAAAGGGAACGAGGTCAGAGGGTGTCCTGCTCAAATTTGCTCCTCCCTGACATCTGTTTAAGCACTCTGATGATCGCTACATGACATATTCCCTAAATGCGTTTACCAACGTGGAACGAATCAGTTAATTCACATTACTTTGAAATATTCCAATCACACATGCATAAACCCTTTCTCTGATCATACATTTCTGTTCCTTGGTTTTTTGTTCAGAGGTAAATGAGGTTTAACAGGTTTACATTACATTGGTGTGGGAAAGATAATGTTGTTTGACTCCCTGAAGGCATGGGACAACAGCATTGGGAAGAAAATGCCAAAGAAGCTAGTAAATGTTTGTGTCATTGGACTCATGATTGGGAATAGGACAACATTCTCAATCAGGGAATGCAATAGTCAGGTTTCTGCCATGGAAGGTTGTTTAAAGATCTTATAGTAGCTTAACATGGTGGTAGACCGGTAGGTTGTATTCTGTTTTTCCTTTGCTGGTTAATTGATACACAGATGGTGTTTGACAAGGGTAAGCAGGCAGGAGAATATAGGTTTGTTGACCAGGTTTGTAGGACCACAGGTGAACTATTGTTGATGAAACTAGAAAACATGTGGGCATACTTTTAAAGCAGGAAGGTGCATATGGATCTAGTAGTCATTCGGAAGGAGGGACAAGAGGATTTCCAGATCTGAGGACCTGAGCACAAGGAGACGATATATTTGTAACACCAAGAGTCATAAGAAATAGCAGCTACGAAGGTGGATTACTACAACAAAGGCAGTACAATATGGCAATTGCTGCATAGTGCAACTGGTCCTTATACTGAGATGAAAATATTTATGGTTCTTGAATATTTTTGTCTCTTTCATGAAAATGTGAATGTGAACATGTTTAAAGTCAGACAAATAAATACTTGACATATCAACATAATTTGATAGAGACTGTACAGCATTTAGTGTGACAGTGACATATTCAAATTTGCAAAACTGCAAAAGACACATTGTCCAAGCAACTTGGTTTGTTGTCTGGTATATTTTGTAGTTGCTCTGAGAGTATATTGAAAATATTAGAAGCATATGCATCAAAAGGTTTAGGGAGTTTGTTAAAGTGGTATCATTCATCCAAAATGGTGTTCTTCTGGTTGTGTGTAGATCTTACCTTCAAGTGACATTTTTTATGCTTTGGTCACATTTTATAGGTGTGGGCAAATTTGTGAAAGCAGTTTGTCAACCTATTTTGGGCAAAACCCTTAAAATACCCCCCAAAAATCACTTATTCTACATTTTGGGTGCTCAGGTTCTTTAGAGCTACTATTCTTTATTAAGATGCATCTCTTCTCCAACAGACCTAAATCAAATGAATGGCTTGTACCTAAGCCTCTGCAGAACTAAATGACTACTAAAGAGGGAAACAAAAAACATTTAAGTAATTTACAGCAGAGGAGAAAAATGAGCTCTAGTCTCATTAAAAAGGGAAAAAAAGAAACGGCTCACTGTCTGACATATTCTTATCTTATGTTTTTGGTTTTATGGTTTTAAAATCAAACAACACAACAATCTGTCCCTAGTTAAACTCGTAGTACAGCAACAACACTTGCCTGTCATCAGCAGCTATTGTTAAACTGTATCAGACACAACGACAGCTTGTCAGCGGTAAGTACTTGGCTGATTCTATTATTCCAGTGTCAACACCCTCATCCCAAAGCTTTTGTCTATCCACTCATCACTCGCAACGCACTGTTTACACAACCAAGACTGTGAAGGTTGTAATTTTAGCTCTACGTTTAACGTGATTTTAGTGTGGATTGTGGTGCTACTTGCGCAGCAGTGAGTAATGCATGGATTTGTGGTGGGAATCCACCTACCCTTCCTTTTTGAGAAGGGAAGCACCTGAGTTTACTCTGAGACCATGCAGATGTCAAGGTATGCACTGATGAGAGACACGGTGTCAAAATGTATGCATGTGCGATAATGAGTAGCTTTGTTCTCAAACACAACCAGACTGAACAGTGTGGAAATCCCTCTAAACTGGTGACAGACAGGTGTCAGAAGCCTCAGATTATGAAGGTGTCTCTCAGTCTGAGTTCATCCCTGGGGCTTAGGTCATCTGAAATCTTCTGAGGTTGTATGTTCACAACATGTCCCACAGAATAACATACACATTAATTTGCACATGATACGTATGTTATTCATAGAACCCATGGAACACAAGAACCAGAAATTAAACATAGATCTGTCTGTTCCGGGATGATTACCATCTGAATTATGCTGCAGCACGTCAGAGAGATTGCATTCTGTCACATTATGTCATCCTGAAGAGAGCAGCATAGTAGAGGGAAGAAAAAACAAAAACAAAATGTGTGTTCCTTATGTTTTGAGTCAAAATTTGCATATTTTCCTAGTGGAAAACATGGAGATCAAATGGTTCTCTGACAAGCAGGGGACTAAAGAAAAGGCAAGGCAAAGCAATTTTATTTTTGTATAACACACTTTCAACATCAGGGTAATTCAAAGTGCTTTACATAATTTGCTGATTTAAAAAAAGAAAAAAAGCATAGAATATAACATTGGAAATTAAAAGTCAATAAAGGAAGAAAAACATCAATAAAGCAAGAGAGCATGAACACATTTGATACATATGACAATCATTTACTCAAAGGCAATTCTAAACAGATGAGTTTTTAGTCTCAAGTTAAAGCAGGTAAGTGTTTCAGCAGCTCTGCACTTGTCAAAAAGTCTGTTCCAGGTGAGGGGAGCATAAAAACTGAAAGCTGCTTCTCCATGTTTAGTTCTGAGTCTAGGATGTTTAGTAGGCTAGAGTTGGAGGACCTGAGTGGTCTCGGTGGTTGGTACTGTGACAACAGGTGTTCAACATATTTTGGTGCTAAGCCATGTAATGATTTATAAACTAGTAGGAGTATTTTGAAGTCTATTCTCTGAGCTACAGGGAGCCAGTGTAAGGACTTTAGAACTGGGGTGATGTGCTCTACTTTCCTGATTCTAGTGAGGACGCGAGCAGCAGCGTTCTGGATCAGCTGCAGCTGTTTGACTTTTAAGGCAGACCTGTGAGAACGTCAGTAATCAATCCGACTAAAGATAAACGCATAGATGAGTTGTTCTAGGTCCTGTTGCAACATTAGTCGTTTAATTCTAGAAATGTTCTTCAGGTTATAGAAGGCTGACCTTGTAATTGCCTTTATGTGACCTTGAAGGTTCAGGTCCATTACTACACCTAGGTTTCGGGCCTGATCAGTAGTTTTTAGCTGTATTAATTGAAGCTGTGTGCTGACTCTTGATCGTTCCTCTTTAGGTCCCAAAATAATTACATCAGAAAAAGCCCTTCATGTGAAGTACAACACTACATCTAGCTCCACAGAGGAGAAGACATAAGACAACAAGGCTATACAATATCTTTACAATATTTTGGGGAATGCAAACAATATAAAAAAACAACAAAACAAAAAGAGTAAATATTCCCTAAATCATACAATGCATTTGAAAGAATTTGTAATCAACACATATCTAACTAGTCACTTTATCACAGTTTTCACGCTTGTCCCAATCAAAGGTGGTCCATTTCCAGTAAAGGTTTAGTACATTTAAATATTTTAGATTTTGAGAAGATAAGGGAAGGTCACATGCTGTTCATAATCCTAAAATAATTGGAAAATAGCCCTTTACAAACAAGTGCTGGAATTTCCTGCAGTGCTTTTGTAACTAGCCAGGTGAGCTGTCTTTATTGATCAACTATGACAAAACAAAATGACTTCCTCACCTGCCTCAAAATAAAAGTCTCAAAGTGGAACATATGATGTCAAACTTAAAGGCGGTTTCTGAGCCCATTCTGGAGGACAGCGCCACCTATTAAAGCTGTGTCTGGTAGAAGACGTTTCAGAGCTGTTGTAAACTGCGGCAGTCAGGGAAAAGGATAGAAAAAAAATGTTATCATTTAATGGTCACAATCCCAAAATAGTAAATGTAGGAATAATGAAGACAAAGACAGTCTGCTTGTAATAAAGAAGCCCAGGAAGAGAAGGAAAATGTACATGATTTAATACTTAACCATGTCCTTGTCTGCTCAAATTGTTTCATATCAGGTTAGACTCTGTTATTGCTAATATATTTTTTTTGTAAAAAGAGTGGTTAATTGTTATTTTAGACATCATCAGGCCGGGCTTTGAGATAGATCGAGGTCTTAGCATATCTATAAAACTTTCATAAATGTGAGTTGAGCATCTATACTTAAAACTTAAACTTCTTGAAGATAATATCTCAATCTAGTCTTAGTCTATGCACATGAAGGAAAAAAAGAAAAAGAAAACCTGTCAACTTTATTTGTTTGGGCAGGCTTGGAACATGTTGAGTTATAGCCTTTCAAATAAAAAGCTAGTGCCTGGTGTTGCTTGCCAATACTTAAATAAAACAAGGAAACTTTTGACCTTGTTTGTGATAACTATTCTTTCTGCTTACGAAACGTTCAGCAGCCTAATCACTCATAATTCAAATTACATTTGCTCTTTGCTATCTAGTATGGGTCCAGAATAGAATCCATCAAATATACTTGCTTCCTGCAATATTCAGTTATGCTTGATTGTTCTTCAGGATGACCAGATGGGTACTTTTTGTGCTGCAATTGCAAGCAACCTATATTTACATATAGCTGCTTAATTTCTGCACCAGATGAAGACACAGCAACTCAGTAAGGTTTGATAAATCAGGCTTCACTATGCCAGAAAATAGTGGTGTTTTAATGGGACAATCTTGTTAAAACGCTACATACAAGGGAATAGGATGTCAAATGTACCAATCAGCTATACCATGATAAAGTTACACTGTTACAATTCTACATATTAAACCAATTTGACTGTTATTTCAACATGTATAATTTAAATTTCCAAATGTTGTGGCTGATCCAGTTGCGCATGCATGTTAGTGCCTGTGTTTCCCTCATAGAATGTCCAAAGTGAGCTTAGCTTTTTGATTTTCACTCTCCAAATTATTCACAGTCCTTTGTTGAAAAGCCACCCAAAAAGTTAGGGATTACACCTTGATAGCTTGAACTAAATACACTCAAGTATAGGCTACAGAAGAGTGAAAGGAAAAGCTTTATTTTAGCTCCCTTTGTTCTAGATTTCCTTTGTTCAAAATGTTGTAAATTGTTTTTATCCCATAATTTCACTCATTTTTAACTGGAAACAAATATATTTTAATGCAACCTGTCAAAAGGCCAGCAAACTAAAAACTTTAAAGTGCCTGATCAGATTACCCTCATATTTTGTTTGTCTGTTGAGGGCTTGGTGTTCTTTCCGGCATGCTGTTTATGTGATCCACGTTATGTACATGTGATTTCCTCAATTACTATTTGTCCTGACGGTCAGCCCATCAGTGAATTTCTGAGAAAGTGACAGGGAATAAACACTGAAGATTTCTCACAATTCTTTATTTGTTTTTACTTTTTGGGAAGCTAGAACAAAAGTGCATTCATCTCTTCAATTAGCCCTTTTCTGCAGACTACATGCATGGGTTGGATCCACTGAACAGCACTAAACAGACTCTGTGATGGGATGTATTGAATTTTCGAACTAACAGGATTGAATTTGCAGAATAGATTTAATTTGTAGAGGGAGTTTAGGTGCTCATGGGGCCAGACCTAAAACCATTAATGCCTTACTGTCTCAACAATTTCCATCATATGCTTATGAATTGCATAAATACAGTCATTGAGAAAAAAACGTCTGTTCTTCTTCTGTTTCTTTTCTTTTCTATGCTTTGCTTCTGTTTTAGAAAGAGTTTGTGTGCACCCGTAGGGTGGAAAGAGGTTTTTGACAGGTTTTGACAGGTATGGCATAGTGGCAGACCTCCTGGCTGTCAAACAAACAGACAAACCAATGAAACCAGACAAACAGTGCTCACTAAAGAAAGATGACGGATGGATGGCTGTGCAGACTGGGAGGGGAGTGTGCAACTGACTGAAAAACAGGAAGAGAATAATAAATATTCTTCACTCTCTCTTGTGCATCTTTTTTCCTCCCTTTTGTCACCTTTACTCAACACCTGGCTCTCATCTGGACAATTGGATAGAACTGCAACAAAAGGCTGCTTGGCACAAGAAAACATAAACACACCTCAAGTGCGCTGAGTCCTAAAACGGGCCTGTGCATGAGGAAAGCTGATCTGTGTTTGGAAAGAGTCACTAGTAGGAACTTGTTGTGAAAGCATTTACAGAGCCTTGCAGAAGTATTCACATCCTTTGAACATTTTGCAGTTAGGAACTTACCTCATAGACCAATGCAAACTACTGAACACCTGTGAAGTGGAAGAAAAGTCATAGATAATATTTTTTGTTACAAATAAAAATGTAAATAAGTGTGGCTTGCTTTTGTATTTAACCACATTTTCTTTGAAGCCCAAAGTAAAATTCAGTGCAAACAATCACCTTCAAAACAGAAAGTTCACCTATGTGTCATTTAGTCTCTGTATAAATCATAGACTGTATATATTAGATGGACAGAGCCTCCGTGACGTCACATGTAGGTTTCTGAAGAGCTGAACTGAAGCCTAGTGGGTGGTTTCCACCACCGCCATCTTGGCCGCATCACGCGTCTCGTCACTACCTGAAAATACAAAAAATGGGCAAAGAGGTGGAGCTGAGAGTGGGGCTGTGAGGGTGGGGACAGATGATTGACACCCATCAAACCCATTTTTTATTTTTATTTTTTTCACCCATCAAACTCTGAGCTGATGTAGCTATGGGCTAACTGAGCTCACCAACTAGTGCATCTAGAACAGTAGGTTAGGTAGTGTAGAGAAAAGGAAAACCATCTTTGTGTAATGTTTTTGATAACTATGTATCAGAGTGACTGAACAGACGTTGGCCGGAAGATATCTACACATTCTGATTTGAAAACACACGGACTGTCACTCTAATCAAAACGGTTGCTGACTGACTCTCCAGGAGCGGACACAAAAACTTAGCTCATGCTGTTAGAAGATAAACATTGATTGCTAAATACACTTTAAAGGTTTGCATAAGAAGGGTTTGGCAGAGATGTGAGCATGGAACTGTTTATGGTTAACTCTATTCCTCCATGTTGATTAACATGCTTATTAAATACTAAAACTCCTGAAAGACTTGGTTCAATCTTTGTTCAAGAAGAAGCTATTTTAGCCACTATAGTGGTCTGGTCAGATGGGACCAAAATGTAACTTTTTAGGGCTTTGTGTAAATGGTACAGGGTCTGCATTTGTATAGCGCTTTATCAAGTTTGCGGACTTCAAAGGGCTTTACACTACAATCAGTCATTCACCCATTTATACACACATTCACAAACTGATGGTGGGTGGCTACATTGTAGCCACAGCTGCCCTGGGGCAGGCCAACTGAAGCAAGGCTACCATTCAAACGGCACCAACAGGCCCTCTGACCACCAGTAGTGAAGCCGGGTTAAGTTTCTTGCCCAAGGACAAAACAACTTTGGAGTCCTTGGATTTGATAAAGTACTATACAAGTACAGACATATAACATTTTATCGTTCTAAACATGCCTCCAGAGCTACAACAGGATAGTCTGTATCAAATCATATTTATGTTAGAATAAGCTAGTCAAAGTCCTGTTGGAACTCATTTTCCACAAATGAACTCAACAGACTGTATTTCCCAGCATTCCTAGCTGTGCTCTCAACGCATTCACATTGGTCCGTGGCCAATGATGACATCACAAAGGTTAAAAGACTGGTGGCGGCCATTTTAAAATTTTATATATGCACTTGCTTTTGCCAGCGGACAAAGAAGCTCTTCACTGGTGAATCCCCCTCTATTTCTGACCTGCTGGGAGGGAAATAAATCACTTTAAACCTTTGAAGGACAAGCTGAACAGCTTCAAGGCTCCTGTTTTGTGCATTCGGGGAAAGCTTTGCTGACAGCCGAACTGCTCCGTGGCAGTTCTTAAGATGACGGCTTCCGCCATCTTCTGACGTCGACTCGCGACCTTGTTTCCTGCAGACAAAAACGTTGATTCGGAATACCTTGCCGTGCGCACGGCCCTGCTCACTTTGGACACATTTTTTTGAGTGGACAGGACTTTGATAACTGCCAGGACCAATCAGACAACAAGCCACCTTGAAGTAGGATCAAACCATTTCATTTTAATCTCCTTTTATGTGTCTGGGCAACAATAGGTCAAAACGATTTAGATATCCTTCAGTGCTGGTTTGGTGTGTTTTTGAATGCTGAAACCACTGTTTGTTCACTAGCCTAACGCGTGTAGTGAACTGCTGAATTTGCTGTGTTTTAAACTGGTTGTATCCTGAGCAGATCCCCTTTTATGTCTCTTTTTCTCTCCTTTTCTTCTATCACACTCTTCCACATTCAATTATATTTAGCGCAGTATTTTGGATTCTGTCCAGCTGCTCCACGCCTGCGGCTGAACCTCTATGCCCTTCCATTGTTAGCTCCCAGGCTATGTTCCCCACCTGCTTTTTTTTAAGAGAGCAATGCTAGGCCTTAACTACTACCCCCGAGGAGAAGCTAACTTCCTTGCATGTGCTAAACCCCAACTCGCGCACAAACACACATAACCCCCCCCCCCCACACACACACATATTGCACAAATTATAAATTTTTCCAAGATCGTTTCAGTACTTTAGTTTGTATGCTTGTATGATAGATGTGATTTACTGTACGGTTGATCTATTTTCTTAATAAATTGTCAAACCTTAGAAAGAAGTTGTTTGTACCTAGAGACATTTCTCTACTGCTGAAGAAGGAGCAGCTGCTCTCTTGTCTCTCTCCAGATCCGTTCACTTATTTTCTTTTATTTTATTTTCTGTTTGCTTTTCTTGTTTTCTTTCTTAACCTTTTCTTAGTTACTTTATTTTCCCAGCCCCTGGAGTTACTGTATTGGACCAGATCTCTTCTTGGATTACTTTTCTATGGACTTATCAACATGGCTTTTTGCTCAGCTGAGGATTTTGAAAAACTGCTCCACAGAATTGAGGGCATTGAAACGAAGCTACGTCGTCTGGAAATTAATTTTGATCTCCACGCTGATTATGGACAAAATGAAACAACTTTACCGTTGAACAGGGAACAGCCTATCAGCCCGGTGTTACATCGGTCTAACCGTGTCACAGAGACTCCCTACAGGCGTCTGAGCGGCAGAACTCCGCACTACAATGAAAACTGGCCAGCTTTAAAACGCATGAAATCAACCCCAGCCTGTTCTCCGAGGAAGAAAAAAACAAAAGAAACTCCGACACAGAGAAACCTCTGAACCCAGAACTGCCGCTTCTGCTAAAAGTAAACAAAAGAGGTTTCAGCCAAAAACAAGAGATATTTCTCCACCTGGAATCCCGCTGAAAAACAGATTCGCAGCCCTGAGTTTCCAGAAAGATGACGCATCCCCCAGTCAAAGCTACCAGGAGAAACCCAGCCGCATCAAACGGACACATAAAGTAAGAGTGCCCCCAGCAAAGACTGTTATCATACAAGACGGATCAATTAATGGAATTGAGGCTTTTTGTAGCAAGAATACCAAAGTTTATAGCTGCTACAAAAATACAGTGAGAGAAATATCAGAAAAAATCCCTAAAATCTTGGACCAACATCCTGCTTTGGAAAAGCTCGTCATTCACGCTGGATTAGCAGATATCGCGATGAGACAATCAGAGATTCTGAAGAGAGACTTTTCTGATCTCCTACAGAGACTTGATGGACTTAACGTAAACATCCTCATCAGCGGACCAGTCCCTGAAGGGAATGATGAAAGATTTAGCAGACTCCGCATGCTCCATAAATGGTTGAAGAAACAATCAGCTGAGAAGTCGTTCACATTTATTAATAATTTCAAAGTATTTGGAAGTGCTAATCATCTGTTTAAAGCAGGAATGCGCTATTTGAACAGGTCCGGAGTAAGGCTGTTAGCAGCCAACATTTTTTCTTATCAACATCAGAAAGCAAAACACTTGCTCCCAAAAGCTGACCTTGAGGCGCCCATGGATATCAGAGAACAAAAACAGCAAGTCATGATGACACCACAGGACCGAACAGATAAACAACCATCAGAGATTAAGTCTTCATCTTCCTGTGACTCAGCCACATCAAATGAGTCTCCATTTAGAAACTTTACAGACAGACTGAATGAGCAAATCAAACTTGGGACACAACTAACACCTAAACTTAGACTACACCAAACGCCTGGGACTAGTGTCCATAAGCCTGGGAGCTTCCCCCCACTGATTATTACAGATATCTGATATTTGAGGGAACCGGGCAATAAATCCACCCCTACCGTCTCCCAGAAGTCACCCGGCACCCCTGAGGCTATATCAGTGATTATCAGCAGCAGGAAACATAAACCGTTAACCACACGCTCTCATATTAAACAAAATCTCAAATTGATAACCTGTCGGAAGGGTCAGCTGCCCGTCATCACAATACTTAAGTTAGCTTTATTAAACATTAGATCTCTATCCGGAAAGTCTTTTCTTATCAATGACTTCATCACTGAGCATAATTTACACGCCTTTTTTTTATCAGAAACTTGGCTAGATGAAAATAACGAAACAACTTCATTAATAGAATCCAGTCCTCCAAATTATAATTTCTTAAGCGAGAACAGAAAACACAAACGAGGCGGAGGTGTAGCCACCATCTTTCACAACTCAATGAACTTTAAAAAGGTAACTCTGGGCGCGTTTGAATCTTTTGAATACCTAGCCACCCAGATAAATAAGCCTAACAAAGCGTTATTTCTAAGTTTATATAAACCACCGAAACTTAACTCTAACTTCTTTAATGACTTCAATGACCTTCTTTCTGTAATATGTATCGACTATGACCAACTAATCATCGTGGGGGACTTTAACATCCATACGGACAACCCCCAAGATAGACAAGCAAAAACATTAGATGATACTCTCCACAACTTCGGACTGATCCAGCATGTCAAACAACCAACACACAATAAAGGACACACTCTGGACTTAATTATCAGCAAAGGTTTAAATATTTCTGACATCTCTGTAATTAATATTGCATTATCTGACCATTTCTGTGTTTTCTTTCAAAGTACCATCTCTGCTAAATTATCCAGCCACAGTAAGACCACTATAAAAAAGCGTTTTCTAGGGGACAGTTCAGTAGAAACCTTTAAACGTATTTATCCTTCCACCACATCCCCCTCATCTCCCAACTCAAACTCAGTAAATAAGTTGGTAGATAATTTCCTTGCGAAAATCTCAGACATCATGGATTCCATTGCTCCAACTAAAGTGAAAGTAGTCTCAGGTAGAAAGAAGTCTCCGTGGACAAGTAATCCACTGGTACGTTGTGAAAAAAGAGAGTGTCGACGAGCCGAGAGAAAATGGCGGAAAACTCGACTCCAGGTTCACTATGAGATCTACAAAGAGAGACTGAATAGATATCAGCTAACTATAAAAGATGCTAGGGAATCGTTCTTTTCTGAAATCATCAACAGAAACATTAATAACGCACGGACTCTATTTGCAACAGTGGAAAGACTAACTAATCCTTTAGTGACAGTAGCCCCTGAACTAAACTCTACCAGGGCCTGCAATGAATTTGCCAGCTTTTTCACTGAAAAGATTCTAACAATTAGACGGTCAATCTGTACCTCAATATCGAACCCACAACCAGTGCCATCCCCAATCAACAACAATGTAGAGAAAATGTCTGAATTCCACGAATTTAACCAGAACAGCCTTGAAAAAATTATTATCCAATTAAGCTCCTCCTCCTGCTGTCTTGATATCCTACCCACAGCTTTTCTAAAGAAAGTTCTTCCTGTTATTGGTTCTGATCTTGTTCAAATAGTGAACTCATCACTGCTATCAGGTGTCTTCCCTCAGGCTTTAAAAACAGCAGTTATTAAACCACTGCTAAAGAAGAAAAATCTGGACAACACGTTAATGCAGAACTACAGGCCAATCTCTAATCTCCCATTCATCAGTAAGATTATTGAAAAAACTGTGTTTCAGCAGTTAAATGGCTTCATAACAACGACAAACCGTTTTGATGCTTTTCAGTCTGGTTTCCGCGCTCACCACAGCACCGAGACTGTCCTCGTCAAAGTATTTAATGACATCCGCATAAATACAGACTGTGGAAGAACCACAGTGCTGGTTCTGTTGGACCTCAGTGCAGCATTTGACACTGTTGATCATGATATTTTATTGGAACGACTGGAGAGCTGGGTCGGACTCTCTGGTACAGTACTTGGCTGGTTCGAGTCTTACCTAAAGAACAGGGACTTCTATGTTTCAATAGGAAACTTTTCATCAGAACAAACAGAAATCACATGTGGGGTGCCCCAGGGCTCCATCCTGGGGCCCCTCTTATTTAATATCTACATGCTCCCACTAGGCAAGATTATAGCGACCAATGACATTAGCTACCATAACTATGCGGATGACACTCAGCTCTACATTACAATGTCACCAGGTGACTCTGAACCCATTCAAACCCTAAATCAATGCATTGACCAAATAAATGGATGGATGTGCCATAACTTTCTCCAGCTGAATAGGAACAAAACTGAAGTGATTATTTTTGGACCCAAGGAGGAACGATCAAGAGTCAGCACACAGCTTCAATTAATACAGCTAGAAACTACTGATCAGGTTCGTAACCTAGGTGTAGTAATGGACTCAGACCTGAACCTCCAGGGTCACATAAAGGCAATAACAAGGTCAGCGTTCTATCACCTGAAGAACATTTCTAGTATTAAAGGACTGATTTTGCAACACGACCTAGAAAAACTCATCCATGCGTTTATCTTTAGTCGGATTGATTACTGCAACAGCATCTTGACAGGTCTGCCTAAAAAGTCAATCAGACAGCTGCAGCTGATCCAGAACGCTGCCGCTCGCGTCCTCACTAGAACCAGGAAAGTAGAGCACATCACCCCAGTTCTAAAGTCCTTACACTGGCTCCCTGTAGCTCAGAGAATAGACTTTAAAATACTTTAACTCTAGCCTACTAAACATCCCCAGACTCAGAACTAAACATGGAGAAGCAGCTTTCAGTTTCTTTGCTCCCCTTATCTGGAACAGACTTCCTGACGAGTGTAGAGCTGCTGAAACTCTGAACTGCTTTAAATCGAGACTAAAAACCCATCTGTTTAGAATTGCCTTTGAGTAAATGCTTGATGTTATATGTATGAAATGTGTTCATGCTCTCTTGCTTTTTTTTATTTTTCTCTTGCTTTATTGTGTATCATGTATAATGTGTGTTTCTTTTATGTGTTTCTTTTAAATCACCAAATCATGTAAAGCACCTTGAATTGCCCTGCTGTTGAAAGTGTGCTATACAAATAAAATTGCCTTGCCTTGCCTTGCCTTGCCTTATTCTGGTGTATGCGTACAATTATATAGTTCCACTACGTTTGAGCTCATACTTTCAGAAGAGACTGGGGTTTTGGTTCTATTTTTCCTTATAGAAGAATTGTTCCCGAAACTGTTAATTAACAAATTAAAACATAAATTATCAATTATTAATATTATTATTAATATATTGATAATAATTATTGATGCTAATGTAAACCAGACATTATTGCACTCCTTGTGTTACAACAGTCCAGACCTATATGTAATTGAGAATCTAACTGAACAGAGATGAATTGACAAAACGTTCAGTATCCATATTTCCAAACTGGTAAAAAAAAAAAAAATATATATATATATATATATATATATATATATATATATATATATATATATATATATATATTAAAAGATTTGAAGCTTTTATGGAATGTACTCAGGGGGCTAAATTCAAATGCATGGTACACGTTTTAGATTTTTCTGAGAAGAATGTTGAAAACTATGTATGATTTTCCTTCCACTTCACAGTAATGTTTGTGATGGTCACATAATATCCCAATAAAATAGAAGATACTGTAGCATGATGCAATGAGGAGAAGTTAAAGAAATGCAAGTACTTTTGCAAGTCACTGTTTAGTCAGAAGGTGCAATTAGAGCATTTGGAATGTTGGTGAAGCACAGAGTGAGCTTTCAGAAAGAAGTAACACAGACTGAAGGGAGTGTGCATAAAAACAGCAGATCTGTGTATTTCCTTGGTGAGAGGGTGCTGATGGTTCAGTTGGAGTGGTCTGTCGGGGCTTGTCACCCCAACAACCAGCCCTGTATTTCACTCACTCTGTAGAAAAAAAGAGGCCCCTGGATTCTAAAACCCTCTATACACCAACAAACACAAACCTTCCCTTACACTCAAACTCTCTTACAAACACATAACTAATTCATTACACTTCCTCATTTACCTCTGCCAGCAAGAGATCCGTTTCACAGAAATTACACAACCTGTTGATGCTGTGCTGAAACTCTCCGGAGTCTTTGCGAGTCTTGTTTAGCAGCAGAGTTGCACCTGGCATGTGCAGGCTGAAAACGCCATGAGGAAAACTGAATCTTTCTTTACGTTTTGGCATGCTGTGAGGCACACAGGTGTGAATTATCTGTGTGAAAGCGTGCAAGCGTTCCGCTGTCCTCTGCTTCAAATCTGTCACCGTATTTCTGCAGAAAGAAGCCAAGATCACAGCGACAGTCACAACAGTGTCTCAGTGCACAATAGACAGAATGGACAGATGAATGAAGGAGGGATGAGCTGAGTGAGTCGCTTGAAAGACGGATGGTCTAATGGATGGATGATTGAAGTGACAAGATAGATGACAGATGTTGCTGAATAAATGGGTAGATTGACAGATCGATGGAGAGGCAGACAGATCCATAGAGATGTAAAGTGACAAAAGCAGGGAGGAAGGAAAAATTAAAGCACATGGTGAAAGAAGATATCATGTTCAGTCACTGAAACATTCACAGAGAAAAAAAAATCTGAATAATGGCTCTTGAAGCTTTTTATCTTTAAATGTTTTATGGCACAAACAGAGGTTCTGACAGCTCCTAAAGTGACTGAGAAAAAACATCTCTACAAGGTTGAGGTTGAGAGTGGACTTCCGTTTCTTCCGCCTCCATAGAAGGATGGAAAAAGCAGGATGGGGCAGGAATGCTCTGTTCCAGCTTGAAGGCAGGACACACACAGAGGCTCAAAGACTTCCCATCAAAAAATCACATGCACCAGACAAAGGATGTGGGCAGGGAGGGTTCGTTATGCATCTGTATTCCATAATCATCTTGTGTGGCTTCATAAGAACTTCTAAATGGAAAACAGTGAGTGAAAACAGTGAACACAACTGTGGTTAATTTGTGTATTTAAAATCAAGCAAGAAATTCCATAGAGGGAAACATTCCAACAGCCAGAGTCTGACTGCAGAACATAATTCCAGATATAGAGTATGACTTTGCGCCTTGGACAAATACTCAGAATTACGTTTCAATGGAGATGTAAAAAAGATGTTGTCCATGGCAACAGACCTGTATTCCTTTATGCAATATATAATGACTTATGGTCTATATGCAAAAAGGATGAGGCACTTTTGTAAAACATCATGACAATATTGCAGACAGTGATTCAAGTTTCAAACTTGGACTTGAGTTGCTCTTAAAATGGCTATACTAAATCAGCAGAACAAGCTACACACAATATAAACACATTCACAGAACTCTCAATCCTCCTGCCGGCTATCATCCCTTAGAACGGCCCACTTTAAATCACAACCTATTATTTTTAAAATCATGTAATTGTAACTTTAGCCTAAATGTTAAGTCTACAATATCACTCTGTTCTGTACAGCCCTAATGTAGTCCATTTTTCTCAAATGTATCCAGTTCATTGCAAATAAGGCTTGCTTCACAATATAGATTTATTTCAACAGGAGGGCGCATCTCCAACATTGTTCTTTACAATCCATCCTTACAGTATCAGAATTTATATTCTGTTCAAATAAGTGTTTACAGATATCCGAACCCTTACAAATAAATAAAAGAATAAATAGAATAAAAAACTTTAAATTAAAGGATGAATGTAATATAAAAAGTGTTGCATTTACTAATGACACTCTGTTTTTTTCTCTGCAAGGAAACGGTTCTATTACACGTTAGATTTCACAAATATGAAGATATGAGTTAAAGAGCCAATCAACAACATTTTTTTGTTTCATGAGTATGTCTTATTCTGCAGTGTCAAATATTAGGACTTATCTAATTATCACAAATAAAGATTAAAAAAAACAATTGGACTGCAGTCTGCAAATTTGTTATTTAATGTATAACATAACTTTCTATTAATGATACCATAATTTTGTTTTTCCTCTGTATAACAAGTTTCAAAGAAACATATCCAACCCTCATTTGGGCATATTGAGTGGTTATATAGGAACTAATGCTTGCTCGTTCACAACAGCTCACCTGTTCCTTCCATTGTGACAGGAGCAATCCTCTGACTGGCTCCTGGCTCTGCTTCTGACACTATATCATATTTTAAAAATGGTTATAATTCTCTGCACAAAAATCTCATTTTCACAAAGCCTTCTGAATCAATTCAAGTCACTTTTAATAATGTAGAACCAAATCATCTAGCATCCCAGGTCGACACCATATTCTTCATTATATCAATTCTAATAACATTTACTCAATGAGAAGTACTACCTGCCCACTCTGGAAATTTTGGCTCATGACTAGTGCTTTGGTGCAGGATCTTGCTTCTGACGAGACAGTTTCCCCAGTTAAGTGGCGTTGCGTCATCATATTAGTTAAATTATATAGCGCTATGATATGCCACACAATTTATTGAAATGATTATTGATTACGGTGGTTTGCGGGCAAAGTTCAACATCTTGCCTCAGCCGTTCCTTCGTCTTCATTTTACATTTCAAACTGCGAGCTCGCTTAGCAAAGAATTTGCCAATCTTTGCAGATTTTGCTGCGTCTGTTTCCAGAGCCTTCCTCTTTTTGATTATAGCTTACTCCGCGCCACCCTTACTCTTTCTACTTTCCATCTTTTAAACACAACTGACTGAATGCACTAACGTGTTAGGTCAGGTTGGGATGCGTATGCAAACAGAGAGACAGAGAGAGAGAAAACGATAGCTATGAACGGAGGCGGCCGAGCATCAGCACGAGCAGCGGATCAGTCCAGCGTATGGCATGCAGTTTGGGAAAATGAAAGTTAATGTTTTTTTTACACAGTCGACGAGTATCCCTCAGTAGTCAGATAAATATTAGCTTAATTATTTACAAAGTAAGTCAGACTGCTGTTAGTTAGAGCTGCTTCAAATATTTAGCTTGTCGAGGTGAGTGAATTAGTTGTGGCAACAGCAGTAATGGACAACATTACTGCTGTTTTTTTAAAGAGGGTATAATCTTATATAATTGAAGCACATTGATGCTTGAAGAGCTTCCCCAAGTGGTAAAACATTCAGTATTCTTCCTAAGGCTTGTCACTATATCATACAGTATATTATGTTGACCACAAGTCCCCCCAGCAACTCTACCAGGCCATTTTCAGGTACAAACCACAAGGCAGGTAATTGTTTGGTTCCTGAAATGGTCTGGAAAGTGGTTGGGGTGGTTAGGCCTGGTGAAATGGACATACGCCCATACTGCGAAGGTCCGGTAAAATTACACAGAGGTTCCGATTGTAGAAACGGGCCTATTAAAATCCATTCAGAAAGCGTGTTTCTTGGAATTCATTGGTAGCTGGTTTTATAGCAGACTGAGGACATTTTTGGCAAATGTATTTCAGTGCACATTCTTTTCTGAGAGATTTTGCTGCCTTTAACTCTTTGTTCTCTGTAACATACCTAGAATTCCTGTACCAGTTCTTTGGTTGTTGTTTTTTTTTGGGGGGGGGGGGGTTGATTGCACTGTTTTGTCCAAATCTCAGTCAATTGAGGCAGTTTTGATGGAGGCTTCTTTCTGTTAAAAGGGAGGCATTCCTTTCCACTGTCGCTACATGCCTACTAAGTATATGGAATTGGTTTAAAGCTAACCACTGGATGAAATAAGCTGTGCACTATATGACCACATCCTCACACAGGAGGAAGGATTGCTGCAGAATCACAGACTTGACACAATTCCATTAGTTTCCTTGGATTAAAAAAAAACTATGTACCAATTGGTGTAATAGATCAAAATTGACTGTATTTTGCATTAAATGATTACATTCGATTAAAAACTTTAAATGTTTCTGTGTTCTTCGCTGAATTTGTACAACAGCTATTTTGAGTAGGCTAGTTTCTAGAGTCTCTCTCTTATCACTCGTCACATATTCATCCTGCATCATCAACATTGAAAAGAAGGTACTTAAAAGACTGCAGTTTACTCTACAAAGTAGGTTGCTATATTTCTAATAATCTTTGGACAGCCAGTTCAAGCAAAAAAATAAAATAAAAATCAGGAACTGTGCTTTTTGCACTCTGTATTTTGGAAACATTTGTTGTTGTTTTTTACATTTTGTTTGCCTGTAGACAACAGGTACAAATATTAGTATGGAAAAGGCCCACATGTAAAATACCTCCAGCTCCAAATAAAGTTCATTTTTTGAACACTAACTTTATATTTTCAAATGTGATACCAGGGATTTTTTTTTTCATAGTTTTTTTTCCTGGTGCTTCTAAACACTTTGAAATGTGTCATCCTTTTGGAGACTTACTTACATAACATATGACAAGTCAGTTAATTTTCATCCGTGATTTCTAAAGGGAATATATTGGGTATATTTTCTTGATGACAGCTATTTGATCTTTATCAATTGACAGGAACAAATTACCACTTCATTCGTTTTGGTCAGAGACTCTGTTCCCCTCAGGGATGACTCTTGTTCATTGTTTATTCAGAGACATTATCTTCTGGCAGCTGTAGTGAAAAAAGACAGCTTGGTTGTGATCTTTTTTATGTGACTGAGTCATTGTTTCCGAGGTTTATATTCAAATTCAAATAACTGATCATTTTTAACTCAAGACAGAGAAACATGTTTTTCTTTACACAAAATAATTACATTTAGAGAGTCAGAGATTGGCAGAAAAAGAAAACTTTCTTTACTTTAATAATTCAAACATTATGAACTGAAGAGAACCTCTTTTGACTTGTTGAGTTGTGCAGTTATAGTAAAGCTTTGTAAGCCTCTCTCAAGTCAGTCTGCACCTCACAGCTGTGGGACAAGAAGTGGTGAAAAGTCAAAAGATACAATTTAACCAGGCGCACACTTTTACAAACCTCCACCTACACACTGTGTGTGCACTCAAGTTGAAGTTTGTGCACAGTTTGACGCGTCCGTTGACCCTTCAGCCTCGTCTGCACACACTTTACCGGGACCTTATTCATTAATCTTCATTTCAACACACACTCCGGCTGCCGTCAGCACATATGCTCCCAACAATCACTTCGCACTGTGCATTCTCTCTCCCACGCCGCTTCGCACACACACGAGTTCTCAGCGGGTGAGATCTGATTGCTGACACTGATATCAGGTCCCCTTTTGCTGCTGAGCTGTCCATCTGGTTGCCCGATCAGACGACAGAGTGGGGTCCTCACCGCGGGGCTCCCGTCACTGTGCATTAGGAGCGGGCTGACAGAAGATCTCCACTGACATTGAGGATAATATTGGCATCAAAAGATAATTTTGGAGCTAGCATCACATTAACTTTTCAGTGGAACATAATGACATGTAAGGTGTCTGGGTCAGGTCATTTGCAGGGCATAGTGTACCTCAATGATCCAGTGCATATTTTTCTGGATTTTTCAAGAGACAAAGATTTGGAGTCCCAATGAGCTACTGTACCTTATAAAAGTTTTAATGGGGTGAAATTGTGTTTACATTTTACCATGTTACAACCACAAACATCAATGTATTTTGGATTTGCATGTGATAGAGCAGTCCTGACATACCTGTGAAAACATTGTCCTTTCATGTTTGCAAAATAGCTTAAGCTCAGTCAGACTGAATGGAAAACATCTGCTAACATGGATCCAATCCTGCAACAGATTCTCAGTTAGATTTAGGTCCGGACTTTAAATGGGCCTTTAGAATGTATTCTGGCTGTACTTTATTTAGGATTGTTGACCTACTGAAGGTTTCAGGTGTTTGGCAGCCTCTTTCGGGTCTTGCAATTTCCTTGGGAATGGTGTGATCAGTTTGATGTGCAGTGTTAGTTTTTAGCCACACATGCTTGTAACCAGAATATTTAAAATTTGGTCTTTTGTACCATAACAATAGATAGATATATGGATGGATGTGGAGGCTCTACGTTAAGGGCTAGAATCAGGACCTTTGCTGCAAGTCTTCCCTCGTTCTCTCTCTACCTGTTTCCTGGCTAAACACTGCTCACAAAGGCCACTAGAGCCACAAAAACTAAAAAAACAATAGATTTCTTCTTGTCACCCTTTTGCAGAAGCTCTAAATGTGGAGTTTACAAATAACAGTTACTCTGTTAACAGATTCTCCCACCTGAGCTGTAAATCCCTGCAACTCCTACAGAGTTTGCTTTTTACCACACTTCTAAAACCCTAATAGGCTAGAAATTCTCTATTTAAAGTGCGATTAAATTACACACAGTTGCGCTGTGTTTACTAATAAATTGAGTCTTGAAAGTAATTGGTGTCACTGAATTTCATTTGGGGCCCTCAGAGTGGGGGGCTGAATACTAATGCATATGCGACTTTCAGGATTTTTTTATTTTTATAAGGAATTGGAAAACCAAATGTCCTTCCATTTCAGGAATATGCTCAACTTTGTGTTTTTTTCTCATAAATTCAGAGTGAAAACAGACTGAAGCTTGTGAGACGTTAAACTTGTGTTACACTACATTGCAGTATTTCTCTGGCATTGTGACATTTCTGGATCATGAAGTTTCCAGACAGCATGGAGCAATTCAGTAGTCATGTACCCCCCATGCACAAAGTGCCAATCCACTCAACTTTTCAGTGCCTTTTTTAAAGATGTCCAAATTGTTGGGGTCTTGTGTTTGTTTGAAGTTTGTTTCTAACAAGGCCTGACTGATTCAGTACAACATAGACAAATAAACTCCAGATCTGCGTCTTGCCAAGCAAATCAGTGCTGCTGAATGATTCAATCCCACCGTTTATTATGGTTTTTACGGCATGAATTCCAAATGAGGGCCTGAGCACGAACAGGCGAGCAGGAAAAAAAGCAGACACTTATGCTGTGTATATTTATTGCTCCCATGTCCTGACTGTATTTTTTCTATTAAATCGCCTCTCTTGAAAAGGGTAATTCAAAATCTACAATGCTGCATTGTCAGAAAAAATAACAATGCTTCAATAAGAAAGTCAGATGAAAAGCTTGTTCATTCCCAGTTTGCACTGAACAGAGAGGCCACTGTGGACTGGAGCCATTTCTCCCTTCATCCCCAGCTGTGACTTGGCTGTCAGTGAGACATTTGGCCCTCTGGTTGAGGGCGACAGGAAGGTTTTAGGTGTTGTAATCAAGCTCCCCTTATTCCTCCAAGGCTTGTTATGAGGCTTGAGTTCTGCACTAATTGGCCAGTGAGTCCCCTGGCAGCCAGGCACCCTGTCTGTCCAGTAACACCTCATGGGGGTAAAAGAGAAATAGTTTTTTATTATTATTATTTTCACATTTTAACAATATATAACCTTTTAGTGAATTGTTCAGAGTTAAGACCTATGTACAATTGAAACCAGGTATATACATACACCGTATAAAAGACACAGAACTATTATTTTTCTAACTGTATGAGGTTAAATCAGACTAAACTTTTCCTGTTTTAGGTCTGTTAGGATTACCAAGATTATTTCTATTTACTAAGTGCCAGAATAATATAAGATGTATTTTTGAAGAAAAAAATTCAAACACAGACACTTACATACAGTAAGATTGGTATGTCCTTAAATGTTTGGGAAAGTCCAGTTTATGATTTAATGACTTCATAAGCTTTTGATAGGTTCATTTACAACATTAAAATTAAATTGAGGTACACCTGTGGAGTTAATGTGAGGCAGGACTTCAAACACACTGATTCATTCTGTGATATCATGGGGAAAAAAATCTAAACAAATCAAGAAAAGTATCAAGGAGAAAATGTTGGACCTTTAACATCTGGTTCATCCAAGGGTGCAATTTACAGATGCATGAGGATGCTGCATTCATCTGTTCAAGTATAAGTAAAATAGCATAGACGGGTTTTGTGTTGTAGAGAAGACATGTGCTGGATTAAAATGTGTCTATCAACCCCAGACCAAAACGAAAAGAAATTATGAAGATACTGGCTGCAGAGAGGGACATTTAGAGAGGGAATGTTATTATCCACAGTGAAACGGGTCCTGTTCTGTCATAGGCTGAAAGGCCAATTAGAGAGGATTAAGCCATTACTTTAAAAGTAACGTTAAAAGCCAGATTACAGTTTACAAATGCAAAGAGGGACAACTACCTTATTTTAGGGATATGCCTTGTGGTCTGATAAGTCTAAAACTGAACTTTTAAAATAAAGACCATTCTATAAGTTGAGAAAAGGCCTGAGAACACAATTCCAACTGCAAAGTATGGGGGTGGCAGCATGTTACATGGCTGTTTTGCATCATTAGGATCTGATGCATCTCACACAACAGATGGCATAGTGAGGAAATACCATTATCTGGAAATATTGAAGCAACATCTCAGGACATCATCCGGGAAATTAAAGCTTGGACACAAATGGGTCTTCTAAATGGATAATAAATGTAAGCATACCATCATATTTGTTACAAAAATGGCCTAAGAAGAACAAGGTTAATGTTAGGGGTGCCCAGCACAAAGCCCTGATCTCAGTACAACAGCAAATGTGTGTGCAAACAAGGTGGAGTTTTCTGTTTGGAGGAATGGGCCAGTATTCCAGCAAATTACTGTCAGAAGCTTCTGGAGGGATTCCCAAAATGTTTGTCCCAAGCCATTCAGCTAAAAAGACTAAACAGTCAAATACTAAAGAAATATATGTAAACTTCTTACTGTTAAACTTTAACGGTAATAATAATAAATAATTAAAGTAATCCTAACTGAGCTAAAACAGGAAATGTTTTTTCTGATTTAATGTCAGACAATGAGAACAATAGGATATGTATCTATTGAACAGCTTATTGGGCCAATTCTGTTTTTCAACAGTATGTGTAAAAACCTAAATTTAACAAGCTTCTGATTTTGATTTAGTAGAAGTTCCTTTGAGAGATGAAAATTTATCCGCAGATGAATAAATCACATTCTGACCAGAGGCTAAACATTTGCCTGTTTGTCATCCTTGCAATAGTGCATAATGTGTGTTTTCATAGAGATTTATCAGGATCTGTAGCAGACAGATTTGAAAACTAAATGGATTCTGACATGGCCAGGCACTAAAGATAATGAAGTGTAACACATAAAGCTGGGTGATGCAAGCGTGGTTTTTCAATAATTGGAACTGGAAGATGAAGAGCCTACCTTCAGTTCCTACACTGTTGTCCTCCTTCTTCTCCTTTAATCTACTTTCCTCCCTTTGTTGCCTCCCTTTCGATGGTTTATGGTGAGCAGTTCTCTGGTTGCTGAACCGTCACCCCCCCACCCCTCCGGCCTAAAGTCACTGGCAAACTGGTCCGTGGTCAGTGTCCTTTTTCCGCCGGACAGGTGAGGAATGTTCAGCTTTCCATCTCTCTTATGCACATACACATCCAAACGCATCTTTCCCCTCCACACCTGGGTTCAGCACTTTAAAGATGAAAGGAAAAAAGACAGCTGATGTCAGGAAACAAGAGGCTGGGAGGAGCTGGAAATATGATCTATCATGAGATGGGCTCCTTCTTTGCTTGTTTTATTGTTTCTGTGGGGTGTCAATGAATCAAAGCAACTGACACATGTAAGCCTATCCTACCTAAACCTTTACAAAAGTTATGGAGAATTCTTTAAAAGTACTGTTATGGTTCAGTTTGGCTTGGTACAGACTCTCAGTATTTTCACATTTTGTCACATTACAACTGCAATACTTTTACTTTGCTTTTATTTGACTGAAAATATATGTGGTGGATAAACCACAAAAAAAAAAACACAGCTTCAATGTGAACTGGAGAGAAAGCTATTTATGGTTATTTAAAATGTCTTACACAGTCAAGTCCCTGGCATGCATTTGTATGCATCATCTGGTACCCCAAAATAAAATCATGCATAAGCATTTGCCTTCTGAATTCACAAAGTATACTTGTGTATAACCAAATCTATACCAATCCAGCTGTTTTGTGAAGGTCTTTATGAACAAACAGCAACATGAAAATCAAGGAACACAACAGACATGCCAAGGAGATAGTTGTTGAAAATCTCTCGCTTGTGAATAGAAAGAGTGGAATGAGTGGAAACCCTTTGTAGAGATCAGCAGCTCAGGTGGGAGAATCTTCCATTTTACAACTAATTGCCGTGCACTCAACAAATCTGGCTTTTATAAAAGAGTGGTAGGAAGAAAGCTAAAGTTTAAAGAAAGCCTTATGAAACCGTGTTTGCAGTTTGCCACAAGCCATGCAGGGGACACAGCAATCATGTGGAAGAAGGTGCTGTGGTCAGATGAAGCTAAAATTGATCTTCACAGCACAACATTGCACATCATCATGATGAAACATGGTGGAGGCAGTATTGGGATGTTTTTCTTGAGCAGAGACAACAAAACTGGTCAGCTCCTATGGGAACATGGATGGAGGGCAGGCCAATCCTTTATCAAAGCAGGATTAAGTGTTAAAATGGCCCAGTCAAAGTCCTGACCTATCTCCAGCAAATATTATTTCTGGAAACTTGAAAGTTGATGTTAGCAAGTGCTGTGCTTCCAATCTGACTGAACTACAATAAAATCCTAGTTAAATACATTTTATGACTGTAACTTGAAAAAATATGAAAAGGTCAAGGGATCACATGGTTTTCTTTCAACAATGGTGTTTTCTACACTGTAAAAAAAGAAAAGTTGACAGAACTCAAAATTTTAAGGCAACAAACTTCAGCAGAATTTTAATTTAGAAAATAAAATTTGAACTTTTTAGTTTTGCTTTTGAGTGTACCCAACTTGGATTTGTACGTTCTTCTAACTTTACTATACATTGTAGAGACTTCAGATTTCAGGCTCTAACAACTTAGAATCTTGAGTTTTCTTACCCATGTGAAAGTAGCAGCAACTTTCATTTTTATGTTAATTTTATGTTGTACAAACTATGAACCTCACATTTCTGTAACTTATCTAACTCAGTTATAGTTTGGGGGAACTTAAAAATATAGATTCTAACAATTATAAGAATATTTGGCAAGAACTGAAAATTTATTTTCAGAGGTATTGTCAATCTAATCTAAATGAGCTTCAGCTATTTATGTATTGTAAAGTTGGAAGAAACATACTCCAAAGGACTTGTAGCTGTAATGGCTAGGAGAGGTGGTTCTACTAAATTCTTTAGTTGTCCTGTTGAGAGGTTCATCCACATTAGGTGTGGGACTTTGCAGCTCCTTTAGAGTTACCACAGGACTCTTGAATGCTTCTCTGATTAGTTTTGGTGGACAGACATAGCTTGGAATGGTGTGTTTGCAGTTGTGTCATATAGTCTTCACATTTATATAGAACACAGTTGTGAGGACCACAAAGCGCTTCACACTACATTCAATCATTCACCCATTCACAACATTAATAGACTGATGAATGATTGTGTAGTTGTATATATGTTTAGCAGCTCCAGAGACCATTTCGCTCTTAATTAGGAGAAAAAATACTGAAAGCCAAGCACATTTTCACAGCAAAGCATGCTTCTCCTGTAAGTTTCCCTTGCTTTCAACAAGGTGTTAGCTTTTCATGTTGATCTAAATTAAGTGTGAATTTGTTCATGGTCATGTGGCTGATTAAGAGCACGTCTCATGAAGGCTTGGGTTTCTTGCTTTGACCCACTGCCCACCCAGCAGGCATCATTGGACAGCTGCAGGCGGAAGAGCAGGATAGAGGGAAAACACGGAGGCCTGGGGCCTGAGTGTCACCATTGCTCAGTGTTTTCTAACGTTGTTGTGAGGACCACGTACACACACTTACACATATGAAAATGCCCAAACCATCAGCTCGAATGCAACATCAGAGATCTGACAAAGACAAGCTGGCCCTGGCTGTCTCGGATTTAACAAGCTCCAGCTGAGGGTGGACGTTGTGAGCATAAGTGTGTGTTTAGGCTGGCACCCGCGGCGACACAAGGCAGCCTGTATATGTGTCTGCTTCTTCATTTCCTGTTCCTGTGGGGCAGACATTCCTCCAGCAGAACATGGCAGCTCACCACTGGGGGCCAAACGGGGCCTGTTGCGAGAGAGTGTGTGTGTTCCTGTACCAATGGGACTGAAATGTTATGCACACAAAATGGACTCAGCCGCACTTGTTGCTGATTAATGCCTGACTCCACCCGTTAGTCCTGTCCTTCTCCTCCTTCTACGGCTCCTCAGCTGTGAGTGATTAAGTCGAAGAGAGAGCAGTGGAGGGGTGGAAGGGGCGAGAGGAGGGGACGGGGTACTCACTCACAGGCTGAGTAATAGCTTCCAGAGATCCACGACTGCCTGGCTCTGTGCAACACTAGAGCTAATCAGGAGTGAAGGCTCGACCCGTTTGGACAGTGTAAAGGCAGCCCCACTTCTGTCAGGAAAAAAGACATGGGCAGCCACTCCCCCGTCTTTTCCCCTTCACCACAGAACCCCAGCTTGTCCCCTCCACAGTCATCTGACAGGCAAACGTTGGGTAAGAAATTTGCACTGAAGGACAGGAGAGAATAATTCAAGAAGATCCGAGGATGAAAAGAGAAAAGCACGTCAAACAAAAGCACACAGGGAGATGCATGAAAGGCCCCGTGCATAGTGAAACGGTTGATGTGGTGTGTTGGTTTCATGTTTGTGCATGGTTGGCTGTCAGATAGACTGCGGGTGTTTAATGGAACCTCTGAGCTGACAGAGAAACCCATCACGTTCATTTACCCCAACAGATCTCAAAATCAAAAAACAAAAAAATACTGAGGTTGCAGTGCTTGTTCAGATGCCTGTGCGATGCATACAAGACGCAACGCAAAGGGCCAAGTTGCGGTCGACTGATTCATGCTGTTTCCACGGCGATTGGTTTCCATCGCACGACCGGGGGGCTCCCTTTCCCCGCAACTCAACTTTCTTTTCATTTTTCAATTTCACTCTCATCAGCCACCGCTGCCTGCATTTTTTTCATCTTCCATTTTTCTATTTCCAGCCAACGACGGAGAGCGTGTGAAGTGTGAAATTAGAAAGAGCGTCTGTAAATAATGGCGTGTAACACGGAGAACACACAGATGGACAAAAACGCACAAACATATGCATGCTGTATTACATAAGCTGGGAGACAAAACCCATTACCTTCAAACTGAGCAAAGGGAAGAAGTGAACTGATTACTTAGTCTTGCTTCTAAAAACTTAATCACAAACAGAAGTTGATAGCTGGACTTCTTATTTGCTTAAATCAACAGTAAAAATTCAGCTAAAAATGCAAAAAGAGAGCTCTGTGTTACTTTCTGGCACTGATCCATGGCATTATGGGCTGAGTTTAAGTATTTTATTCCATCCTTTTGGGGTCTCTCCATGAAGGAGCCCCTGTTCTATGTCTCTTTGGCACAAAAACCCACTTTCACACACGGTTTGTGCCCCCACCTGGGTTCAACTGTCTGACAGAGTGAGATGTTGGCGTGGTGGAGTGCCGGAGAAGGAGGTCAGGGGCGCAAGGGCAGCCAGGTCCCTCAGACGTCCATCAAAGTGACAGGTACCCCTGCCTTAAAACTCAGTGACCCCACCCCAAAAAAAACAGTTTCCCTCCTTTTTCAGGAGACACACAAACCTTCAGAAACACACACACACACAAAAACGCACAAATACTGAATTACCAGGCCTGAAAAAGCAGCCCCGCAGCAAAGTAGACCAGCTCACCGTAATTAGGACATTCTGTGGCCATGAAATCATTCTGAAAATTAGCTCCAGGAAGCAAGAGAAGGGAGACAGAGTACTAAAGAAAGAAAAGGGTGAAGTTGAGAAAGGAAAAATGTGTTCTGGATGTCTTCAACAGGCAAACTGACAGGCCACATGTGCTGGCAAGGTGAGAAATGAAATAATTTAGACCCATCCCAGATAATGACAGCTGTTAAGATTACTAATTAATCCTCTGGCCTTGTGACATGTTAGATTTAGATCTGGGGAAATTGGTTGAAGAAGTGCGGGAGTGAGCAAACAAGAACTCAGTCAAGGTAGGATAACCCTTTCTGTGTCTGTGTGCCTCATTTGGCTGATGATGTCCAGGCCTCTGGTCCTGACAGGAGAAGGAACCTGGGTTTAGGATCTCAGCTCGCGATTGACCAGATCTGGTCTATGTTCACCATTTCTTTCAGGTTTTGGCTACAGTAACGCTGGCTCTACACTCTGCAGATCAGCAAAGCTTCTGTCGCCACTGGTTTACCCCATTCTGACCTTCTGCCATTGGACAAACAGCATCTGCCAGCGATCAGCCCTCCAACAAGCACTAAGCACTGTAGGACAACATAAACCAGTGTCACCATGACCCTCAGGCCATCCTGTCTTCTCAGCTAAACACTCAAGAGAAAAAACTGGAGAGCACTTGCTGCTAGCTATTTTCTTCAAACTCTAGGATAAATGAATGCGTGGGTAAAAGTGGTGTTGGCCCAGCTGTGGGTTGTTAAAATTGAACCAAGCTCTGTAGGGAAGGGCCACCAGATGGCTGGCAAATGGAACGATTGAGAGTTATAAGGGAAAGGTATAAAATGGTACCAGGATGGAGAAATTGTAGAACCAAGCACCAATGTGAGCTGAAGTAGAGCTTTTCCATCATTTTACTCCAGCAGAATCATGCAGATATTAATACAGTGCCTTGCAAAAGTACTCAGAATCCAGAACTTTTTTACATTTTGTCATTTTTTTAGAAACAAACTTCTGTGTAGCTTATTGGCATTTTATGTTATATAGACAAACACAAAGTTGAACATAACTATTAACAGTTTGCCACAAGCAATGTAGCGGACACAACAAACCTGTAGAAGAAGGTGCTCTAGCTGGACAGAATTCTAAATGTTACTTCTTTGGCCAACAGGCAAAGCACAATTTGTGGTAGAAACACACATAAGACCAGAACACAATATCAACAGGGAAACATGATAATGGTAGCATCATGTGGGGATGTTTTTCTTCAGTGGGTTCTGGAGGTTCAGTAGCTGGAAAGAGTTGAGGGGAAGACGGATGGAGGTAAATACAGGGCAACATTGGAAGAAAACCTGTAAGAGTGCGCAAAAAGACTTGAGACTGGAGAAGATGTTCACCTTCTACCTTGACAATGACCTTAAACAGCCGAGGTACAATGGAGTGGTTTAGATAAAAGCTTCTTCTTTTTTTAGAATGGCCAGGTCAAAGCCAAGCCCTAAATCTAACTGAAAATATGTGGTAAGACTTGAAAGTTGATGTGGATGTGAACTCTACAGAGAGGCAATGCATTACTGCCTAAATATGCAAGAGGTTGACATAAAGAGGTTTTATGAATTTGGACATACATGTTGTTGTTTTTTTACTCTATCTATGGAGACAAAACAAGAGAAAACATTGTTCTAAGGTACTATAATCCAGGCTTTGTTACAACATATTTTACTTTTAATTTAGTTCAAACAAAGGAAAAACTCTTGACAGTCAACCAAATATCATGTTATCGGCTAAGCAACTAATCAAGCGATGAAAGATGTTGGGAATTCCACAGCAGGCGGACAATAGAGGCAGTAGTATGTTTTGTGGTATCCGGAGCAGGAGGCAAAAAGAAATCACACTCAGATGACTGGCCAGTCAGATACACACATTATTATTTGACAAACGTTTGGCAAGAGAAGCACTGATCTTGATTAAAGGCTGTTTGCTTATTGTATGTTTCTAGTGATGACATATTTCACTACCAGTACTGTCAGTGTATAAGAACATGCTAATTTTTGTTGTTCCTCTGAGGTGTCTTTTCCTTGTCCTTGTGTTCTCTAATCAGTGTTGAGACCCCTTGCAACAGCCAGAAGGAAAGTCGGACGCTGTGCAGTTGGGCTAGATGCAGTTTTTTCTTTTTGCCAGTTGGACATCAATTAAGCTGAGGAAAAGGAGAAAAACCTGTACTTTGATGTTTTAAAAATCCAGTTACTGTCAAATCCTGTCCTGAATGGGAGGTTTGGTCTTATGTGTGTTTATTTTCCCCATGCTGATTGACAACTTGTTCATATAAGTGACAAAAATACAAACAGCTTATATTCTGTGACTCAACATCCCTGCACAAATATTCTCAAACTGTTCATTTTTAAAAATTGGGGGGGGGGGGGGTGTCAAACCCAGGTTAAGCTATGATGTTGAAGTGCATTATGGGTCACTGAGACCTCACTCAGGCGCTGAGTGATGATGTAAGTCCTAGGAAACCACCACTGGGACAGCAGGACGGAAAATAAGAGTTGTAGCATGAACACAGGGGAAAAGATGGAGATTGGAGGCGACAGTTGAGTTGTGAGAAAGTGTTTTTGGGGCGCTGTGGCTGAGAGTGTGCGGTGGGGTTGCTGGATGGCTAAGGGATTTTAATAAACAGCCTACTGAAACATGACAGGACTTTTGAGTGAAATCATGGTTGTTTTAAAGTGAGGACTGTTGTAAGTCCCTGAACCTAAAAGTCAAAGCACAGGCACCAAAATGAGCCTGAATTATACTTTATACACATTTAGAGCTACAAAGAGCACTCTAATTCTTTTACTTTTGCCCATCAGACGAAAGCAAAAACTATAAATTTTTTAAAAGTTTGTTTAAACACTAATCAGTTCTACATTTTGGGGACAGGATTACGTTTTTAAAACACAGTCAATTTGTAATGCCAACGGAAGTACGACAAAAGAAGAATTTATCTGAAATTAGCATCATTTTTAAAATGTTTTTTATCTTTAAAATAAAAAAGGTCGTGAGGGCCCAGTGAAAACCTCAAGTGGTCATTTGGCGAGAGGCAGCATTCTCCTTGAACAGGTCGCCAGTCCATCACAGGGCAAACAATCGTGCACATACACACTTAGAGCTAAGGACAATTTAGAGAGAACAAATAATCTAACATGCACACATCCACTTTAAATTCTATGGTTATGTGTCTTTGAGTTGCCCTGGGATGGATTGGCAACCTTTCCATGGTATACCCATCTTGCCTCTTTTCCTATAAGACAACCCATGTCACATACTGAAATCCAACCACAATCTAACCTTGTCGGATCCCTCAATGCTACTCCATTGTTGCCCACATGGGCAGCTCCACAGGAAAACAACAACAGAGACATAAGACTACCAGTTAATCTGAGCTGATGTTCAGTGTACAAGCACAGACACCAACCTTACTCTCATACCGCAAAGGGGCAACCTTGTCACTCACTAGAGAACACTCCAACATTAAGGGACTCAGCCAGGGGCTAGTGTGTATCCTTTCACCTTCCTAACACCTTCCTATCACAGGAACATTTCCAGCCCGTTTCCAGGAGTTAGGTTCTAGACCCCAAACTCTGTGTGGAGGTGAAAATTTCAATATAGAGGCTCTCAGATTTTAATCATTTCATTTGACTAAAACATGAAATTTCATTTTGAGCAAACGGCTAACTTCAAACAACAAAAAAGTGTAAAACAACATACTTCTCAAGAAAGAAGACCAAGTTTCCAGCCAATGATCTGTGCATATGTTGAGGTACTAGAAAACGAAACATGTTTCTAGACAGATTACTAATCTAATAAAACCAGGGTAAAAATCAGCCAGATAGGTTTTAATTGGACTTAATCAGAAAAAAATGTGCATTCTTACATATCACAATAAGTGACAATGAGTTAATAATTTTTGGCACTGACAGCATTACAGAATTAGCCTAGAGATTATGTGCTTGTCCACCTTTCCACCACCTGCTCTAGTAGTTGTAGTAGAATGAGGTTTGGAATTTTTATTTTTGGACCCAAGGAGGAACGATCAAGAGTCAGCACACAGCTTCAGTTAATACAGCTAGAAACTACTGATAAGGCTCGAAGCCTAGGTGTAGTAATGGACTCAGACCTGAACCTCCAGGGTCACATAAAGGCAATAACAAGGTCAGCCTTCTATCACCTGAACATTTCTAGGATTAAAGGACTGATGTTGCAACACGACCTAGAAAAACTCATCCATGCATTTATCTTTAGTCGGATTGATTACTGCAACAGCATCTTCACAGGTCGGCCTAAAAAGTCCATCAGACAGCTGCTGCAGCTGACCCAGAACGCTGCTGCTCGCGTCCTCACTCGAACCAGGAAAGTAGAGCACATCACCCCAGTTCTAAAGTCCTTACACTGGCTCCATAGCTCAGAGAATAGACTTCAAAATACTCCTACTAGTTTATAAATCATTACATGGCTTAGCACCAAAATATGTTGAAGACCTGTTGTCACAGTACCAACGACCAAGACCACTCAGGTCCTCCAACTCTAGCCTACTAAACATCCCTAGACTCAGAACTAAACATGGAGAAGCAGCTTTCAGTTTTTATGCTCCCCTTATCTGGAACAGACTTCCTGGCGAGTGCAGAGCTGCTGAAACTCTGAACTGCTTTAAATCGAGACTAAAAAAAACATCTGTTTAGAATTGCCTTCAAGTAAATGATTGATGTCATGTGTATGAAATGTGTTCATGCTCTCTTGCTTTATTGATCTTTCTCTTGCTTTATTGTGTATCATGTGTAATGTGTGTTTCTTTTACTTTTAATTTCCAATGTCATATTCCATGTCTTTTCTGTTTATTTATTTATGTATTTATTTATTTATTTTAAATCACCAAATCATGTAAAGCACCTTGAATTACCCTGTTGTTGAAAGTGTGCTATACAAATAAAATTGCCTTGCCTTGCCTTGCCTTGCCTTGCCTTGCCTTGCCTTATTTGACCAACACCACTGTGTTGTTCCAGTGTCCTTTACTTTGAGCCAGTGGACAAGGCCCTCAATGGCAATTAGACCAGCCGAACAGTTTTAGCTTTCACCCCATTTTTGGGAGGCTTCTTAAAGTCGTAAAAATGAGGAGCTGTGATTAACTTTACCAAACACGGTCACATTTAGCGACAGGATTTAAAATATTTTTCATTTGCATCTCCCCATTCACATGGTATGAGTAGAATAACAACATGAATTTGGCGCTCAAGATACATCAACATATGCACTTTTGACCTTCCCTACCAAACATTTATTGTGAACTAAAGAAGTTTACGGTTGCACCTTTAATGAGATGGCTGAATAGTGTATGTTATTCTAAATCAAAAGTAATTTCATCGTTGCCTTCATGGACTTTTGAATACATCACACCATATGAAAAAACCTTTCTGGTTTAAGCACACCCTGAGGCACTCAATTATAAAATCCACCAATTTATGTAAATGTTGCAGTTGCCAGTTGGCCATAGAAATGCTGCTGCAATGGGAAGCAGACAAAGCAGGTACGTACCAGCCATGCGCTCTTGGCACCCACTGCTTCCACAGCCAATTTGGAGGACAGAGAGGATGCTGATGTGAGCAGAAAGCCACCTTGCCTAACCCAGTCCCACTCAACAGACGTATTATGCTGCTGTAAGGTTGAGGGGTGAGAGGTTACAGGCGAGGGGGTGGGCTGCAGGGGGGAGGAAGGGTGTCATGCCTCTGGATGACAGCTCTCTCCACCTCATCCGCACACCAGCTGCCCATAATGCATACACACACAAACGCACACACACAAACACACACACACACACACACACCTACGCACACACACACACACACACACACACACACACACACACACACACACACACGACATTCATGCATAAGCACACTCTTCGCATTAACCCACTCAACCTCCCACCCCCTTGCCTCCTCAGCCTCATCAACTTCTCTCCTTTTTCAACAAAGACTTTCTCGCCGCTTGATGTCGACATTATTCACCCCTTCTCCATGCAGGTGCTTCATGTTTTTTTTTTCATATCTGTCCTGCGGTCAATGTTTGACATTTAAACTAGTGGCCAGGATTTCTGTGATGGCTGACATGTTGTATTAAATGAGTACTGGTCTATGTTCGATGGCTAACAGGTATAAATCTTAAGCGGGTAGTGTTCTCTGTCGTGTTTGTGTGCTGGCAGGGCCCTCCTATTCATCCATTGTGTTAACCAACCTGTAGATTCTGACATTTCACTACAACCTAACTCAAACCCTTTAGTCCACTCTACTGTCTGCTTGGCTGCAAACTGGTGCAATGTAAATTTCAATATCTTGTCTGCCGTCTTCTTCTTCTCTGACAAGACAGTGTATAAAACAGAAAATCACGGCCTCCTAAGAGGCTGTAGTGAATAAAGTATATCTCTGAGTAGAATGTCATAATTCAGCGAAGCTAAAAATAAAATGGAAAGGGGCACATGCTTATTTCCAATGTCGAAGCAGCTTGCAAACATGATTGCAAAGAGGTAAAACAAGGCCTGTTTAAGGAGTTTTCTTTCTCCAGCCTACTTTAGCTTGTCAGCTGGGTTTTGTGGGTAAAATCTCACTTTTGTGAAACTCTCTGGTATCGGAGCGGAAGAACACCTGGTAATTGGTTAGCTTTAGACTTTCTTTAATTCATTGGCTAAATATTAATCTATCCATCCATTTTCTATACCCATTCCATCCTAATGCAGGATTGCGTGAGGGGCGGGGGGGGGGGGGGGGGGGGGGGGGGGCTGGTGCCCATTTCCAGCAGTTACCGGGCGAAAGGCGGGGTACACCCTGACAGGTCACCAGTCCAGGTTAAATATTAATAAGTATTAACAATAATAATGCAGTTCCAAAGTTGCCCATATTTCCACTTCTTATTGGTTATCCTGTGCAGAGTGCAATTCTTTATTTAAGGGATGTTCCACCCCTCAGTGAAATTTAGTCTGTTGCCATCTTCCCCAGAGTTAGATAAGTGAGAAAAAGCATTTTGTAACCAGCCCAGTCATTCTCCTAATCTGGCAGCAGTCCATTTGCTTTATCTTAGCATAAACAATTTAAGTGAATGGTAACAGCTAGCATTTCCTTGCGCCTTACAGCTGTGGCTTACAGTGGTGCTTTGTCGTAGTGTAGTCTAAGTCTAAACTGGCTCCTGTAATTCCTTCATGTTACTTATTCTGTTCATTTGCAATTGATATGATTGTTGAGGTCACCAGGAATAACTAGAATCAAATATTGAGTAATTTTATGACTTTTGCACATTAAATGCTAGCTGTTACCATTCACTTACATTGAAACCAGACCAAGTCAGAACCGAACCTATTACCCATTTGGAAAGTTTGGACAGCAGTTGCAATAAATGCTTGAAATCATCCCTTTTGCTAAGTTTGCAAAGTAATAAGTAAGACTCTGCGAGACACCATTCTTGTTCTTGCCACTAATCTTCAAAGTGGGCTTTGCTATTTTTCAAGCAAGTCCTCTTGGCATTAATAACCAAATTCCAAAGTGAAGAACTTCCAGACTTCCAAACCCGGGGCAAAAAAACCCCACCTGCTCAAAGAGACTTTGTGGCCAACAGAAGTAGTGATGTCCTCCGTGTCCAGATGTGTACGTAAGTCAAGGATAGCCACACATCAGTGGGGATTTAAATGGTTCTGTGAGCGATGACGGTGCCCTTAAAGACTTCTTATTCTTATTGTGCTGTGCTGATTTTCATGTAAAAATCAACAATTTAGTCTTCCATCTCCGATTTTCCAATTATTTTCTCTCCTATTATATGAAAATATTCCTTAAAAGTATATGCCATCCATCCATCCATCCATCCATCCATCCATCCATCCATCCATCCATCCATCCATCCATCCATCCATCCATCCATCCATCCATCCATCCTTTTGTCTGTGTTTTTTTTTTGCTTCCATATTTAAACCCCTTGACCAACAAATAAATATCTTTTAATTACATGGTAATCTTTCATTTTTGTACTTTTAGAAACTGTCAAAAAATGACTGAACTGCACAGATTTGAGTCTGAAGAAGTAAAGCATTTTAAAATAAAAATGTGCATGAACCCTGGAGGTACATGCTTGCGGCAGATGTTTAACACACTGCAATGGAAGGCAGACTGATAACACCAGGACTACTGTAAGAGCCTGAGTGAAGCAGCCACTAAAAATCCAAGTATTAAATTATAGAGCATGGAGAACTGACATGGTAGCGAGAAGAGAGGGGATTTTGTTGTTTTCAACAGAACACAGGTTGTTGGGAGATTAAAACTGAGAGTGAGACTCATCTGCTCCCTACATCAAGCCTAATCAGGCTGTGATCAAAGATAAAACATCTGTAGGAAAAGAACAGCATGTCTCAGATGAAGGGGACATATTTTTAATTTCTTTCCTGGTAGGTCTGAGCTGTCACGGTGATGGAAATGAACACGAGTGCTGATCCGCGGGGCCTGATCTGCACATGTGCTGGCCCGTGAGTGTGCCGCAGTCTCTCCACTTTCTCCTTCTTCTGGTTCTCTGTCATCTCACCGTCTCTCCATAGTTTCCTCCCATGGTTTATTATTACGGTATAATCGCTTCCATCTGCCTATCAAGCCGACGGGCAGAGCGAGATTGGGAACAAAAAGAGAGCGAGAAGAGGGAAGGGAGGGATTTTTTTCCCCCTTCTCCAACACAAACACTTCTCCTCCCTCCGCTCGCCTTGACTCAAAGTCCCTCATCAGAGCAAATCAAAATGCTTCAGAATCACTTCTCTTTCACTGTCCAGTATATTATAATCTAGCATGACTTTTGGACAGCTTCATGCACAATTAGGAGTTCAGCAGCTCTGGGCAACAAAATCTGATTCAAATTAGTGCTGTATTACATTACTGTTTACTCATGATCACTCTTGCCATCTCACACCCTCTTGGTTGCGCTTTGAGGGCCTTCTCTTGAGTTCATGAGTGTTGCACTGCAAAGTTGCAGGACAGGAGAAAAAATGTATCTGCGTTCAAATAAAGTTGTTGAATTCTTCAGGAAGTGTTATCAACCAACAAATGCTTGCCTTGCAAATGGATTCCCAAATCTCACGGCAGCTACTGGTAGCAATCAGCTGTGCTACAAACAAATACGTTTGATGTGTACATCTTGGGTCAGTGGAGGGGCCAAGGGAATACTCACTCTCAAACCACACAGGACCCCCAGTCCTCTGATCTTCAATCAGATTAGCCCCTCGGCCCAATTACAGCCAATCAAAGGCAATTAAATCCAATTATGACTAATTATGGGCAATTAGAATGCCTAGGAGATTGATAACTTAGACAGATGGGGCAAGATGGGGCACCGGGGTGTCACTTTCAAAAATACTGTCACCAGCCTCTCACTCCATCTTTGTCCAAAATCAGAGAGCTGGGTCTTTTCAAAGGATGCCAGACTTCAAAACGAAGGAGTCCAAGAATAAAACTCACACAGGTCTCCATCTGTCTTTTGGGTTCTCTCCTCCATTGCTTGCAAATTCTGGAGGTTCCCGTGACAAAGGGAAAAATCAGCGAACATCAGTTGAGCCATGTAACCACTGCTAGCTCAAGATTGTTTTCCCTACTGCTTTTCATAGAACACATGACCAATCTGATTGTCAGCTGTTTACCTCAGAACAATCTTCGCTTTCGGCACTTGAGTATTTTGGGAATGTGGTTTGGAAACTTCAAGACAGGGAAGGCAAAGCCATGCTTTTATTCCTGTTTCAAATCAGTGTTCTTAAAAATATCAGCGCTATACCCTAGTACTTTCTGGGGTTTCCTTGTATGGTGAGTGTTTTTACATTCGCACAGCCCCTCTCACTAAGTCCCGTGGAATGTCCACTGGCTATGTTATTGCATGGCTTTAGGTTTTGGACTGTGAGGGTGTTGATGTTTGCCTTGGGTTGGCGAGAGGTTTAGGGATGGATATTTCCATCTTTTTGCCCAGAGAAGGTAAAATGTGGAAAAAAAATGTTTGACTCCAGCTGATGTTACTCTGTTTTCAAAGGTTTAACCTGTTCGTCCATCAAATCTGTTTCTGTCTGTCAAAAAGGGCGACTTGTGACCACATTTTATCTCCGCTTCATGCTATCACAAAGGTAGTTGCAGCTTTGCCTTTAGCCATTTAGACAATTCTGTTTTCTATTCCACAAAGTAGTTGATGTTATCATTTTGATTAAAATCACCGCTCAGATATTCGCCTCTAATGGCTGACAGAGAGTAATGGGGGCTTTTTGCAGAAAAGAAGTCCTGCCAAGATAAAGTGCGCCGAGTGTGGAATATAGGCTTTTGCTGTTTTGAGTATTTAAAGGACTGAAATAATTGCAACAAAATGCTTACATAAAAGCTTTCCTCTGTTTGACTCCATCAGATATTGCCTGCAGGGGTTTTCTTCCCTGGATGAGAGGAGAAATAAGAAAGCTACAAAGAGTTACACAGTGATATGGCTTTGAATGAACCCCATCGTTGGTCACCAGATGAAACCATAGGGTGTTTCGACAGTTGCTGTTTTCAAGCAGCTTTTTTTTCTGTCAAAAACCTAACTCTGCCCTCCAGTTCCTTCTTCCTCTCGGGTTATATAAGTTCGGATACTGAAAATCAGAGTGTGTGTTCGAGGCTAGGAGAGTTCAAAGGAAACATGGAGGATAAACAAACAGAGTTGCAGAAGTGTAGACGGCCCAGCGCTGATTGCGGGGCTTAGATTGGCTCTGCCCTGGTTTATTTGTGTATGTCACAGAGATAAACATCACTCCGGGACTTCGACAAGAAAAATGAACCCACAAGAGAGGATGGACACTGGTGAGCAGAAACCGCTCACACATGTAGATTACTACATGCTCGCATGTATAATACCACCACAAACTCTCTCGCTCTCAATACACACACATTCCGCTTTCCCTTCCAGGGCCCCAGCAATGAAGAGACCTTTTTAGGAGCTGTCACTCAGAGCTGGTCACCATGGAGGTGATTTGGGCACACAACAAAGACCGTTAAGAGTTTCTCACAAGGCCAAAAGAAGGAAGGCATACAGAGAAAAACAACAAAGAAGGAGATAGAAACAGACAGCGAGAGATTCACTGGGAGACAACATGAACACTTGCGAGGTAAAAAGATTGACTGACTAAGCGAGTGGGATGCCACGCAGATGAAGATGGATGAAATGGATGTGATGGACAAATGAGACACAAACATATTGTGATAAAGAGGTTGGGAGGTAGAATTCAGAATTGGCAACATGAAGAGAGGAGCAAGATGGGGACAGGAAGCAAAACTAGCAGCCCCCCCCCCAAAAAAAACACAGAAAACCCCAAAACCTTAGGTTATGGGATAGTAGGAATTATAGTCAATAAAAACTTGCATTCAGTAAATTTATGACCAACAGTAGATAACTCTAATGTCTTTATTTACTATAAATCCAGGTAAGATGATCCCAGTGGCTCCCTCTACATTTCTGGGCTTTTACTTAGAAGGTGTTTATTTACACTGCTTCCATGAAGGACCTGGAAGAGAAAAATTCTTAGCACCTAGCTAGAAGGTGGACAAATCTGCCAATAATGTTTCATAGTGCATCCCTTTGAGAGTTGGACGTTGTTTCTGGCTGGGGATGCTACACTGCCTCCAACCTCTATGTCCCATGAAAAAAGTTTATTAGGTTCTGGGTAAATTACTATACAGTACAAACAGCTCAGAGCTTTTTAAAATCAGATCTTATTTAACATTTTTATTCAATTAACATTTTACTTGAAGAAGATAATTCTCTCCATTTCATTTAACTTCAAATTAATTGGTATAAGTCATTCTGGATAAATTGCACTGAGACACCACATGTAAAGCATTTCTGGTCAGAGTGACTGTCTAAAGTAAAAGTAAACCGGTGAAAAAAAATAAAATAACAGAAGCAACAACAACCGGAAACACTTAACATTTTGTGTTCTCAGTCCATATTTCATAAAGGGTGCTTCATTGATGACACACCGCCTATAACTCTATTTGGTTTGTGCATAAGCATCAGTTTCTCTGTAAGTAGCCTCAGTTGCAATGAGAGAAGTTAAAGGTACATAAATGTTCTCACAGACTGCTATGATGTTTTTGAAATTGGAGTTTTGTTAAGACAGTAGAAGTCCTCTTTGGTCTTGGCCCCTATGGGAATAGATGTCAACTTTAGCCTTCAGGTCCAGCTAATCTGTATTAACACTAAATAAAGATACCAAGAGAGTTATCTCTGTTGTAAGATTTGACAGCTTTAAAAATAACTTTAGTTCAAATGATCTAAACTCTTTAAATACAATAAAATATTCCAACTAGACATGTCCAAAACATACTTTATTCTGTAAAAGTTGGATCAGAAGGTTTAGGTTTTGGCTTATTTGTTAAGTAAAAAAGTCAAAGGGAGCGTGGGACAGTGGGTCAAGAGGTGATGGGTCCATGGGCGCAAAGGGGGGTCGGGGCAATGGGTCCTGTGATCATGGGTCAGATCGGAGTGTGGGCCTCGGGCAGAATGCCAGGCTGAAAGACGCTTGGGTGGGCTTTCAACGGATTTGCCGGGAGTAAAAGTAATGGAATCAAGGGTGAAGGAATAGAGGGTAAAGATGGAATACACTCACTGGATGATTTCTCAAAGCCAATTGAGCATAAAACTAATTCACCCATTTAATGTTTTCAAAATGTGATGAGCACCAAACGATCTTTGCTGAGAAACCACCAGATTTGGGTGGATCAGCTTCGTGTGGAAAAGAGGAGAGAATACAGAAAAAACTTAGAACCAGAATAAACAGTTTAATTGACTTTCTTGCTTCCTGTACACAAACATCTACAAGGACACAAACTTAGATTGTTCTCAAACGCTCCTGCAATTTTTACACTCTGTTTAAAACCCTTTTCATCCATTCTTTGACTGAAAGGCACAAGGTGGAGGTTGTCAAGTTTGTTCTTAAGAGTCGCTGACAAAGTGATAGAAGGCAGCACGAAGCAATGACAGGCAGAAGGAAAATGGAGAAAGCAAGGGGGATGGACTACAGACAGTTAAAAAAAGACAGAAGCCTTCAGTGGACAAAAAAAATACCCACAGAGAGAAAAAGAATAAGATTGGCTTGCAAAGAGGGTGAGAAGATGAGAAGAAGCCAAAGCGAAGCAAGGGAAAGGGAGGCCAACGGAAAAAGGAGAAAGAGAGACTCAGAAAAGAGAAACCAAAAGAGAGTGAGTTAAAGAGATTACTTTCAGGTTCAGAGACGCTCTTTCTGGCTGTTTACTGGCTGTCACTCAGCGCCTGGCTCCTAGAGGGAGGGACTGCTGGTTCTCATTGGTGTCATTCACCTGCCAATCTGGCTGACAAGGGGACCATAGGGCTCCGTGTTGTGGTGCGGAAACTGTCTGTCAGCCACCCAGCAGCTGCATATGACATCATCCAAGATCAGGTTCGAAACATGCATACACAAACTGAGCGTGTGACAAAAACCATACATGCGTGCATGGTAAAACACGGAAATTTGGATTAAGGAGATGCCATACCCTCAGCTCCTATTCCTGTGGAAAAGCAACAACAAGTATGTTGAGACAAAGCATGATTCCCTGCAGACTGTAAGTCTCGGCCTTGCCAATCTCCAGGCTGTCCACCCCTCCCCTGTGCAACCCATAAGTCCTTGTTACTGGCAACCAACTGTAGGGCATCTGCACACCAAAGAATACTCTCATTCCCATCAGCACACATGAGCAGTAGACACAACGAAAGAAAGAGAAACCACATTTATGTATATGTCTTGGTAGCAATTAGGCACACATAAACAACACAAATGAAGATAAGCACATGAATAAACCCAGTGTGGTTTACTCTGGCACAACCACATATAGCTCACAGAGATGGCTTGGCAACAAGTAAGCACCCTTCTGTTTCAAGCTAATTTAACAAGATCACTCTAACAAAAGAGACAAAGGCTTGCAATGTGAATGATAGTAATGTTACAGTCAGCAAAAATAATAGTAAAAATCAAGTTCTTCTAAATGAGTTACTGTCAATGCACTTTAGTTTTGTCAAGTCCATCAGTTTTTAGTCATTATGTGTCATGGAAATCACAGATAAAACATCAGCAATTAGGTTTAAATCTGATATATTCCAGTAAATGAGTTGCATAAGTGATATACATGAGGAAGAAAATCAGAGATCTGTAAATGAGCAGTCTGTAGCTTACCTGCAGTCAGCGGCAATCAGATACATCTTGGTCTGGAGAATCAACAAGAACTTCTCTGAAGACACTCAAACTAACAGCCGATTGACTGGTTTTCCCTCCTGGACCTGTGGCTCTAAAGTCCTAATAACAGGATGGATGGATGGATGGATGGATGGATGGATGGATGGATGGATGGATGGATGGATGGATGGATGGATGGTTGCACAAAACATTTTTACCCAGAATGAACCCTGCCTCGCCTAACTAATATTTAGCAAGATAAAACCATCATACAGACGAGTTTCTTTTGTGTCATTAACATACTAAACTAGGATTTAAGCAACTTATACAACCTCGGATGTTTTTGGTGGATGAATGAGTTTCTCTCATTTATTTCTTTGTCCTACACTTAATATAATAGGGTGGAAAAGTTTCCTACAAACTGAAAACATTGTGTCTTCTGTAAGAAAGCAAGGACCACTTAAAAGCTCATTACACAATGTCTAAAATATGTTTCTCCTGAAGTTCCGCCATTGCCTAATGATGTGGAACAGTGGAAAATCTCAGTTTGCTCAGGTGCTATGCAAGATACAGAAATTCTAATAATGAAGGAACTAAATGTAATTCCAATTTAGATAAACCTTTCTGTAATTTAGCCTGTGTGAAAAAGTTTATGAGAGAATAAAAAACACAGGCTGGTAAATTTTGGCTAAAAAAAGAAGCATCAACCACCAGCATAACAGCAGCAAGATATTTAGAACCATTACAATATTTAGCTAGTTGAAGATTTGCCAATGATATCTTCCTTAGGGTTTTCCACCACTGTTTTTTTAATTCATCTATTTTTTTATATGGGCTTACTGAGTTTTAGATTTGGTGGTGATTTTAACCTTGATCATCAAACAACTATAGCAGAAGCTGTTTTTACCTGATTGACTGTAAAAACAGATATTTTCTCACTTTTGTTCTAAGGAACACCTTTAAGTTTTGTTTTAATACCCACAAGAACCTGTGATAGGTTTTCTGAAGGTTAACACACCATAAAAGTACCTTTGAAGTGGATAAGTTACTGTAAATGCTATTGTGACAGGTGGCTGTATCATATCCATTTTGATGTTTTTCAGTTTGGTTTCCGTGCTCACCACAGCACCGAGACTGCCCTCGTCAAAGTGTTCAATGACATCCGCATAAATACAGACTGTGGAAGAACCACACTGCTTGTACTTTTGGACCTCAGAGCGGCATTTGACACTGTTGACCATGAAATATTATTAAAAAGACTGGAAAGCTGGGTCAGATTTTCTGACACAGTACTTGGCTGGTTTGAGTCTTACCTAAAGAACAGGAACTTATTTGTGTCAATAGGCAGTTTGTCATCAGAACAGACATAAATCACATGTGCTCCATCCTCAGGCCCCTTCTATTTAATATCTGCATGCAACCCAGACTAACAACCAATAAGATCAGTTACCATGCAGATGATACTCGCCTTTACAATAAAATGTCACCAGGTGACTTTGAACCCATCTAAACCCTAACCGAAATCATTGAGGGGGTTACATTTACATTGTGGAACAGGGATTTAAACAGAGATAATATAGCATTTGACTCAGTCCAGGTAACCCTTTCCGTCTTCGCCAATTTGAATTCCATGGGCAACATTTTATTCATGAAAATCTTAGTTGGACTGAGATTTCCTTATTTATTCTTTGTCAACTGGAGGTTAATATAATCTCTGCGTAACCAACAGATCCTCATTTTACGTCAGTCAAACAGAAGCATGCAGACCATCTTTGCAGAGAACAGCTTGTTCTGCTAAAAACCCCCGCCTCTGTCTGTGATTTGTTGCCTGCTGACAGGTTCGTCCATCGGCAAGAGCAACCAGGAGGCTGTGACAATGACACCATGACAATCCACGGATTCTTGGAGTGCTTGGCATGAATGCTCAGAGCGTTCAGAATGGTTGCTCACAGTTACATGTCACTTGGAGATCAGTAGGTTGCAACTCACAAAAGGACCAGTTGCTGTTTATATGCTGCTGTTATTAAAGACACGCAGAGAGCCTGGAAAGCATCCATATTATTTCTTTTCTTATCCATCAACATTCTTTTTGGGAGTAGAGTTGTACATATCGCAATGTAGTAAATTGTTTTAAAAGCGCAATGCTGATTGGGAAAGTTCTACTCTTCTTTACAGTACTGATTTTTGTCTTTATATTCAGTACTTCAATAAATATAGTCATTCAGAAGTTTGAGGTATTTTATTTTAATTTTTTTTTTTTTTTTTAGCAATTTGCAAAGAAGAAGCTCTATTTCGTTCATCAAATACAACTAAGTGTACTGAGCAAGAGTACCTAATTCCTTTCATTTAGTACCTTTAGTCTAAATAGTGGAACCATTTTTTTTGTCAACACATCTTCACAAGTGGTACTGTTCTTGAAAGTGCTATTCCTTCAACTTTGGTTCACAGACATAGCAGCTATATCAATATTTGATTGTGGCACCTGTTTATACCAAGATTTATAAGGCAATGACGCATTCTAATTATGTTAAAACAAAGGATGTTCTAATGTGGATTTCTTTAATTGTTCAAACTGATCTGAGGTATTTAGGTTCAGATATTTGCAAAGTCCCTTAAGACATTGCATTAAAGTTAATAAATACAATGGCATGTATCTCTTCCAAAACTCAGTGGCGTTAAAGTGCTGAAAATACTATGGTGGCAGATTTTTATTCCCAACAGGGGTTTTAATTGGTTAGCTTAAAAATGTTGCTCAAACATGTAATTACCTCAGTTAAGAAAGCCATTTTAAAAGTGTGTGATAAGTAACACCTAAATTAGAAGCTTTAGAATGTCTTTCTAATGCTGCATGGTTCAAAAATCAGAAATGTATGTACACTGTGTAAAAAGACAAATAACCTTGTCTTTCCTCACTGTCTTACATTACATCAGACTAAACGTTCCCTGCTTTAGTTCAGTTAAGTTTACAAATATTATTTCAATTTTCCTAAACCCAGGATAATAAGGAAAAAAATTCATCTGGTTTTTTTGGGGGGTTTTTTTGCTTTTCTTTCTGGTCAGATGTTTATACATATTTTCTTCGTATTTTGAAATATTTCCTGTATAACTGTAAAACCTGGTTCAAACCTTTTATGCAGTTGTCGGAATTTGGGTGTTTTCCTCTATTCCAACAGAACCAGTGTAATTGAGTCAGGTTTTTATAGGTCGCCTTACTCAAACACACCTTTTCAGGTCTGATCACACATTTTCAATGAGATTAGGATCAGGGCTTTATGATGGCCACTCTAGAACATTAAGTTTGTTGTCCTTAAGCAGCTTGTAAATAATTTGGTGATATGCTTAGGGTCACTGTCCAATTGGTAGACCCATTTATGCTCAAGTTTTATAACTTCTTGGCTGATCTCTTGAGATGTTACTGTATTTTTTCCATTTTATGTTTTTTTTCCTCATGATGATCATCTGTTTTGTGAAGTATGTCAGTATCTTCTGCAGTAAAACAACCATCCCACAGTTGGAATGGTGTTCTTCCCTCTTTTTCTCCAAATGTTCCAATGGCCATTACGTCTAAACTATTTAGTATTAGTGTGATTAGACCAAACAGCATCACTTCATAAATTGAGGTCTTTGTTACCGTGTGCATTTACAGACTGTCATCTGGCTTTTTGAAGTTGCTTTTAAAGTAAGGACTTCTTCCTCTCTGAGTGGCCTCTTAGGTTAAGTCAGCAGAGCATGAGTTTTACTGTGAAAAATGTAAACACTCTTTCCCCCCGCCAGTATCTTCAAAATGAATTTTGGTTTTGAAATAATATGATTTTTGAGCATTCCACTAATACATATACATATACTGCTTAAAAGGATGAGCATGGCACTTCCTGGATTTGGGAAATTATGCCTGAGAATTAACCACAATCTCAATTCTCCCTCTGATAACTCGGATGACTTCTTTTTAATTTTCACATAATGTCTCACGAGAGAGTAGTGTGTTTGAGGTTGCACCTGCAAGAAGCTGAAATGTTCTAAATCTTATTAGAAGCTTACAGATCCATTACATCATCATCTGGGCTTTCACATACTGTTATGCATAAACCAAAAATATTTATCTTCCTCATTATTCCGGTATTAAAGAAATAAAAATATTTTTCTAATCTTGACAGACCTAAAACAGGAAACGTTAAATCTGATTTTAATGCCAGTGAAAGCAAGTGATTGTGCCTTTCTATGCAGATGCTAATATCTGGTTTCAACTGGATCTGAGTCGACACATACAACGGCCTTCAATAAATTCATGTCTTGCTCATGCTGACAATGTGACAATTAAGTGCTAGGCTAATGTTAGCACGTCCATTTGCTGATTGGATATCTAATTACCAGTTCAGCTCCTGATATGTTCCATTTTGTTCAGATCCAGTCTCAGACAAATTGGCAGAGAAAGTTGTTCTGCTTTATAAACTTTGCTTGAAATATCATAAACTTTAACAACAATTAGTGTTAGCAGGTGTCAGCGTAGCTGATCTTTATATGAACAACTTAAAATATTGCAGCACATTTTAGCAATTTTTGTCATTTAATGAAACCAAACTTGGAACATGGATAAATGACCAAATATTAAAGACGTGTATGATAGATTGCATGCAATCATTATTAATGTACTATTTGTTTTTAACAAGCTGTTGACTAATGATGTTATTTCCCTGGGATTAATATACCAAACCAGAATGTGTTTCCTGTTTTTCTCTGCTGAAATGATTTTTCTTTCACCTAAATTTAATGTCAGTTCAATGGCTGTATACCTTTTGTCTTGAAAGAAAAAGGTAGACATCTTTAAAAAAAACACAGAGGTGGGAATGTTCCATTACTTTGCAGAGAGCAAAATAATCACTTTCCATGTTTCTCCTTCTCTTTTCTTCTGCTCGTCCGTTTCTCCTCTTCAACTTTGAGCTTATAGGGTGTTGTTATTCCAGATGGCTTTGTTGCTACGAATACAGAAAACAACAAGCACAAGTTCACTGGAAATATGAAAATATCTTAGCATGTGGACATCATTATGGCTGCCTAGATTGTTTGAGCTCCAGAAATGAATCTAATCCAGACCTAAAGAGCAACAATAAATTTGTGTGCTCATGCATGAGGGCTCAACATGTAAGCCTCTGCATTTGTTCAGATCTGAGATGTGCAGATTTTAAACACATGTCTGTTTTGTTTCTTGGAAAACTTGAAAGCAATTAAAGTCCACAAATCCAATTTGCTTTACATCTGGTGTCAAAGCCTCAAACTTATGGCTTCTTACGGTGAAATACAGATAAGTACACAAGAGAAACACAAGAAAAGCTGAAACTCAAAGTCTCCATAGCAGAAAAAGGAAGAGAAAGAACTGAACTCATACTTTACATTCCTACTCTGCACACTGTTTAATTTTTCTCAGACTGGCTCAGGGAAGCCTGTTTTCATGTATAGCTTAGTCGTTCTTTAAATCTGCCTCCAGTGAGTCCTGAAAGTGCCCCTGTGCCAAATGAGCAGCATAAAGCATGCCCCAAAGCATGGCCCAAAACGACAACCTAACAACAAAGCTGTCAGCCCATGAGCCAATGCACTAAAACATGAATGCAACTGAACAGTTCATTTTTATGGCTGACAACTCCCAATCACAAGCTTTCTAATGCCCTGTTTAACAAGCTGAAAATCCTCCACTTATTCCATCTGCGTTTCCCTTTATATGAATTCATCCTTTACTATTCACAAAACGGGAGGGCCTAAAAAAAGTCATACTGTATTGTGTATGGATATTCGATGTACTGGTAGGGTCAGTGCTGTGGTAGTGCCCACAATTGTGCGTAATAGAAATTGTGTATTCCTAACTTATATATTATATTCGTAGGCAACATATTGGGTACATTGACACAGGCAGAGGAGCATTATATAAAAAAAAAACAACAACTTTTACTTACCGTTTATTGCAAAATAGCTTTACTGCAAAATAGCTTTCTTCCAGCACTGTCTTGTGTTTAGCTTCATCCACTCCATTCTATCAACTCTTGACTTGCTACCCTGTCCTTGCTGAGGAAGAACATCCACACAACATGAGGCTGCCACCCCTATGTTTCACTTTGATATAGAGTGTTCAGTGTTTTGCCTGTTTGCCCAAAAAGGTCAATTCTGGTCTCATCTTATCAAAGCACCTTCTTCCACATGTTTGCAATGTCTTCTACGAGACTTTTGGAAAACTGCAAACGGGACTTCTTATAACGTTTTACTGACAATTAGTTTCTTCTTGCTACTCTTCCATAAAGGCCAGATTTGTGGAGCGGAGAACTAATAGTTTTCCTGTTAAATTGTCCCACCTAAGTAGTGAATCTCTGTAGCTCCTCCAGAGTTACCATAGGCAATTTAGCTGCTTGTTTGAGCTCTCATGTGAATCTAAATGACACACAAGTAGACTCTATTTACTAATCAAACTTCTTAAGGCCATTGGATTTTAATTTTAAGATTTTAATTTAATGACTATCAGAGTGAAGTGAGCTGAAACTTTTCTAATATTTATTTGTATTATTTGTAATTTATTGCTCTATTTTTTTCCTTCTTGTTCACAATTATATGCTGCTTTTTGCTGATCAGTCACACAGCATTCCAATAAAATACAATGAAGTTAGTAAAACATATTCAGCTTCCTTGACAGCTCTTTTAGATGTAGCACTTCTACTTTTAAGGGTTCAAATTGGTAAACACATTTATTTCTTTGCAGGCTTTGCGTCTTCAGTGTCTGTTTGCCAAGTGAACTGTAGCCCAGTTGGTTTCAGATCAGGTGATTTACTGGCTCATTGCAGAGTAGTACACCTCTTTGCTTTCAGTAACTCCGGGGTTGCCTTAACGGTATGTTTTGGTTTGTTGTCCATCTGTACTGATGAGCTCTCTCCAGTGGCTTTTCTGCACTTGGTTCTGTTTTAGCAGACAGTGTATCTGTTTACATTTCTACCTCACTAAACACCAGTGCCACTGGAAGCCGAGCATGCTCATGCCATCACACAACCTCCACATGTGTTGCAGATGACGCTGCTGGCCGTAAATCGTAATTCATTCGCAGCTTTTTTCCCTGTATTTTCTGTCCTGCCTTTCTGGTACAGAATGATCTCTTTTTCATCTATTCTGAGAACTGGCCTTGATTTCTTTAAAGATTTTTCTTTTTGAAAAGTCAACTTTACTTTACAACCTTTATGGTTTTAGGATCCTCAGCTGGATGAGATTGATCTGTACTACAAAAATGAGGGTTATCTGAATTTTACTGACCCCAGAGCATTCAATTTTCATAAAGATCTACCACAGTTTTTAACAGGCCACTACCATAGCTCCTTTTTTAGTGTTTTATGATTCCAGACTTGTATATTTCTAAGGATGTTGTAATTTACCTGAATAGACTTTTTTTTGGACTGCAAGTTGGGAGTTTACAGTAAAACATTTTAAAGAGACAAGCCAGGCCTTTAACCATCGAGGGATTTATACTTGTCGAAATAATCATGGAAAAGCACATAACAGTTAATAATATGCCGTGCTTGACAAATGTATTCCCTTTAAAAAGTCTTTAAAAATAAAATGAACTTGTATTGCAGAAGCAGAGTCTTAAACTAAAGATGTCTGAGCAATCCAATCATTAATTTGAGAACATTTACTAAATAGGGAAATGTTTTTTTATGATGTAAATAATTTTATTTAATTTTTTTTATGGAAATAACAATTATTTGCACCTCTGCTACTTTAATACATCCTTCTCTTGGCACCAGGAAAGCATTACCAACAGCAATAATATTTAACAATGTTGGCACACATGAATGAAGGGATCTTTCACTATTCTGGTTTGCACAATTTCTCTGGATTGTTCACATTTCTAAGTCTCTGTTATGCTCTCTTCTCTTCTGCTCTCCCCACAGGTTTTCACATCAATTCATCAGTCATATCTGTGTTCTCTTGGTGATATGTTTTTGATCATTATTCTGTTGTGGACTCACTGTGGACCCATTTTAGTTTAGTGGCTGAGGCCACTGCTTTTTAATGTGGAATTTCCTGGTATTCAAAGAGTTCATGATGCCGTGCACTCGAAAAAGCTTTGGAGGTCAATTTGAAAGAAAAACAGACAGAGAGCCCCTAAGATCCTCTACCATACTTAACAGTGGGCATCAGGTGGTTTTCCTTGTATTCATCATTTGGTTAATGCCAAGCCCAGCTACAGGGTTTGTTACCAAAAAGCTCAAATTTAGCCTAATCAGAACAGAGCAACAATTTAATAGTTAATATAGCTAGAGGTTATGTAAGAAACATTTTTTTTAATTATTATTATTTTCAGTTGGACCAGTTTGAGATGATGCTGCTGCAATAGAAGATCAATTCATTGCATAGTCTTTTACACATCTTTACAAAGGATGCAACCACTTGTAGCTCAGGGTTAGGTTAAGACACATAAACAGTGGGTTCTCCATAGAGATGTCACCTGTATACATTCTTTAATTTTGAAAGAGAAGCTGCTCACATTATAGTTCTGGGCCTGTCCACATGTCTACTATCATTATTCTCTTATTCATTATGTTACTGTGAGGTACATTTATTTTAAAGAAGTGATACAGACCAACGTGGGAGCACATAGTTCCAGCCCCATCTGTAAGCATCTTTTCAGATGTGCATGGAAATGCAGGGTACACCTTGCAAAAGTAAAAAAAAAAAAAAAAAAAATAGTTTTACTTTTTTGCATCTTGTCTCAGTAACAACCGTCAATTGTTTCTACAGAAAAAAATCTGACAAGTATATCATGCATTTGTATTTAGTCTCTCTATAATCTGACAACACAAAATAAAAAGCAGTGCATCACATTTCTTTCAGACGTCACCTAGTTAGTAATGTGTGACCTGCTTGCAGAGCAAGGTGTGTGCTGGAAAACCAACACTGCACATCACCCTAATGGCACAATCCTCCATGGTTACACGTGGTGGCAGCATCAAGTTGTGGGGATGCCCTACTTCAGCAGGTAAAGGGAAGCAGGTTGGAGTTAATGGGAGGATGAATGGAGCTTCATACAGGAAAGCCCAGGAAGAAAACATGTCACTCTCTAGATATGTATAGCTGGGATATATGTACACCGAAAGAATTCCTTTATCATTTCTTCTTTCTTCTATTTCTTCTTCTTTTCTTCCACTTTACAATTTTACACTATTTTGTATTGGTTTATCACTAACCCTATTAACATAAATTGAAGTTTGAATTTCTAACCTGATAGGATACGGAAAAGTTCAAGGGATATGAGAACATTTTAAGGCTATGTACATGTATACAGATTTTTTTTTTAAATTGCTGATCATTTTTTATATAGGTTTCTCGCAAGTTTTCAGGAGGATGGACAAAAAAAGGGAACAAGAAGACGAAGATGGCGTAACTAGATCAACTTAAGGTTAATCTGGAAAGGATGAGGGGGCAGCGCCTGTGTTCAGCCATCATAAACAAAACAGACTGGATGAAGTCCTCATCAGCGTTACGTTGTGCCAGTCACAGTCTCGTGAAACCAGCACCGTGTCCCCCCCCACACACACACATTATGTTTCCCCCACCCTTCAAAACAATGGTGTCACTTCTGAAAGCTGAAGAGACACACAAGGCATGCTCCATCATGGATATTAGCTATGGAGATCAGTTGCCTAAAACAAGGGATCAGAGGTGTGCTTTTGTAGCCTGTCAAATACCAGCAGCATATGACCATGTTTGAAGTTCTGAGTCCTTTTGGTACACGTCTGTCTTTTGCTTTCAGGCTGGTCGGCGAGGACATCCGTGTAGGTTCGTACGTGCATTCCAGCCGTCTCCACTTGTGTATTACAGTTGTGTTTTGTTTTCATCAGAGGTTTCAGCACTCTCTGTGGAAGTGTGGAGCGGTCTTTCCACTTCATTTCATTTTACAACTTGTCCTGTGGGGTGCTGTTTTACCATCTCCGGGAGAAGATTTTAAATCAGTTTTAGAAACTCGACTCACACTCCAAAGAAGGTTTTGTATTACGTAGATGGATTTTATGAGTTGTGGTCCTGTTTTCCAGCTTATAATTTTTTGCTTGTTAGTTTCTCTGTTTTTTGACCCTCCAATTTAGCAATTTAACACGAGAAACTGGTGTTTCCCCCACCTTGTTTCTCCTTCTTAACAACTTTTTGGGCCTCTTTTTAAGGATGACCAGCGATCCGAAACAGACCTGGATCAGATACGATCATCCTTACCTCCTCACATCCCCCTTATTATTTTCTTTGAGCATGTTTTTATAGCCACAGGAGGACATATTTACGTTCAACACCGTGGCAGGGCAGGAATCCTCAAGAGTGCCATGATGTGCACAGGAAACCCCGAATCGCTCTCCATCCCAAACATCATAAGCGCTTACCCCCTCTCCGCACCCGCTCCTCTAAAACAACAGCTTTGACACGATCTGCACCATGTCACTGGTAACTTGAGAGTAACCTGCTGGACATCAGAGCACAGAGGGATCCTGTGCAAGAGGCATTCCGAAAACTGATTCACGAAGAAGATCAGGTCTGGTAAATGTAGCAGAAGTTTCTTGCTGGTGGAACAGACCTAAGCCACCTTAAGATTGCAGTTGGCAAAGATGTCCAACCAAATGTGTTGTTTCCCTGGTGAAGCAATCACATATAAGTCTTGCTGCCTTCTTCATATAGTCATGGAAGTGCAGTCGGGTAAACATCTGTCAGCCATTGCCTCCCTCGCCCCCCGCCCCCTTCCAGCAGTTCAGTTTGCCCTCTGACCCTCAGTTGAAGAAAGAGCAACTGTGACTTTCTTGCAAAAACTCTGCATAGACCTCAACCTTTTTGACAAGTACCACAGAAGCAGAGAAAGATTTAGCGGCTTGAGTGTATATTTATAAATCTGCGCTAATATTTTTGTGATCCTTTTTTTACCGCTGCGAAAAACCAAATTCTTTGCTTGCAAATTTGTTTTTCTCATATTCTTCTAGGAGAAACACGCACACAGCACCACAGATCCTCCACCGTACTTAACAGCAAGCATGAGATGCTTTTCCACATATTCATTCTTTGTTTTGCCTAAGACCCTCATGGGGTGTTTGTTGCAAAAAAGCTCAGTCTTAGTCTAATCTGACCAAAGAACCACAATCACACTGGTTGCCATGTAAAAAGCATCTAGCAGTCGTGACAGAGGCTTAGTAAACCCCAAGATGGCACTCTTTGCTACTGTTTTCTTGCAGTGATTTGAAGATTTTTCTGATTTGTGTGTCCAGTGTATTTATTTTGTTTCCATTAGTCCTTTGAAAGATATTTAATTGAAAGCGAATGTAAAAGAGCTGAAGTTAGTTTTTATGACAGAAATGTAATTTCTACATCATAAAGAATTTTATTTTATCTTCATTCCTGTTCAGTTAATTAGTCAGAAGCTCTGTTCTGCTACCATGGTAGCCACTCTAACTCCCACAAGACCACCAGACCAGCACCAAAGACCCAAGGACACACACCAGAGCTCTCATCAATTCGCCCACTCCCACCTATCTCAGGGGCCTCAGGTTTCTCCACAGTCCCCACCGTCGCCTCTGCTTCCAGCAGCCCACCAAACCCCCCCAGGCTTCCCTCTTTCTCCACATCAATTACAGCCTCTTCCCGTTGCCAGAGCCCTCAGCTCTACGACCCCTGGGGTTACCAAGTCAGGGAGGTCAGAGGTCATTCTCCCCGCTGCCAAGCCAGGCATCTTTCAGAAGTTTCCGGCAGTGAGCCTGAAACCCTGCGGTCGCAGGGGGCAACACCCACACAACCCTCAGGCGGCCAACGAGAAACACCAAAAATACCCCCACCATTGCTGCAAACAATGCCATGCTGCAGTCAGTCAGAGTTAATTGGTTCTCTTAGATGCTGCATTTTCAGTTTCACATCAATTCTATATATCCACTATTATTCCTACAGTACCTTCTATGTGCTTAACAAAAAATAAACATAATAAACATCAAATATTTGGTGCATTTCAAAAGGAGCTTCTTCTTTTCCAGATTAAATTCTGTTGGATAACATTCCAAGATAAATTTTATGTTGAATCTTTGTGTCTCGTTATCGTCTGGGAAACAATGTGTTGAGTATTCAGAAGTTTAAACATACAGATATTTTTACAAGTTATTTTTATGTTTTCTACGTACCACCTTGCATACCACCCTAATGACAGACTTTTAAAAGTAGCAGTACAACAGAACAGAGGTGCAGTATGATTAGGTGTTCAAAATCCAATATGGCTGCCATTCATTTAAAACCTGTTGTTACCTACAGTTAAAAGTGGGTCAATTGACATTTGCATGTCTGACAAACCCAATCTCATTAAATCTTTCACACATACAAAACTACACAACATGCTTTAGTGAACTTGTTGCTACAATGTTTAAAAATACAAAATGTCTGGGTAGTTTTGGCACTTGTGCCACATCCTTTCATCATCTATTTTAGATGACGGCTTAAGAGAGACAGGTCAGTGTGATAACATTTCTTAATAATGCCATTTTGGTTGCAATTAACCATTAATTTCTATGCCTTTTCTTTTTCTTTCCTATTATCATAATGTCTCTAAAACTATCTGTGAGCTTCAGCATCTCCGTCACTAATAATACCATATGTAGACTTGAAGGTTGGTGAGAGTCCTGCTATATGGCTAAATGTAAAATTAGCATAAAGAATCACTGTAGCCTATCAAACATTGCATCCAAGCACTCTTGTAAATACAGCTTTGCACAAATACCGTGCACCTTAAATCTTCATGATGCTGTTTGTTTATTGATGTTCTCTAAACATCCTCTGAGGCCTTCACAGAACACCTAAAAGCACTTGGTTGCAGTAGATTTTATTTAGGGGTATCTGAATAAAAGGGGGTTGAATAAAAGTGCACAGGTTACCATTTGTAAAACAAGGTTAAAATGCCTGTACCCTTGTCCTGACATTGTTCTGCACTACGTATACTTGGCCTATTGTATAAAATCCTATTGAGCAGAGTGAGGTTTGTATTTGTAACATGACAAAATGCAACAACGTTAAGCAGATATGAACACTGTTGAAGGCCGGGTATGTTTGCAAACTGAGCTCACAGACATAAAAAACAATTACTTTACAAATGTCGATTTTGGACATACTTGAATTTCCTGGGCACCTTGTTGGAAGAAAGGGACAATAAAATCAAAATAATGTTTTTACATCAATTTTTATGAGAGTGAAAAAGGGACATCTCAACAGCCCTGAATTTACGCTTGCTGTTGCAGCTCCCCCAGTCTATAAATCTCTTAAAATTGATTACTGATCAACCAAAGATATTAAAGAAGGAGGAGATTTTCCCTGATTTGGTGGTAAATTTCACAATGAAAGGCCAACATTCTATGAAGATGTATCACACAGTCAGGCAGGTTAAACAGCATGTCAATGGCTCGGGTCGCTTGGTTGAACACACAGCCTAGATGTGGAGCACAGCTGTATTTCTGTCGTGGATCCCAGAGCTAACAGTATCAATATCAGACACATTATTGCTAATGGGAGAGCCAGAGGGTGAAGGGAAAGAGGGAGACACAAAGCCTGCAGAGGGACGGTATCTCTATTGATTAGCTGGGAAAAAAAGGACCTCCATTCTACTCCGCTCCCTGTTCAGACATATGGGGTAATAAGGACCACTCTTCTCCACTGCTGCTCATCCCATCTACCCGCACCCCCTACCAGAGAGCCTTTTAATCAGCCCCCGAGGGAATACATGGATATGATATGGGAAGGAATCAAAGAGCAAAACGAGACAGGGTGAGAGGAGTCCATTAGTGAAGCCGACACAATAGCTGCAGAAACAAACCTGACACACGAAGGGTTCCTTCAAGCACAGAACGATAGGGGACATCAATAATAGACATGAATATTTGAAATATCCTTACACCTTTTTCATTTGAACAAAATACTTTTCAAGTTTCAACCGCTTTCTGACTTGACTTGAACGGCTGCTCATGATGGACATCACATGTTTCTAAGCTGATGGCACTCCAGAGTTTCCAGAAGGGTCAGTTTCCTCACTGAGCCAGGGCTATTTTCCTCTGTTTATGTATATGTGCCTTTCTGTTTTCTTTTCCAGGCAGAAGGATGCCAATCTCAGCAAGCCAGACTAACTTTATCAAAGCGGCCATCTCAGACGCTGACATCGAGCCCACAACTATGTTTCATGCTGAAAAGACATGAAAAAGAAAGCTGTCAGCACCTCACCCCTTTGCTGGCCTCTCAGTCTCTCAGGCTCTCTTCGAGTTATGGTGAGAGAAGGGGAAGTAAAGCGAAGGAGAATTCAAAGTGGTTAAAACAAGTTTTAATATAACTTTAAACTTTGAATAAAGTGCCAGAGCTCTTATTTATGTTTATATTCAATCAAAGCAGCAGAGAGGTGAATTTAGTAGTAAGATTTCCATTAAGAAGCACCAGTTTCTCTGAAATAATAAAATCACCGGAAAAGCCCTTGTGTTGCATAAAACTTGTGCAACAGCACCCTCTTGTGGGTGCTGTTTGGAGCAAATCTGCAAATCGTTCACGCAACAAACTGTTTTGTTGAATTGTCTAAACTCACACTGGATACTGTCACATATAGCCTAGAACAATTTGTTGCAAAAAAATTAAAACAAAATAAAATCTACCGCACCAAAAAGGACCCTTCCTACCGACATGTGTCTGGTAAATTCACATAAAAACATTAAACAACTTCTCAGTTCTTTGTTTTAATTTTCTTTGTTTTTTCCTTTTTATTCGTCTGTCTTTAATCAAATCCCTCCATCAAGTCCGTTTACTTGAGTTCTGTACGGCTGCAGCAAAACACTTGAGAAGTATTTGAGAGCACGGAATGGATTTTCAGGACAATAAGGCAACAATAAAACACATGAAAGCAATCTGTAAAGAAGACCAGGACATGCTGTTGTGTTTTCTGTCAATGTACATTTTTCTGCAAAAACCTATTTCCTACAGGATAGTGTCTCTAAAACTAGGCTAGATGTTATAAACTGAAAATGTTGAGGAAAAAGTGGAAAGGTTACTTTAATGAGCTAAAACGGGCAACAGTAGTCCTGTAATACTGTCAATAGGACTTTTATTATTGTTGATGGGGTAAGGCAGAACTACTGCTTAATGTAACACATGTTTCCTACTGGCCAGAGGGACACATTAGGTCTGCTCATTCCATCAGCGTTAAAGCAGAACTGGAAATAAAAAAAAAAAAACTAGATTTGGACAGAGGAGCACGGTTTTCGTCAATATGAGTCACTTGGCAAGGAACAATCCTGATGTGAAATTTCTTCCATATGCTCCCGCTGCGGGGCGCCAAAGAGTCTGCCAAAGCGTCTTGTATAGAGTTTATAACTAGATTTGTTCTCCATGATTGGCTCATAAGCACTGAAGCAGCTGGAGAGGAGGACCAATAATAGACAAGTATATTGAGTCTCCAATTTTATTGGCTCATAGTAGGTGTCAATCAAACAGCGTTTGGGGTCTGAAGAAAGAGACCGGGCCAGTTGGTTGTTTTGCACTCTGGAGGACGGAGCTCTGCAGCAGAGAGTTGCAGACACACACTCACCCTGCTGCTGATCACCGAGCTGAGGACTATCGCTATGCATTCAAATTTAACAAACGAATAAAATTATTATTATTATTATTATTATTATTATTATTATTATTATTATTATTATTATTATTATTATTATTATTATTATTATTGTTATTATTATTAATAATAAAATATTTATAAACCCCAAATTCTGAACTTCTTATTTGTTTGTATTTTACAACAATGTGGTGAAAATGAAAGCAAATCTATTATATAATAATAATAATAATAATAATAATAATAATAATAATAATAATAATAATAATAATAATAATAATAATAATAATAATAATGATGATGTTTAATTTCATTTACTCATTTTTTCCACAATACATGAATACAGATCACAATTACTGGGAAAATGTACAACTGCTATAATTTAATTCAAAAATCCTTGATGACAGATATATCGGTTTCTATCTCTTTACATCAATTTACCTAGTAAGCATTTTTAGATAGATAGATAGATAGATAGATAGATAGATAGATAGATAGATAGATAGATAGATAGATAGATAGATAGATAGATAGATAGATAGATAGATAGATAGATAGATAGATAGATAGATAGATAGATAGAATTAAATTGGATGCGGTGTCGCCCCGCCCCCTAACTCTTAAAGTTAACAATTGTATATATCTCACAAATTTTTTTATTATTTTTTTTTATTGAAAAACAATCACATTACAATGTAAGAGAAAACATAAGAACGAAATCTTAGTAGGCAAACTAATAACTTATATAATTTACAAATGGAAAAAAGTCTAAGCAGCAGGAACCACAGGATTTATACATTCAACAAAACAATATCTCACAAAATTACTACGTGTGTCCAGATTCACTTTAAGTCAGGCTGCCTCCATTTTTTTAGAGGAATGCGCATGCGCATTAGTCTACCACACGTCACGTGTGGCTCCTCCAATCAGGTCCCTAAGAGTGCTAAATAGTGTGTGATTTAGGAGTCTGCCCTCAATAAATCTGTCTGAACTTCGCAAAGTTGATTTGAATGTGCGTGTTTCACTTCGTTGTGAAAGTAATGACAGCGCGCTGGCGTCAGATAAGTCGGAGTTGATAGTTTTAAGCCTCCTAAAGGAGATGCGATGAGGAGCGGTTCGAGTCTGGACTTTGTTTGAGCCACTGAAAGTCCATCAGTGACGCTTTCATGAGGCGAAACCCAGATGTCACATGCTGTCAAGGATCAGTTTCTTTTTATTTCTATTTAAAACAGTTTTGCATGTTTGTCATGTTTCAGATGGTAGCTATTTTTGGCACCTGTGTATTTTTTTTATTCTGCTAATTGATATATGTATGCTATTGAAAGAATGCCAGCTGCATGCGAGTTAATGTTAAACTACAGTAATGGAGAGTGCTGCTGCCGAGTTCCAGAGAAGACTACACTCAAGTTTGTTTGGTGTATTTTACCGACACTATCCAGCTCACAGCAGTTTGTGTTTAACTAGACTCGTGAGTCAACTATTTATTTTTTAGACAGTTTTAATAAATTAAAGAAAGTATGAATATAATCTATCAGTCTGCTTTACGAGGTTGTGTCATAAAAACCATGTCCGCAGTGGACTATTTCCGACTGACAGTGGATTTCCACTGTATGTGGAGGCTAGACTAGGGCAAGAAAGGTTCAGTGTTTTGTAATTCTGTGTGCTTTTGAAAATCAGTGTTTTATCTATTTCCTGTTTGGTAATAAAAAAAAAAGTATTTTGTCAACTGAATTTAATTCAGTTCAGCTCCACCTACTTTCTATTTAAAGTAGTGCTAATAGTGTCTTCCCTTCACTTCATTTAAAAAATCTAATGTAATGCATCATTTTTTGGGATATTTTTCAATCCGTTTTTTTTTCTTTCTTATCAGTATGGTCAGATTTGATGGATAATGTTTTTACTTTGTCCGATTGTGGTAGCAAGCTTAGTTTTCGCGTCGTACCTTTTAATTGAATTAAATTGAAATATAAAACATGCACTACCACTTAATTACCCCCACCACCAAAACATAGTTTTTAGAATATAAATATCAGTTTAGCAATTACCAAAATGTGACAGCAGGGGTCGCAGTGGATCACTAACAAACCAAACACCCTGACGATGCTTTCTTCTAGCAGGTCCAGTCAGTTTTATTTACATTATGCAAATCTATTCTTGACATGTAATGCTATTGTCTCTTTGTTTATTTGTTTGTTTGCTTGTATTTTAGCTTTAGATATACCAACAGCATCAGCATGAATTGCAAATAAAATGATCACAAAACTAATAACAGTTAACTGTGTTGTTATTAGTAATGTTATTACTATACAAATCAAACTGGGTCTTTTATCCAGGCGCTAAATTGCTTAAAATTAAAATTTCCTTTTTCAAACAAATGCAATTATTAATGATGTATACAATGGGCAATATAGTCTCAAAGATTAAGTATTTTATTGTTTCTGGGAATTTTGGCAAAATGTTAAATAAAAAATAGCTAATTATGCAATTTTTTTTAAACCTATACATTTGCACAAATGTCTTCCAATAATGTAGATTCAATAAAAGTAACAACTAAGCTAATATTTTAAGAACAATTTTCTTTCTGACATCATTCAAGGCTAATTATCAAACCAGCATGCAGAGTCCTTGGATAACAGTGTCTGCAGAATGTTATTCCAACCAGAGACCCTGACTGTCTCACGTACTGCATTATCAACTCTTCTCCATGCTACATGAATACAATCAGTCCTTTTTAGCCCTAATGATTATTGTTTGATTTGGGCAAGACAATCATTTGGACATAAGATAAGAGAGTTTAAAAAACAAAAGAGGCAAAGTATGAAAAAAACAAAACTTTTATAGAGTATTTTGTTTCTTACTGTCACAGTGTATGCCCTTGATTTAGCCTCTTGAAGGATAACTGTGATGCAGTTTAAAGGTCTCACTGAGATTAAATGTGGATAATTTTAATTTGACATTAATGTTTTGGTTTAAAGGCTACCTAGAATAGCTCCCATCTACAACTTGAACAGTTTCAATGAATTTGACATGAATTCCACAAATTTCAAATAGTTTGTTGAAGACATCCATCCATCCATTATCTATACCGTCTATCCTTTGCACGGGTGATAGTGCCAATCTTCATATTACACTCAAGCCCCTTGATAGTGAAAGTGGACATTAGAGTACATTATTGTTAAAAAAATTGAAAACTACACTACGCTCTCAAGTTTGCTGTACACACTCACAAAATCTTAACTAAATGGAGATTTGATATCTAAAGACCATATGTATTTAATTTGTTCCCATTTTCAATAATGGATGGAGACAATCCTAGAAAGAAAAGAAAAACATTGTCAACATAAACAATTTAAAATGACTGCAGATTTTCCTCACATGTTCAAAGAAGATAAACAAAAAAGAAATTGTACCAAAAGCTCCAATTACTTCGTTTCACAATTTTGAGACCAAGAAAAGCTTACGTATGTCAATGACAATTGCAAATGTTGGTTTAGATGCTCATCCAGGACATGACAATCCCAAGTGCTAAAATAGAAGACAACTGCAGCTCTTCACTTATTTCTTAAAAATATTTTAAGACCTCTCACCTAAGGTTTCTTCAGTTCTGAACATGTCTTTCAGCAAAAGTAGTCTCATCGAAGGGAAACAATAAACATATACAGTCAAGTGAGATAAACTGTATCGGGGTCTATAAAGATTGCCATTAAAACATATTTTTAAAGATGCAGCTGCAAGGCTAAATGTAAACAAGGTAACTGTTTTTTTCTAAAGTTTTTTTTTTCTCTCTCTCTTTTATGCGTGTACACCACAAATTCAAATCCAAAATCACGTCATCGCACTTTACAAGACAGACAGCCCAATTCATATTCAACTACATATAATCCAATTCGGTATAAATTCAAATCATTCCTTTTTTCCTGATACAATCAAACTGTAAAGTAAGATTCAGATCCAGTTGCATACAGCTAATGTTAATCAACACAATCAGAATCTGTTTATGTAATGCCAAGTGGTCTGTCTACAGAAGTCCATCTGATTGCGTTGAGTCATTGACTTTGCTGTAATCCCTCATCCTTAACCCTTACAGAGAAGTACTGAGCCAGGAAGGTAAGGGCAGCTTAAGCTCTTTAAAAAACTGTCTGGTAGAGAGGCACAGCTCAGCACAGAAGTACGGAGCTAACACAGAGAATATGTAGGGGTTTTAGCTCCATTAGTGGCTTTGAATGGGGAAAAAAACACAGCTTGATACAAAAGACCTGAGCTGGTAGTACTCTTTATAGTAATGAAAATTAAGGAGAGGACATATAGTTAGTGGCAGCAATGTCCTTCTCAGTGACTCCATCCAGCAAAAAGACCCAGCTAAAGAAGCAATAGCCCTGGTGTACTTTCTGTAAAAAAGAGCAACAACTTAAGTGCACATTAGTGCAATTAAGGTAATCTCAGTAGTTCTACATATATTATTATGCATATTTTATATTTATTTTCCAAATTATTTTAATTCAAGTAAACTCAAGAGTTTGTGAATGTGAATGGAATATTCAAGGTCTTGCGGCAGTACCTGAATCGTCCAGACTTTAGTATAAACCTGAGAGTCAATGTCAGGAACAGATATTTTCTGGTAGAGAGCAGACTTTATAGTTCCATAAATAATAAGAGGTGGTGAGGGACCTGAAGCAGCAATGCATCCCAGACCATCACTGTAGTATTACCATGTCTGACAGTCGGTAGCATGTTCTTTTTATGAAACGAAGTTACTTCTTCACCAGAGGAAATTTGACTTCAACTTCCACTTGTAAGTCCGTAGCATGATTTCCCAAAAGTCTTTGGGATCATCAGGGTGTTATTTTTTGTTGTTGTTGCAAAGTTGAGACAGTCCTGGATGTTCTTTTTTGTCTCTCCCTTGGACGCTAAGTCGCTCTCTTATTGTTAAATTGTCAACACTGATATTAACTGAGATAAGTGGAGTGGGCAGTGCTTTAAATGTAGTTCTTGGATTTTTTGTGACCTCCTGTAAGACTTGCTGATGCACTCTTGGAGCAATTTTGGTAGGCAAATCAAATCATAGGAAGGTTAACAACTTTTCCATGTTTTATATTTTTGAATGATGGCTCTGGTTTGCTGAAGTCCCTCAACCTTAGAAAATGGGTTTGTAACTCTTTCCAGACAGATAGATGTCAATGACTTTGTTTCTCATCTGTACTTGAATTTGTTGATATAAAGGCAGTCTGGCTTTTTTGTGATCTTTTAGACTATTTAATGTTGTTATGCAGTTTGATTCTGAAGGTCAGGTGGTAATCGGGACACTGTATGGCTGTTGAAACTTTATTCACTATTCAAAAAAACAAAATAATGTGTGTCATCACAGTCATTGAAAGGGGCTTTTTTTGTATTAACTCAGGTTATATTTGTCTGACAAAAAATATTTGGGTCAGGATTTCAAACATAAGTGTGTGTAAGAAACCTGTAATGGGTCAAATACCTTTTTACAACTCTGTAGTAGGCTATATGACAATTCACGGCTTTCCGTACTCATTCTTTATAAAGGAATTCTGAATAGTTTTAATGTTTTAAGTATTATGTCATCTTATGAAGGTGCATAAGGCAAACAAAAAACGGAAAGCTAAAAGAGTTGGTTGGAACACAAATACAATGGGAATTAGAAAATTATCGTTGAAATACTAAAGTATTCATGTATTCTTAAATCGTACTAGTTTGCCCCGTTCTGTTCATTATTCCACCAACGTGGGTGATGAACGATTTAGACGTTCACTTCACGCTACAAACATAAAAGTTTTTCCTTGCTCTGATTGGTCAGAATTTATGGACAGTTGGATTTACCAATTATTCTCTGTTATGGCCAAAGATTCCATCCAATCAGCGTGTAGCTATGCAGATTACGAAAAGAGTTGCAGCAGTTTACAGTGACAGCATTGCATCTACTTACATGTTTCATTTTCACTTTAATCCTAACGCGTTATAGATTGTGATAGCTTGGACTCGCCGAGAAGAAGCTTGTCCGCTGCAACGCACTGAAAGTTAAAGCTTCTGGAATGTTATTGACGCGAAGTTTCTTTTAGCCGGTAGTTAAGGCCGGTAGCTAACCGCTAACTGCTAGCTTAGACGTTGTCACCGGTACGGGCGGACCTCTTTGTCTGACAGGGGAAGGCGTGCTCTTTTGTTAGCTTTTCCCCTTTTGTCCGCTCGGGAAAGGCTTACTGTCGGGTCAGGATTTCACAGGTACCCGTATTCTGACATTATTTAGAAAATGCAGATCGCGAAAAAATACTTTACAGAAGGCCTGATTCAGTTGACTATCTTGCTCAGTTTGGTTGGAGTTCGAGTAGACATCGACAGCTACCTAACCGGCTACTATCCGCCACTGACTGAGATTAACTTGGGTCCTAGCTCAGCCTACACCCAGACCCCCTTTCACGTTCTAAGAGACACGCTCGACGGATACGGGGTGAATCCGAAATGCCCCGAGCTGGACAATTTCTTCGCCAGCCGTCGGCTGCTGGACGAGGTGAGGAGGCTCGGCTCACCGCGGTTCCACACGCAGCTGAACGCGTGGCTGGTGCACCAAGTTTCGTCCACAGGGCCTTCGACCAGCAGCAGCAGCAGCAACAACAACAACCCTGACACCAGCGCCGGGTCAGAAAGCACAGAGAACGAACCCGGGGATGCCAGCGAGCACCTGTCCGTCAGGAGCCAAGAAGCGCACTGCCAGCCGAACTCTGAGCTGGGACAGGGGCCTTGTGGTGCTGGAGCCTTCCTGAATGTGAGTATGTTCATGTTTCATTAGGCTGGAGGAAATCATTTGTTGCTAACCAACAACATGGCTGGGAAAAGTTGGCTAACTGACAACCAACAAAGGGATCAACACGGAGTTAAGAACTTATGCTGTGACTAACTCGTGCCACACAAAGGGTGAATATCCACCCACATAATAAATAATTGTTTCCTTGTAAACCAGGAAGGAAACCACAGAATGTGCCAAACCGTTGGCAAAAGGAAGAAAGTACATTCCTTTTTTTATTAGTTTGTTAAAGTGTTGGTCTGTAGTTAACATGCAGTTATGTCAATAATTTGGTGCCGTCATCTGTTGGGGTAGCAGCATCAGAGCCAGGGATTTAAAAAGGCTAAACAACCTGATAAAGAAGGCTGGTTCTGTTCTTGGGACAACTGCGGAAAATCTGGAGATGATAAAGCAAAGAAGGATTCTTCATAAAATCAAGAAAATTATGGACAACCCTGAGCATCATCTTCATGAGACAGTCATACAACAACAGAGCATCTTCAGTCGGAGGCTTCTTCAGTTTCGCTGCAATACAGACCGCTACAGGAAATCCTTCCTGCCCACAGCCATCATCATATACAACAACTCCTAAAAGAATTAATTATATGAGCTATACCAACACTTAATTTCCCTTTGGGATCAATAAAGTATTTTTGAATTTGAATTGAATTGAATAAATATGCAATTAATAAAGGAATATGAAAATCCAGGATGGGGTGCACAAGTTTGAATTTTCTTGCAAATCTTCTCTTATCCACACAAGTTTAAAATAATTACATAAAATCGCAAATATAGAATAGATATACCCCCACAAACCCTGTAGTCTCCCAAGTCCAACCATCTGAGTCGAACTGTTTCAGATGTTTGGGAGAAACCCAGAAAGTCATCAAGACTTAAGCTTGTCATAAACCGGAAGATGCCTGGACACCACTGTGACTGTCAATAAGGAAGTCAGTTTTTGTTAAGGCTTGTAAACTCAAGAACACTGCACCAATTGCCAAGCACGGTAGTGGCAGCCACACGATTAGTCTTTTTTTTTTTTTTTTTTTTTTTTTTTGCTGCTACTGATCCTGATGCATTGCTTAATGGAGGATGGAATTAGGGGAATGATGATTATCTCCAAATTCTTCAACTTCACTTCAGACAAAAAGCTAAATGGTTGAAACTTAGACACAACTTAGTGTACAATGATCCTGGAAAAACGGCAAAACTGCTTCTGGAGTGGATACAGGAAGATCATATTAAGTTTCTGGAAAACCTGACGTTAACCCTAAAAAAATGATTGGACTCTGCTGAAAAGGTGGGTCTGTGCTTTAATTAAAACCCACCTAATTAAAAGGGCTCTCCAGTTTTTGCTAAGGAGAGTGGTCAAATATTGGCCAGAATTAGGCAGGACTTTATAGATGATTACAAAGGGAAAGTGGTTTCTCTGCCAGTTGCCAACTTGCTAATTAGATTTCACCAAAAACAGCTCGGAGTGTAAATAGATATTTGGGATGGTTTGTATAATTTTGACCTTTTATAGGCTAGAGAAGGTGCAACGTAAAGTGTCATTAAAAGTGCTGGACTTATCACATTCACACCGATGAGTGTATGTCACAGAAACGTTAAAGTTGTGTTATTGTCTAATTCAAGTAAAGGGTTTGCAATCTCTAAATCTTCCTAGGTAACTTAGCTAGTCCAGTTAGTTACCTCTTAAAGGAGAAAACATGACAGTCAGGCATGAAAAGCATGCAGCAAAACTGACTCTTGTCAGTTCTTACTGCCTGTTTTGTAACCCATAACTGGAATTTGAAGCATCTAAGTAACTTAACAAAGATGAAAGATCTTGATTTAACTTTCCTCATTTACCCTTCTGGATCTCTCTTCGTGGGCCATATTCCAAGAAAATAAGAAAATAGCACTGAACATGATTTCTGTAGTGTTCCTGCTGTGATTGGACATTGTGCATTAAAGTTAGGAGCAGAGGTGACGTCACACTGTGTATGAGAAGGCAGTCGGCGTGAAACCGTGTAGCACAAAATTTTTAAAACAAAAATATTTACAGGGTTGACGTTTTCAGATGCATTTCATGTTAGCGATTAGCACATCTAGCATTACTATAACTGTGCGTAGGTCCCAAAGACTGTAGCACTTTAACTTAGCTCTGAAATTTTCAGAAGGATGCCAACATTTCCAAATCCAACGTGTTACATGACAGAAGCTTAAAGCTCAAAAGGATAAAACGGATCGACTTTTCTATACTCTATTCAGCCTTCCTGTTTTCTACTCATGGTCCTGCTCTCTCGCATCCTCAACATTGAGTCGTCTTTGCTCAATTACGACCTCCACACTAAAGAAGTGTAGTTGCCAAAATGACTTGGTAGTGCTTAATATGGTGGAACAGTCAGTCATCAGTCAGGGCCAACCAGCTGATTTCTTTCTCTTTTTTTAAACACAGATAAAAACCTAAACCTGTATGTTGAACCCCCCCCCCCCCCCCCCCCCCAATTATTGAAGCTTTTACAGCGCTTTCCAGTAGAAACAGCCGCTTGGTGTGTGTTACATTCTGGCAACAGTTGACGTTGCAAATTGTGTAACTGTATCGCCTTTCTTCTGACTCGACCACCAGCTGTGGACCTTGAGAGGTGAAGGAGTGAGGATCTGATCCCCACCCTGGTTGCTTACAATAGCAGCGGTCTACGCTTGGAACATTGTCCCTATTATAGTGTTCCTTTGGACATGCACGATGTGATGTTGATGGGGTTTTTTTTTATTGTACCTCCCAAACTTTTTGAATTAGTTTTGGTTCTGCCGTTTTTAAAGAAGAAATCTTCAGCTGTGATTTACATTTTTTTATTTTTTCAAACGTTACAGTCAGCAATCGCCTACACTCACGCAGCTATTTGAAGCTGAAGAAGTGGCCGAGTACGAACTCAAGCAAGTTCAGACAGAGCAAGGCAGAATAATGGCTGGTGTTTAGAGTGTTTCGTTTAGCTTTCAGCAAGGACCCAAAAACTTAAGAAGTAATCACTATCCTTTTCCACTACTGCGCGTGGAAAACTGTTATTGTGTGTGTGTGAGACAGCTGGTGACCCACATCACTGGAGCTGTATCAGGTCGTCTCTGCCCTAACTTTTACAGCTGCTTGTTAAAACAGACCTTGACACAGTTATAACACGAGAACTGCCTGGTGTTATGGCTAAAACGAGATCCGGGGAACATGAAATTCTGTGACCTCTGGTGTCTTATTGGGGAGTAGCAAACAAGGAGTTTGCTTTCCTCTTCTCTAACACGAAATGCAACGTTTCCAAATGTCTTCTTCCTAATCTCTCTCTCCACATCTATTCTCCCTACCAGGAGGATGAAGTCAAAATTAAAGAAGAGGAAGAAGCAGTTCCACTCATTCACCTGGCTCACAGTTCAACACTAGAGCAAGAGGTATGAAGGTTCCTTTGTGATTTTTGATATTGTTTTCTTTTTTTTATATTTGCGTATGCCTAACCGTTCCTGCCATTGTCTAAGTTCTTCCAGCTCAGTGTCACTCGAAATGGGATGTTCTTGTATAAATGACCAGGCATGATAGTGGTTTTTCACTCAAATCTACTCATTTTGTACAGCACATTAAAATGCACCAAAGTGCTGCAGAGGCTAAGTAACACAAACGGAAAATAACTTTTCAAAAACTATACGGTATCACAAGTAAATAGATTACTTTAACATAAAAACCAGAAACACTAGCAGATATCGAGAGCATGTGTCTTGATTTTCTCTGTTTCACTTCATAGCCCACAGAGTTTACCACCTTGTTCCAGTTTCCTTTAGTCAGGCTAATTTATGTTTTTAGCATGATTCATAAACAGGAGCTACTAGTTCATATAAGACGTAGCAAATGAGCCTCTCCCAATTTTCCTAATAGCTCTGATTATGCTCACGTGGTTATGTAACATAGGTGTGGGAGTCTTCCCATACAGTTTCAGTTAGGAAAATTGGTCATATTTTGCTGCGCTTCCTGCCTGACTCATCTGCTTTGAAGAGGCTCGGCTCACTTCCCGTTTAAACAGACTGGACGAGTCTTCTAAGTCACCTCTGAAACCTGCTGCAGGGCTTCTGGCGAACTCAGCTTTGTTTCATTAGCTCCTTGCATAAAGCTCTGAAACAGACTTTGCAAGCAAAAGCACACACGTATGCTGGAAAATCATGAACATATTCAGCCTCTTGTCAGTGTTTTTACAGCCAAAACTGAAATGTAACTATTCAGAACGAAAACACATTTGCTCAAGAGCACGACTAAAAACCATTTTCAGTAAATGTATAACACCTCCGCACTTACTACCCCCACTGGTATAGCTGTATGATTAAATTTGAAAGTCCAAACTTTGATTTCAGTATATTTATTTAGCGAAATAAATTACTTTTTGAACAAAATCTCAGAAAAGGTTTTGAAAATAATTATTAATGAAGCCAATTTTAAAGTGTCAAGGAACTTCTGATTAGCAATCTGTGACTTTCTTTTTTCCTGAGGAATGATTTTATGATCAAAGTCATCGAAGTCACTTTTTAAAAGGCTGTAGATAAGAGGAAAGGAGATGAATGTCGATCTTAAGGTCAGGAAAGTGTGACAAGAAAATAGTTACTAGCCTAAGCTTGCCCTTATCTACCGTCAAGGCAACAATTAAAATGTTCAAAACAACTGGAACAAAGGAGACATACGAGCGTGGAAGAGGACCCAAGTTTATCTTGCTTTCACGCACAGAGACCAAGATAGTCAGAAACTAAATAAAAAATACTCAAACTGTCTTCATAAAAAAAAACATTTGAATCTTTCTACAGACCAACAACTGGTTTCAGAGGCAGATGAGGAATAATAGTTTTCTGCCACTCTATCAAAAATATAAGTGTGGAGTTTGATAAGTCCTACTTAAGTGTTTAACTGGAAACTTTTTAACTGATTGGAATGTTTTGTATAAATGTATTGAAATGACTTCTTGTTAAGTAGCTTGAGATGACATCTGTTGGGAATTGGCGCTATATAAATAAACTGAATTGAATTGAAAAGCATGCGTTGGTCAGATACGACCAAGATTAAGCTTTTCTGCAACAAACACCCAATGGTGCGGGTGTAAACAAAGGGTGAAAACTCCGCCTGTTAAGTATGATGGAGGATCGGTGACGTTGTGGGCATGTTTCTCCTCCAAAAGCCCTCTTTTTCTCTCTATGTATGCTTCAACTTTGTGAATTGTTTTGGAAGAAGACCAAGTGGCTTTCTGTTGGCAAAAGGTAGTTGCTAAAAATACAGACAGCAGCAATTTTTGTGTGGTGCAAACATTTCTTTAACATCGATTGAAAAAAATGTGAGATTTTCTGGAAAGATGTAATGGAATTTTACAACTTTGGCAATAAAACGTTTGAAATGTGTTTTTTTTTTTATTTGTTTGTTTAGTCTTTCATGTCTGTTTTCATGTCTTTCAGGGTCTGCTTGAAGGCATCACCACGCTGTCTGAGCCGGTGCTTCACCATGTCCCTCCGGCTACTGACGTCGACTGGAACAATTTGCTCTCTGTTGCAGATCTTGATGTAAGGTTTCTGCACTTTAAAAAAGATTAGCAAGTGAACAAACTGGTACTCTAGAAATACAAGAGCGAAATACCAGAATTCAGTGTGTTATGTTGGTCAGTATACTGTGGAAATGATTTTCAAAGCTATGAACTGTGTCTGTGTAGTATGGAGAAGTATGGTATTTGATTTGGGGGTTTTCCAGGTCTTGCATGTTTTTGAAAAAGAAATTACAAAAAGAAACAAAGTATATTTGCAGACTGTATTCCCTGTCCCATCGTCTAAATCCATCCCCCCATCTGAGCATTTATTTATCCCTCTGTTTTTCAGTCAAGTTGTTCTAACTTTGTTCACAATCAAGGCAAACACATTTTTTGTTTGATCCGCCGTCTATCCATCCATTGAGTAATCAGTTTATTTGCCCATCTGTCCGTCATACAGTTGTCCATCCATCTGTCCATGTGTGAAAAAGTATAGATCTTTGACTTGAACATACGCAGGAACGCTGTATAAAGAATATGTTGCTTTTTCAAAACGCATCATGTGTTTTATGTGCAGGATCTGGACTCTCTTGATACTAGTCGTCTCTCGGAGCTCGACTCAGACATCAGCCGTGCCATCAGCCAGGATGTCAGTTTGCATGACGCCATGGTAACGAGCGCTGGGCCATTCGGTCCGGCATCTGGAGCAGCGCAGTCGAGGACAGTCAGTCAACAGCAAGGAACCCTTCTGAGGCTGGAATCCACAAACTCCTCGCTCTCAGACTCTTTGCCAGGAATGGCCGTGGGCCTCGCTGCTCTCCCCTTTGCCTCGGTGTGTAATCTAACTGGAAATATGACATCACAGAGCACACTGGGTGACTGTCTGGATGAGGCAGTGTTTGAACAAATCAATCAGCTGGGTTTGGAGAGCCTGGACACAATTGACAACCAGCTGAACTACCTCGATTGCTTAGACTCATTTGAGGACTTGGATTCCGATTCAGGACTCTCCTTGGAAAGCAGCTATGGATGTCCAGTGTCTCCCGGTTAGTAAAATGTTAACAAATGCCTTTAGATTACTAACAAATTGATAAAATATGTACCAACACAGTTATTTCCTCCTCTCTCCCCTTCAGGCTCATCTGAGATGTCGTCATCATCCAGCTCATACTATGAAGAAGAGGGTGGAGCCACAGGCTACAGCAGCGAAGTGGACTGTAAACCACCCAAAGGCATAATGGACCACAGCACAACGTGGCCACCTGTTGATCTGAGTGAGACTGTGTGGCACAATCACAGCTACTCGTCTCCCCCTCTCCTCAGCAAGCCATCTTTAAGGGTGCCATTTAAAACTGAGGAGCCGGAGGACGACTACGGATCCCAGGTGGAAGAGCGGGAGCTGAGCCGTGACGAGCTGCGCGCCCGTGCCATGTGCATCCCCTTTTCTGTCCTGCAGATCGTCAACATGCCCGTGGAAGAGTTCATGGAAGTTCTCGACACCCACAGCTTCTCCTCAGAACAGGTGACGCTCTTGAGGGACATTCGCAGACGCGGCAAGAACAAACTGGCGGCGCAAAACTGCCGCAAGCGCAAGCTGGATGCCATCAGTGGGCTCCAGGAGGAGGTGGAGAGGCTGCAAGCTCAGAGGGATAGACTGCTGAGGGAAAAACGGCTCACAGCCAAGACAATGGGTGCTGTGGCCCACCAATTTAGGCAGCTGTCTCGGGACGTCCTGTCTCGGCTGAGGGATGCTTCAGGACGGCCCCTGAACCCGGAGAGGTTCACCCTGCAGTGCGGGGCTAATGGAAGGGTTGTGGTTCAGCCCATCAGACAGCCTGCTGTCTCCACATCAGCTGGCAAAAAAACAGACAAGAGAAAGAAGGAAAAGAAGCAGTGATGCTCACTGAGACTTGAGATTTAGGTTTTTTGGACATTGCTGAACTTTACTAACCCTGGCTTTGGGGTTTTACTTTTGTAAAAATTGCATTGGCAGCCTAAATTTTCACAAGCTGCAAAAACAAAAGAGACTCAGAGCATAAATTAATGAAAGAAAATATCTGTACATATGGGAAAAAAGTAGCTTACACACTGGACCTTTGTTTGCTTGTTAAATGATAGGCAAGACTGGGTTTAAGGGAACAGCTTAGCTGCTGGAAACAGCCTCAATCTCTCTTTGTGCCTGTTAAAATATGAACAAGGACATTTATTGCTAAATATGACAGTTTCTGGTTGGCGCTCCAAGATGAGGGTTGTTCTGTTTGTTTGCCTTGTACTTTCCCTATTTTGTAGAAGTAGGAGGTTAAAGATTGTATTTATAAACGGCTTGAGGTTCTTGAGCTTGAAGTTCTTCTATGTGCCATGACTTTTTTTGTAACTGATAAGAGAATTAAAACTCCACCAAATGTTTACAGTCAACATTTCAGAACTCACAGGGCAGGTAAGATTATCTTTTTGAACTGAAATGAAAAAAATAATTACTTTTTCTTTCCTTTTTTCTTTTTACAATCCTCTTGATGACATACAGCAGACCAATGATTATACAAGCCTTAATTTGCTTTTTATAAAGTGTGAGTTTGGTTATTTTGGGAGAAAAGGATCCTCCGATGCATGTTTCAATTAAGAGTTGTACAGCTTACTGAAACAAATAGAAGGTTATATATCAATTGGACATGAGCACACCTACACTTGACCTCTTCATTTGCAGCAATTAAAGTATTGGCAGTAAAATATTTTACCTCACACCTAAAAATTCATATCAATGTTGCAAGAAGGTAAAAGAGAATCAAAAAATGCAATCACCAACTTCAGGTTGAAAATTTACGGATTTTTCTCTTATACATTTACAGAAAAGATTACAGAAATAGTTGTTAGGGAATGCACCTAACAATTTTCAGTTTGACTTGCTGAAGTTGAGTGTAGCTAATTCAAATTTCTCTTTAACAATGGGAAACATAAGAAAACTAGTCAAACAAAGACCCCCCCCAACTCTTTCTGCAATAAATAAATGGTCATCTATTAGAAGAGACGGCATCTCAGAATGGCCTTAGCTTAGTTCTGAGATTTCCAAAACGCGGACAATGTTTCAGGTTCCACAATAGACATGTTAGAAAAGATCAAAAGGATACAACAGACCAACTTTGCTGTACTGTTTGACCTTCCTATTATCTTCTGAAAGTCTTGTTCTCTCTTGCACGGAGTGAACTGCAGACATGCCTCAAAAATTCATTGAAAATGTTTTTTGTTTTTTTTTAATGGCTCCTTACATCTTTGTACCTTGTCTGGAATCGTAATCACTTTCCTGATACAGTAAATGGTTAGGCTAACTTTCATTCAGTAACAGCATCCACATCCATAATGGTCTTGTCTCTAATTAATGTAGAAATGTTCCCCTTATTAACGTTTACTCCATGTTATATGGTCACATGAGTGTGAAGGGGGAGACTTTATTTTGGAACATTGCGCTTTTGCAAAACATCGTCTTTGTTTTTAAATGTATACTCTGTCAATACTAGATTTCACATATCTCCTTTTTTAATTGAACTGGTGTAGATGAGCCTAAAAGTATGTTTTTTTTCATTATCAGGTGAGGTGTCAAGTACTTACAAGGTCTGCACTCCTTTCCACTAGATAGTTAGTTATTTACCTGGATCAAACACAGACCTAGTCTGTGTATTGTTGTGAGCATGTGTTAACTTGGCTTGTCTATCAGGAATCATACCTGCCTAACTGTTCTTTTCTACAGGTATTTAAATGACCTGTAAATAAGTACTGGACACAAGCCCACTTCAATAAACCAATCTGTCCCTGACCAGACCAGCTTTCCACTTGCTCCTTATTATGTGTGTTGCTATTGAGATTATCAGAGAACTAAGTGAGAGGTTATCATTTACTGCTTGAAAGTCATTCATTTCCAGCAGAGCCAAAAAAAAAAGTTGGAGTGCATAATGACATTTTTGTTTATTTTGGTGCCTGTACACGTTTTATTTTAAGTCGTTCTTTTTCGAAAATCATATTTCTTTGACTTCAGGGTGGTGTTGAAAATGAGTTAATGTGTGATTAAAAAAACAGATAAACATTGTCTGACTGTTCTTAACAAACTGTTAAAAACAAAAGAAAAAACAGTACAAGGATTTGTTTCCCAAAGGCAACAGCTGAGCTTCATCCTGGACAGCTTGCTGGTGGATCAGAGCAAGAACTGAGAAAGGCAGGACGATCTTAACTGCAATCTAGAGCTACCAAATTAACTAACGTGGGTTCATGTGGAGAATATGCCAAATCTGCACAGAAAGACCTTGGCTGAGATTTTAAGACGGGACCCGTGTGTTGCAACAGTGCCCACAACCCCAACCTTATATTCAGATCTTGCAACTTCTCATTTAAAAAAAGTTTTCCTACAAGGCAAAGAGACTATTATTCAGAGAAGCAAGCAAGAAACTCATGGTAGCTCAGGGGGGAGGTGCAGAGATCCATATATCCGGTGGAAAAATCTGTTGAGAAGAGAACCATAAGTTTTGCACTCCACAGATGTTTTAAAGGAAGTGGTAAGAAAATAGCCATAGTAAAGCCTTTTTGCAGTTTTCTGCTAAGTATATTTGGGATACAGCAAATATGTGCAAAGCATCTTGCTGTGGGAATGCTTTTCTTCAGTTGGGACGTGGAAGCTGGTGAGAGTTGAACAGAAAATGGATAGTTAAACACAAGACCAACCTTGATGTTAAGAGGAGGATGAATTTCATCTTCCAGCATGACAGTAACCCTAAATTTACAGCCAGAACTACAATGAAATGGTTCAGATTAATGTTCATGTTAGTCTAGACCTAAATTCAACTGAGAATCTCTGGCAAGACTTGGAACTTAATGCTCATTGATGCAGCCTTTCAGTCAGACTGATATTGAGCTATTTTGCAAAGGAGAATAGGCAAAGCTGGTAGAGACAGACCTTAAAGGACTTTCAGCTGTAACTGCAATAGTATCTAAACATTTTGTGAATTTATTATACACAGACAATGTACATAACAGGGTTGCATAAGGCAATGCGACAAGGTCAAACAAGTATAATACTAGTGTAAATGTTTAAAAATTAGACGAGTGAACAAATCTATGCTCTGCCCATGCTGTTGAGAAACTGTTGGATGATGTCACTTCCTCTTTATCATGCGACTGATTGATTTATTCATCTTGTATCATGCTTAACATGTAAAGTAACAAGGTTGCGTGTATATTTTGGGACAAGTATTCCTTGGGTCATAACTTACGTTTAAAATGTTCAGTAAAATTGAATTTAAATACAGATAAAGGAAACAAATTGATCTTCATAGAAATGCAGGAGAAACAAAGATCAAAAATAAATTAAACTATTTTATTTAAGGTTAAATGTGGGCATTGAGAAGATGGGACAAGTTAAAATGGACACTTTAGGGGGTACTCCACATATATAGACCTCGTTTACAAATATTTCCACATGTTTTTTTAATCAGTTTTTTTAGACCTGTGGTATTAGTGGTTTAACTAATAACTAATATTTGGATTAAATTAAATTTCATGCCTGGGACATGGAATGTCCTCGAATTCTGAAATGACCCAGAAAGTGTTTCTACAGTCTTGAATCTGAAGAACTAAATACAAATGGGTGAGACACATTTCAGAATTTTATTTAACAATTAAAACGAAAACCGTGTATAATTTTCGTCCGATATCACAATAATTTGCTGTATGCCTGCTGTATCCCAAAATAAAATGGTTTGTGGGTTTTTAACGCTTTTTAAAAATGTATTTTTTACGTATTAAACATGTATGAAAATGAAACTATAGCTTATGCCAAAGATCAATAATGCCGCTGCTAAAAATTATTTTTTTCTTTAGACCGTATCGTTACACATACGTTTCACATACCGGTAAAAAGATAAATCAATCCCAGTTTGGCTCAAAACAATAAAAGGTGAAAATCCGAAAAACGTTGTTATCAAAAAAAGCTAAAAACATTTACTTTTTTAAAGGAGGAGCCTAAAAGCGAAGCGCATTCCCTCCCGGTATCCGTAGAGTATATGAGTCTGGCTTTTCGCGCTATAAGTTGATCGTACGTTTGTGTGACCGCGTGTAGAAGACATTCTTCCGAGAAGATACCTGTGGTTTTAAGGTATGCATGCATACTTCGCTTGTCTTCAACAATATTTCAACTTTTAGCATTTTTACTTGACTTTGTAGCTTTGCCGAGGTTTCCGGAATGTATGCAGACAGTGTATGGTTGGATCTCTAACAATGACGTTTTAAGTGTTTATTATTACACGGCAACGGTCGCAACTCTATTGTTATACATAGTCAGCTAGCTAAGTGTAGATACACGGTATCGTCGTCCTTAGTGTTTTTAAGGACTTCATTGCTATGGTATTGCATAGTATTGCAGTAATTCCATTTATCACTGTAATAAATGATTAAAGTTTACGATCAGCTAATGGTAAATGTTGACTGGGTAAACATGTGGTTTAGCCCGGTTAGCACGGAGGCTTACCTTTTGTAATGCTATCAAGAGTTGGCTGGCTAATGAGCTAACACAGGATGCTAGCTAATTTATTTCTCTACGGAGAACGTATGACAATACAGTGTAGACTTGGGTTGTATAAGTTCACATTTCGACACCCATAGCTGGCTTTTAGGCACAACAGCATTTAAATTATTTAAACCGGTTTGATACTAACAATGTGATGCTAATCCCTCCCCCTCCCTGCTCGTAGAGAACAAAATGGGCAAGAAGCAGAACACCAAGAGCAAGAAGGATGCGCAGGCCCAGGAAGAACCACCGGAGGAGTTTGTTGTGGAAAAAGTAATGGATCAGCGCATCGTCAATGGGAAAGTGGAGTTCTACCTGAAGTGGAAAGGATTTACTGAGTGAGTTCCCCTGGGATGCCTGCCCCTCCTCTGGCTGAGCTGGAAGTGCTTCCCTGGTATCGGGTTGTGCTATACAGTTGTGGTGTGCATGTCTGTGCTGTCATTGTTTGCCTTGCATGAATGCAGTTTTGAGTTGACGGAAGAAGAAAAAAATGTCCCCCTTCCTTTGCTCACTTAGCGCGGACAACACTTGGGAGCCCGAGGAGAACTTGGACTGCCCCGAGCTGATTTCAGCGTTTCTGGAAGCGCAGAAAAACATACAGGAGAAGCCTGCAGCTGTGAAGAGGAAGGCCTCCACGGAGGAGGGAGAAACCGATCCTGCGAAGAAAACTGAGGTTAGTAAACATTCGGTTACCATTTCCTTTTTTTTTTTTTTTTTTTTTAGTGAGTAGCAAGAAAATGCTCTAGTTCCTTGGACATCTTCATGTTATGCTGTCATTATGCAGGTTGAACAGCCGCGTGGCTTTGCCAGAAACCTCGACCCAGAAAGAATAATTGGTGCCACCGATAGTAGTGGGGAGTTGATGTTCCTGATGAAATGGTAAGTTAGCAAAGATTGCCTCTTTATTTTCTCAATATTAGTGAAGGTTCACAAAATTTGTTGTCAGTGTAGAGGTGTTGGGGGAAAAAAATAGTCAGGACTGCTTGAAGACTTTCTAGCATAGATTACGTTTGTGTAGATGAATAAATGTCACATTTAAAAAATAAAATTGAGCTACGCGGTGCATATGAATCCCGGCTGTTTCTGTTGTATATGGTGTCCGAAGTCAGTTAAGGGCCGGTATCATGCATGTTTTAGATCTTTCCCTGGTTCAACACACCTGAATCCAAGGATTGTTCGTTAGGGAACATCTGGCTAACTCTGACATGCTCCGGAGATGGGTGGACCATTTGAATCAGCTGTGTTGTACCAGAGACTCATCTAAAACAGGTCGGATAACGGCCCTTGAGGACCGACTTTGTGCACCCCTGCTTTAAAGGACGACATGGCCCTTTACTTTAGCGCTAATGCAGAAGGATTAGATCATGCCAGCCAGTATATCATTATATTTATTTCCTGGTCTTACCTTTTTTTTTTTTTTTTTTTTTAAAGAGCATAATTTTAAGTGTTTTTATTTTCAAAACTTATTAGAATTCTGTTCTGCGTTGTAAAATAAACTATTTTCAGTTTTTAGATGTGAAATAATTGCTACAAACACAATGCAGAATACTTTAAATTAATTCTTGCTCGGCACTAAAGGCATCTAGCTTCCATCTAACCTTTTTTTCTGGCCTTGAAAAATAACCTAGTCAGTGCTGATTTAATTTAAGAGCTCTAATATGATGTTGCTTGTTGTTATAGTGACTTTAGTAGTCTGTAAGATGGTAGACTGCATCTGTCAACATTCACTGTGAACAGAACTTTCCTCCACTGGCTGTCTTTAATGTTCTTTGTTATTCCTCTCTTCTTCCCACCTCCTTCGCTTGTTTTCTTAGGAAAGACTCGGATGAAGCAGATTTGGTCCCAGCCCGTGAGGCCAACACACGCTGCCCTCAGGTGGTCATATCTTTTTATGAGGAGCGGCTCACGTGGCATTCCTGTCCAGAGGATGAAGCTCAATAATTCCTCCTTCTGGTCTCTGCTGTTGTTTGCACCACCTTTGTGTGTGTGTGTGTTCTGTTTTGTTTTTTTCTCTCTCAAGCCTGGACTCTCCTCTGCGGTCTGTCTTAGTTTTAGCTACCTTTAGATGGTTTTGAGGATATTTCTACATTTGTACTGTTCGGCAGCGAAGAAGAGCTTTATGGCTGTGTTTGGTAAATGAGCAGACTGTTAGAGCAGTTGATCATGACAGAATTCACCCACTGTTACGCCTGCTCGCAAATGTTTTAAATTCTGAGTAACTACTTGAAAAATGTTAAGCTGTTGACTGTTTTTTTTGTTTTTTTTTTATCCTGCAAGTTGTTCTGAAAGTAGATTTTGTTTACTGAGTGTAAATATTAATTCAGGTTCCAATAAAAGCGTTTGTGTATATTTTTATAGCTTAGTTTATTTTAACATCTACGTATGCATACAAAAACAAGATAAATTGTAGACATTTATACCTTTCATTATGACTGACCTTTTTAGAGCAGCTTGTGTGTGAAATCCTAACTGGCATTAAGGGGCATTAGAGATGAACTTTAGACTTTTGAGCATATTACTAATTGGGTTTCTGTGGCAACACACAGTGTGTAATGTTGCTGTTGAAGTCCTTATAACTTGTCATTGAGGCCAATTAAAACTCTTGCGTTCAGCTTTTTTTTGGGGTTCTTGAAGACTTCTTAAAGAAGACAATCCTGACATTAGTTTTAACTGCTAAAAAAACCCACAGTTGGATAATTTTGACATTGTTTTGGAATCCAGACCTGATGAGCGACTTGAGTTTAGACAAAGTGCAAAAGGGGATTTAAGTGACTTAGTGTAGGTGCTAGATGCACTGGTGCAAGTATTTAAGAAACTGCTGACCCACATCTTGAATAGCATCCAACATAGCCTCTTTTAAAATCAACAATAGGAAGAGAAAATGTCTGTATATTAGAAATAAGAATTGATATGAACTACAGTAGCTCAAAAAAAGCATTACACCAATATGTGGAATGCCTTCTCTAAATGCACAAAACCTTGAAGCAGATGTGCTATAGCAGCAGAAGTGCCACTCGCAGATTAAAGAAGGGTTGCCTGGTCTAATAACTAGATTTAAGCTGCAGCATTCATGTAGTAGGTTCAGAATTTAGCATAAAAATGCAAACAGATCCACCGTTTTTTGTATTAGATACTCCAATAGTGTTTAGGACATTTTCTTGGTATATTTTGGGCTGCTTGGCATCAATTGAGCATTGCTTGAACACCTCAGGCTGTTTTCATATTGCTCCTGTCAATTCCTTTCTGACTGAAGTGTACCCACCTTTTGATGTCAACTTGCAATATATCACAGATCTTAAGTCATCCTACATCTGTTAGTTTATTTTATGTTCAAGCCCTCCAGAGCTACCAGATCTGTCCAACAGTAAAACTCTGGGATGTATTTAGCTGTAGATTCACATAGTGGATGTGCACCAAATATTTTGCAACAGCGTGAAGCTATGAAGATGGACCAGAATTATTTTTACATTTCTCACGCCTTGTTGCCACAAAGGATTAAAGCAGTTCTACAGAAAATTGGGGTCCAACTCGGCATGAGGAAGGCACACAGGTTCTCCTGTGGGTGTATATTGTAAAATAAATTTTACAATATACTGTGGATATTGGCTGTACATTTGAAGGTAATACCATTAGACGATATAGAATGTCAGAACCTAAATAATCATGCTCTTCACAACTGCATCATGTGTGGTCTTCATGTGAAGAAATGTTTTCAAATCTTGACCTTTACTTCAACAGTCAAAATCTTGCAGTGAAATCACTGAAGTCCTCTTGTAAACTCTGTGTGAAATTATGTTGCCTTCAAATAAAGAAACTACTGTATGCAAATTACCAGGCTTATTGGTGTATTAACTCTGTAAGGTCAAGGGTCACTAGGTAAGTTCAGTTCTGATCTTGTGTGGAGCAGTTGGATTATACTTTCAAGAGCTGTGTGGGCATGGGACAGTCTTATTAAAATTGTTTATTTGAAATGTTATGGACATGGAAGTTAAATGAGTCCTTGTCCAGCCTTGTTTGTCTCAATTTGTTTTAAACTTTTGAAATAACTGCTTAGATAGTTGTAAATGGGCAAATTTAGTCAAATAACTATTTTCTTGTAGCCTTTCCCTGTCTTATAAATATCAAGATGCATCTATGTTACTTATTTAAAAGTTTTCTTTTGTCTTTCCCATATCGAAGAGTGGCTAGTAGAAATGCACCTGAATTTCAGCCAATAGAAGTCATGAATGCCAAATACAGCTTCCTTGATGTTCCTAAAAAAAAAGTACGCTTAATAAAGGCACTTGGCTTCATTCATTTTATAAGGGTTATTTGTAGCACCACTGTTGATATTGCAAATAGCTCCTAATATGTTAGCACATATTGGGAGCTGCCCCCCCCCCATCAATTTCACCATAAAGGTAACATCTCAGCTCATAGAACTTTCAAGGTTAGGATCTTTCCTGTTTGTAAGATCTCAGTGTGTCCTATACAATAATGCTTTCTCCAAATCTCTTGTCATCAGCTGTGGGGTTCCTCTCGAGTCTGTATTTGCCCCACCTCTGTTTTGGCATTTTTATGGTAAATGGCCTATACTTGTATAGCACTTTTTCTAGTCCTGAGGGCCCCAAAGCGCTTCGTTCTCCATTCAGTCATTCACCCACTGGTGTTGGCTAACTACATTGTAGATGTAGGGAGATGCTTTTCTAGTTATCTATTGGATATCCCAGAGGTTTACAAAGGTTGTTGAGTATACAGTTGTGGATAAAAGTTTTGAGAATGACACAAATATTAGTTTTCACAATGTTTGCTGCAAAACTACTTTTAGATCTTTGTTTCAGTTTTTTCTGTGATGTACTGAAATATGATTACAAGCACTTTATACGTTTCAAAGTCTTTTATTGACAATTACATGACATTTATGCAAAGAGTCAGTATTTGCAGTGTTGGCCCTTCTTTTTCAGGACCTCTGCAATTCAACTGGGCATGCTCTCAATCAACTTCTGGGCCAAATCCTGACTGATAGCAACCCATTCTTTCATAATCACTTCTTGGAGTTTGTCAGTATTAGTGGGGTTTTGTTTGTCCACCCGCCTCTTGAGGACTGACCACAAGTTCTCAATGGGATTAAGATCTGGGGAGTTTCCAGGCCATGGACCCAAAATTTCAACGTTTTGGTCCCAGAGCCATTTAGTTATCACTTTTGCCTTATGGCACGGTGCTCCATCGTGCTGGAAAATGCATTGTTCTTCACCAAACTGTTGTTGGATTGTTGGAAGAAGTTGCTGTTGGAGGGTGATTTGGTACCATTCTTTATTCATGGCTGTGTTTTGGGGCAAAATTGTAAGTGAGCCCACTCCCTTGGATAAGAAGCAACCCCACACATGAATGGTCTCAGGAAGCTTTACTGTTGGCATGACACAGGACTGATGGTAGCGCTCACCTTTTCTTCTCCGGACAAGTTTTTTTTCCAGATGGCCCAAACAATCGGAAAGAGGCTTCATTGGAGAATATGACTTTGCCCCAGTCCTCAGCAGTCCATTCACCATACTTTCTGCAGAAGATCGATCTGTCCCTGATGTTTTTTTTGGAGAGAAATGGCTTCTTTGCTGCCCTTCTTGACACCAGGCCATCTTCCAAAAGTCTTCGCCTCCCTATGCGTGCAGATGCACTGACACCTGCCTGCTGCCATTCCCGAGCAAGCTCTGCACTGGTGGGACTCCGATCCCGCAGCTGAATCCTCTTTAGGAGATGATCCTGGCGCTTGCTGGACTTTCTTGGATGCCCTGAAGCCTTCTTAACAAGAATTGAACCTCTTTCCTTGAAGTTCTTTATAATCCTATAAATTGTTGATTTAGGTGCAATTTTAGTAGCCACAATATCCTTGCCTGTGAAGCCATTTCTATGCAATGCAATGATGGCTGCATGCGTTTTTTTGCAGGTCACCATGGTTGACAATGGAAGAACAATGATTTCAAGCATCACCCTCCTCTTAACATGTCAAGTCTGCCAGTCTGACCCAATCAGCCTGACATAATGATCTCCAGCCTTGTGCTCGTCATCATTCTCACATGAGTTAACAAGACGGCTGCTGAAATGATCTCAGCAGGTCCTTTAATGACAGCAATGAAATGCAGTGGAATTTTCGTGGCAAAGAAGGACTATGCAATTCATCTGATCACTGTTCATAACATTCTGGAGTAAATGCAAATTGCTATTATAAAAACAGTTTCCAATATTTATGTAATTCTCAAAACTTTTGGCCATGACTGTAGTTCATGGAACTGTCTACTTCATGATACTTATATATTATAAGTGTATATCATGTTTATAAGCCAGTGTTAAAGACCTATGTTTTTAAATCTTGGGGTATAGGATTTGTACTGTCTGGCTTTGTTTCGCTACGTTACACTTTTACTGCATTTTCATGGTTTGCTCTTTTTAATTTGTGTTCTTATCTTTTATCTGATCATTTTTAATTTTGATATTTTTATTCTTTTCATCTTGTCTATGCTCATTTATAAAAATTTTTTTAATGTGTTCTGTCTTCTAATTGAAATGTTTTCATGCATGTTCTACTCCATATATTTTTGTCTGGCTCAGAGCTTATCTGTTTTGCTGTGTTTCCGTTTTAGATGAAGCCACTAAAGGAACTACAAATGCCATTACCTCAACTTTTTACTTCAATACAGAAAGTAGGGTTCGTCTGGAGCAGGGCTTCTGTATTTCTTTCTGAGTGTGTATTTTCTCAACCCCTTAGTGACAGGTGGCTGCTCACATTAAGCCAGGCTCAGCTGGACAGTTCTTATTGTTAAACTGGAGTTTTTTCTTTCCACTGTTGCAACATGCATGCTCAGTAAGAGGGACTGCTGCAAAGTTAACTCAGTGGAATTGTCTGTGCTACATGCTTGTCCAAGAGGGAGTTAATGCTTGCAAGTCAGTGGTTTGTTTCTATCGACTGGGTTTGCTTAATTAGAAGACCCCCCTCATTTGAAAAAAAAAAATAAAAAAAAGAGTTGAAATTGAATATATTTTTTGATGACTAGGGTTGAATTGCAATCAATGTAGAAAGCCAAATTTGACTTTGTTTGATTGAACTATTTATATATTTGCCATAAATTGTCACTATATTAATGAACAGAATCGAATTTGGCATATGCTGGTTTTTATATCCTAGTCCTATGTGAGAAGAACTTGGTAAATTGGCTTTGAAATATTTTTTTTCCTATCAAGTTTTAAAAAGTAAATAAACAAATGTATGACAATCCATAGTAAGGATATCTAAGCGCAATTACCAAAGACAGCGGATTAATGCTTCTTAAATTAGGTGCCTAAAAGCTATTGTTGGGGTCAACGTTTATCCCAATGGTTACCTCCCACTTTTCTCACCAGCTGATATCACTTCATCTGGCTGATTATGGGACAAACAGGTGTGCTGCGATGCTACGAATGATACTCCCTAACGACAGACGTTTACACTACTTTCGCCTACACGCCCGGCCTGTAGAAAACAAAAAGCGCGATAAAAAAGGGAAGTGTGTTATTGATATTTTGAAGCAGAGTGAGGTGTCTGGGACACAGAAGGAGGTCCCACAGGGCTGCTAGTGTTTAATAGTCGCTTCTGTCCAGGCGGGGCAGAGCTTCAAGCCAGAGCCCTGAGCCGGTCTCGGGTGTTCACAAACACCGGATTAAGTCTCTGAAATTGAAGAGAATAAAGGTAGGAATTGCTTAACTGTATGACGTCTGTGCAGTTGATGAAATATAGATATATTTGTTTGACGATAAACTCTGTGAATCAGTTTGTGCCGTGAGTTTCTGGGCTGTGTGCATTTTACCTGACACGGTATCATCCCCATTGTTACATATAGCTTATATTAACTTTAGTTTTGATGGTATTGCAACTGAATTTTTTTTATTTATTTTTTATTGTAATGACAGCTGTTGTAATCAGCTTTTTATTTGTGCTTTTGTTTCTTGTATTGCCATTGAATCAGTCACCAGTCCTAGAATAGTAGGCCTCTGTGATCTGACTGTGTTGCTAAAGTGTCTTAAATGTCAAAACAGAGAAATTGTCAGGAACTTGCTTTGTTAATAAGATAACCTCGTAGATCCCACTGGTTTCTCAACCTGCTGCTGTCACAATGTTAGATTAGGTGAGATGTCACTCCCAGATCTCAAAGTTCTGGCTTTAGGCAAAGTAAGGAAATTTTATTTGTAGCCTATATCACACTTTCAAAAACAAGGTAATTCAAGGTGCTTTTACATGATTAAGGGGTAACATAAAAATGGCAGTAAAACACACACAAACGGCAATAAGAGGGGAAAAAGTAAACTGTGCCACCAGCACTTGTTCTGGGCTCAGTCATCCCTCTCAGATTTTCTTAGATCCAAAAGGGTTCTATACTCAACTGTCTAAAGAGGAGTTACTACTTAAAATATTGTTAACCTATGTATCTGCTTTCTATGACTAATTCAAAGTTGAGCTTACTACGGTAAAGTTACTTGTAAATAGCTGCTATTAAAATATCTTCTGAGTAACACTAAAGCCACCAGAATAAAAAAAAATTCTCATGAATTTAGAAGAATGTGTCATTGACTGTAGATGCAACAATGTTTTTTTTTTTTTTTTTTTTTTTTTTTTTTTAGCCTTTAATAAGTTCTGTTCTTTAAAAACTGACGTTTTAAGCAGTTCATCTTGCATCTAACTATACCGGATTGAAAGTGGTCAGCAAGGCCTTTGATTAGAGGTTATAATTTTGAGGATTGCAAGGTTAACTCCTAATGTTTTATTCATTTCTAAACTCGAAGTGCTTCAAAATAAATGCTCTTGCTATACGTGTTAATACATAATGTGCTGGTCCATTTATAGAAAAACACCACTCAGAATAAGTTAGGGATATCGTGAGACTCAGTGGATTTTATACATAGCCTATGGTGTTTGTTTTCACTTCAGAAATTTTGGGGCCAACACCAAAACGTAAGACAACCTATTTCAACGTGGCATCAATTTAAACATTCTGTGGGTTTGAAAAGGTGGTATTGTCAGTAAGTGATTCCAACTTCATCCTTCAAATAGCCATGAACACACAATGTCACTTACCGGACGAGCAGTGCCACCTGGACATAGCGCGCCTTCAGGTCGGTGGCAGGCAGTCAGATGTTGCAAGTGAACTTGGTGTGTTTCAAGGTGTCATCAGCAGACTTGCATCAAGAAACAGAACTACCGCCAGAGTTCGTGACAGACCCAGGAGTGGAGCCCCACGAGTGACAGACTGCAACGATGACCAGTACCTAAGGACCTATGCACTCAGACATCGTCATGCAACTGCCACACAACTGCTGGCCAGTTTGAGATGTGAGGGGTACTAGGGTTTCCAGACAAACCATTCGCAACCAACTACACCGCTTTGGCTTGAATGCCAGACGACCATTGCAGGTGTCTCCGCTGGCACAAAGACACCGCCATGAACGTTTGCAGTGGGTGCAAGACCATGTGACTTGGACAATGCAGCAGTGGTCTACTGTCCTATTCACTGACGAGTGTCTGGTCACCTTGCACAGAAATTATGGTTGTCAGCATTGCTGGAGAAGGCGAGGTGAGTGATGGGCCGAGGTAAACATGGTCCCCAGGGATGGCTTTGGTGGAGGAGGTGTAACAGTCTGGGCAGGCATCACCAGTCGGCACAAAACTGATTTGGTTATTGTAGATAGCTCAGTCACTGCATGTTCTTACCTCAGAGACATCATAGAACCCATAATCATCCCCCAATTCTGCCAGCACTTCCCCAACTTTTGGTTCATGGAGGATTATGCTCTACCACATCGTGCCAGAATTGTCACATTTCGACTTCAGGAAGTTGGAGTGCCTCATATGGTATGGTCAGCAATGTCCCCTGACCTGAACCCCATGGAGCATGTTTGGGACAAGGTGAAGCTGAGACTGGATGATGGTACCCCACCCCCATGTGACCTGGCAGAACTGCATGTAACACTTGTGGAAGAGTGGAATGCTTTGCCTCAGGAGAACCTCATGAGGCTAGTGAGGAGCATGAGACGTTACTGTTATTGCGGCAAATGGTGGAAACACCCGCTACTTACGTCAACTTGTGTTATTTGGGGCTACCCTTGTTCACATTTTGGGGGTAATATTACATTAATGAAAATGGTGTTTCTTCTCATACATTAGGCAAGGGAATTTTATTTGTATAGAAGACTTTCAACAGGGTAATTCAAGGTGCTTTACATAATTTGGTGATTAAAAAAAAAAAAAATATAACATTAGAAATGTAGCAAATTAGCATGAACTACACAACACATGATGCACAATAAACATACACAACACATGATGGACAATAAAGCAAGAGAAAAATCAAAGCATGGGACATTAACACATTTGATATATATGACAAATTAATTTACTCAAAGTCAATTCAAAACTGAGTTTTTGGTCTTGATTTAAAGCAGTGCAGAGTCTCAGCAGCTCTGCACTCGTCAGGAAGTCTGTTCCAGATGAGGGGAGCGTAGAAACTGAAAGCTGCTTCTCCGTGTTAGGTCCTCCAACTCTAGCCTACTAAACATCCCTAGACTCAGAACCAGAGTGGTCTTGGTGGTTGGTATGGTGACAACGGGTCTTCAACATATTTTGGTGCTATGCTGTGTAATGATTTATAAGCTAGTGGGAGTATTTTGAAATCTATTCTGAGCTACAGGGAGGCATTGTAAGGACTTTAGAACTAGGGTGATGTGCTCTACTTTCCTGGTCCCAGTGAGGTGCGAGCAGCAGCATTCTGGATCAGCTACAGCTGTCTGACTTTTTAGGCAGACCTGTGAGAATGCTGTTGCAGTAATAAATCCGACTAAAAATAAAAACATGGATAAGTTTTTCCTGTTGCAACATTAGTAATTTAATCCTAGAAATGTTCTTCAGGTGATTGAAGGTTGACCTTGTGATTGTCTTTATGTTACCCTGGAGGTTCAGGTCTGAGTCCATTACTACACCTAGGTTTTGGGCCTGATCAGGATTTTCTAGCTGTATTAACTGAAGCTGTGTGCTGACTGTTAATCGTTCCTCTTTAGGTCCAAAAGTAATTACTTCTGTTTTGTTTCTGTTCAGCTGGAGAAAGTTATGGCACATCCATCCATTGATTTACTCGATGCATTTACTTAGGGTTTGGATGGGTTCAAAGTCACCTGGTGACATTGTAATGTAGAGCTGAGTATCATCTGCATAGTTATGGTAGTTAATCTTATTGGTCATTATAATCTGGGCTAGTGGGATCATGTAAATTTTAAATAAGAGGGGCCCCCCACATGTGATTTCTGTTTATTCTGATGAAAACTTTCCTATTGAAACAAAGAAGTTCCTGTTCTTTAGGTAATACTCAAACCAGCCAAGTACTGTACCAGAGAATCCAACCCAGCTCTCCAGTCGTTTCAATAATATATCATGATAAACTGTGTCTAATGCTGCACTGAGGTCTAACAGAACCAGCACCGTGGTTCTACCACAGTCTGTATTTATGCAGATGTCATTGAAGACTTTATTTTTTTTGTTCTATCAAAGGATACTTTTACTTTCATTAAAATTCAGACCGAATGGGAATAGCACTCATGTAAATAACAATATCCCTAACTTATTGTGAGTAGTGTAAGCTCCCACCCCTCACTACCACTCTTGACTGGCTTCTCCAATTGTAAAGGAAAACAGATAAGGGTCACATTCTCTGAAACCAGCTTGTGACCCCAATTGACCAGACACGGTTATGTAAAACAATTGACTCTCCCAAGAAAAGTCTCTTAACGTGAAGAATTGTGCCATGAACTGACAATTCACTCATTGACATGAGTACAGTCATGCTATCCCGGAGGAAGCTCACTGGACTGGTCCGGGGTGATTTCATGTGGTCGTTTGCAGAGCACATCTACAGATTAGACATGGACTGACATTGCTTGGTCCTATTGATCAGTTCTGCTTGAGGCATGCTATGTAATGTGTCCAGGAACACATGTTGACAACTTTCAGAGGCCTGTATATTTGCCTGGCCATGTGATGGGACCAGTTGTGCAACCGTGCCCCTCCCCCCCTCAAGGGACAGACTACATTAAGCTTTACCATAGTCTTAAAGATGTATGCCAGACTCTTTTTTTTTTTTTTTTTTTTAAAGTGCGTTTCTGTTAAAAGGATGTAATCAATTGATCTTGGCAGCAGAGGTGTTTTATCTTGACTATTTGATATAAATCCAGATTAGTTGGTCCTCAGAGACTGAAGTTATTGTCTGGCTAGCTAGTCCAAGATGGGACAACACCAAAGTGGTCATGTCATCTTGGAACTTTGTCTCAAACGGCATTATGGTTATTTAAATGCTAGTTTCACTTTTGCATTAGGTGGTGATTTTAGACTGAAGTCACTAATTATTTACACAGGAAATGGAGGTGGGAGTGCACCACCAGTGGCGTGTGAGAAACGCATACAGGGAATTTTCTTACTGCGTTTAGAGTAACTGTTGAATGTTCAAGTTTAAAAAAGTGGTTTGGGTAAATGCTATCATAAATTTATTTTATTGCAGCTATCCTTTCTATTTGGTTGTCTGGAACATGCTTTTTCATTCCCCATTCATGTTTTGGAGGAAGATTGGTTGTGCACCTCCAACTGTTTGGATAATCATGCAATGCAAATGTGACAACCATTTAAATCTTAATAAAATGTCATTTAAATAATCCGCTTTGACTTAGTTGACATTAGAAGTGTTTAACACAGCCAAAGGCTGTCTATTGTCATTAATTGCCAACTGACTGGTTGCCAACAAAATGATTTCACACAATATAACGCATTATTTCTTTGATATTCTGTACAGAACTTGTACCAGTAATGGACAGTATTCTGGATAATCTCTCAAAAACTGTAAGTATTCAAATGTACTCTTTAAAACTTTTGTTTAGTCTTTGGTGTATCTGAGATTGGACTGAAATGGAGTACTGAAAGTGGACCAGAAAAGAAACTCTTATTTTAACTTTGAAACATAGTTGAAGTTGTCTGATTATTCTTCACCACTGGCGTCTTTAGGAATTTGTTAGCATTTGTGTTCGAGATCCTAGACTCCACAAAGATGACCGTTGGCACACTCATGTCGACTACGAGATCTGTTTACATGTAAGACCTTTTGACCAAATTGCTTCTTTTTTTTGGTGGGGGGGTCATATTAGTCTGTAAGACTGTTTGATCAGATCAGTGAACAAACATTTGTCTTTCAGACCAACAGCATGTGTTTCCGAAAGAAGACTTCCTATGTGAGGCGACGTTACAGTGATTTTGTTTGGCTACGTCACTGTCTGGAGCGCAATGCTCTGAATATGTATGTTTGAATCCAAAAATCTTGTGTAAACCTCTTTGCTCCATGTTAAAAGTATATCCTTTTCTGTGCAGAGAATTGCCCAAGTTGCCACCATGGAACCCCTTCTTTAGTCTGAAGAACAATGAGCAAGTATCCATAAGGATGAAGGGCCTGCAGGAATTTTTAGAAATGTTTGTTTGCTTGTAAATTCTTTTATTGTGTGTGTGTGTATAATTTTTTTTTTTTTTTTCCTCTTGTGGGCAACTGAGCTTTTAACAATGTTTTCTTTTCCAGAGTTCTTCAGAATCCACTATTGTTATCAGATAGCCGGCTCCATCTCTTCCTCCAGTCAGACCTCAACATTACAAAGATTGAAAGGTGTGCTCTTGGTAAGACCAGGTACACTGTAGCTGAAGCCATTAAACAGTCCAGAAGTGGTTATAGCGTTTCAGAGGACAAGAGTTCGTGTGACTCCGACTGCGAGAGGTGAGATTTGCAGTGGCTTGCAAAAGCAATATTCATTGAATTTTTTTTTTCATTGTCATATTGCCATTGTGAAGTTCAATGAACAGTTGCCGTTTGTATTTTTTAAGGGCAAACAAAATAATAGTTATAGAAATTTGTAGTTTTTTATTTTTTAAAAATCTGGAAGAAATTTTCTGTGCAAAGACATTAAGCAGACATGTACAGACACTGTACAATGAGTTAGAATATCATAGAAAAGTTTTTTTTCCATAATTCCATTCAAAACGTTAAACTTCCATAGATTCAGGACCCACAACTTAAACGATCACCATTTACTTCTCAGTTTTTGCAGAACAAGAAACTAGGATCAAAATCAAAATATGGCATTTTCAAAACTGTCAATCTTCAATACTTGGTAGGGAATCCCTTTGCCTTAATCACTGCCTCGATGCGCCGTGGCATTGAGGCAATCAGCCTGTGGCATTGCCTGGGAGTTCTGGAAGGCCAGATTTCCTTAATGCTTACCGTCAGCTCCTTGTTTTTGGGTCAGGTGCCCCTCATTTTCCTCTTGATAGCCCATTGATTCTCAATGGAGTTTAGGCCTGGCGAGTTGGCTGGCCAGTCAAGCACTCTGATGGCATGGGTTTTCATGCTACTGGTGGTATGAGCAGGGGCCAGGTCCTGCTGGAAGATGAAATCTGAATCTCCAAACAGATCTTCAGCAGAAAGAATCATGAAGTCCTCTAAAACATTCTGATGGACTGATGCGGTGACCTAGGATTTAAGAAAGCAGTTTACCTGCACCGGACATTGCACCCCAAATCATGACTGACTGTGGATATTTCCCACTGGAAATCAAACAGCTTGGCTTCTGTTCCTCACCTGTCTTCCTCCAAACCCTTGGGCCTTGATTCCTAAATGAAAGGAACACTGTACTTTCGGAAAAGAGGACCTTGGACCACTGTCTAACAGTCCAGTCTTCTTCTCCTTGGGCCAGTTGTGACGCTTCCTACGTTGGGTTCCTTGGGTCAAACAATTTCTGAAACTGAGCCGACAGTTGTAGCCCATCTCCCGGATGCGTCTGAATGTGGTGAATCTTCTGTTTGATAATCTGCGAAAGCCCACAGTCAGCACTTCTGCTTGTGCATCATCTCCTGCCACATTTTGTCCTTCCACTAGACTTTCTATTGATATGCTTGGACACAGCACTCTGAATAGCCTCCTTTGGAAAGCACTTTTGTGGCTTACCCATCCATTGGAGGGTATCAATGATGGTCTTCTGGCCAGTTGTCAAGTCTGCAGTCTTCCCCATATTGAACCTGAGACAATTTTACCAAAGTGGAGCAATTTAATGATGCCTAGGAAAACATGTGCAGGAGATTTGAGTTTAGTAGAGGAGTAGTGTGTGACACTTGGTTTAAAACATCAATCCCCTGTAAAATGTTGGTCCTTTTTTTTGTGGGTTTCATGAGCTGGAAGCCCAAATTGTGTACAAATAAACTCCTAAATACTTAATCATTTAAGTTGTGGGCCCTGAATCTATGGAAGTTTAAGGCTATGATTTAACCATAGCATTTTTCAACTTTAAATATACAGACCCTTTCCAAAAATTTAGAATATCATGGAAAAGTTTATTTCCATTATTCCGTTGTAAACCTTAAACTATCTTAAATATGTCTTATGTAAATGTACTTAGTTGCTAACCTTGCTGTCATCTTTCTGCAGCTCTGCATCTTCAGGCCTGGGATTAAGCATCGACACTATGGTTCAAGACAGTCCTGTCCCCTTCTTTCATTCATCTGAAAGAGATCTGTGAATTGTCCATAATGGAGGATTCTCATTTCTGTATCCTACTTGGAGCATTTGTATTGAAACTGGTGCCTTCTCTCAGACTATAGATCAATGTTAACTCCCTGTTTGTGATGGTAGTGGAGGTCATGGTTTGCTTGACCTGAAAGGTTCAACATTTTATTTTCAATATGCTGCTTAGGCCATTGTTTTATTAATTTGCCTCATTGTACGCTAATAAGACCTCGGTCATTGAAGTGGAGATTGCTTATATATTTTAAAAAAGTCTAATGTGTATGTGATGGAGAACTCAAATATTTCAGGTACATTTTATTAGTGCTCCAATGTTGCACTGTTTAGGCAAGAACGTTTTGAATTTTTTAAAAATCTGATCATATTTTTGATTGGTTAAAGGATAAATAAATTGTCTTTTTTAAAAATACTTCTCCCAATTTGATTATTGGCAGCGAGATGTTTTGTGAGATGTTTTTTGCATTGTGCCAACTCTCCAGTAGAGGGAGTGTATACAGCATCTTAAGCTGAAGCACAGTTGGCTGTTCAAAAATGATGGCATATACTATAGAACATTAATATTAACTCACTGTCAGATTAGTCTTGGGGAAATGGTGGTACTAATATATTTTAACATACTTGCAGTGGAAAAGTAAAAGTGGGTACAAATGACAATTCTATAGTAAGTCACATTCATTGAAAACTCTGGTATAAAGGCTGAAAATGCATTTATAGTGGTAGAAAAATTAACCTTTTAAATTTGACACGGTTGGAGCACGCATAGTGAGCTTCTTTGCATAAAGAGTCCATATGCCCCCTGTTCAGTTTAACCCGTACTGATTTTCTTCAGGATTCTGCGCTGGTTAGGAAGTAGTTTTTTTTTTTTTTTTTTAATCCTACTGAAATATGTAGATTCTTCCACAGTCCACCGGTTTTTATTTCAATTGTACTGGATATAAAAAAAAAATGCAATGCGCTTTGGTTTCCAGGACCTATCGGTCACAGCATCATAAGGTGTGGTCGGCCACTTGTTTTTTTCTCCTTTCTGGAATCACTAATATCAGGATGTTGGTGGCCTTTAATACTTATTGTCGCAAAATTTCAGGGAAAACTCTGTATTACTAGAGTGAACCTAATCTCGGCCACTAAAGAATGTGACTTTGGAAGGCAGTAAAATGCTGAGTTAAATACTTGTGCCTTTTTTTTTTTTTTTTTTTTTTTTTTTTTGTGAATATATGGGATGAAGTTTCCTGGCAAACCACTTTCCGTGTAAGATTGTTGTGCTGCTATAAACTATTTGAGAACTAGAACATCTTTACCAGGGGTGCATTTACAATTTGTGAGAATCTGTAAATGTGCAGATCCAAACACCTACAATGATTGTTTTTTTTTTTTGTTTTTTTTTGTCCAGCTTCTAACTTTCTTTTATTTTTTTTTATTTCAGTCTTTTTATTTCCCCCACCATAGTACAGAAATCCACCTGGTAAAAAACACCAATGACCTTCAGATGGCAGCTGGTTGTGGTGGTCTCAATTCTCATCCTTAATTGGTGTGCAACATTTGACATACTGTATCTCATATTAACAGTAGCATTTGCATTAGTCAAACCCTCCTCACCTGGTATACCTCAAATCCTTCACACTGCACCCAGTTTAAATCCCACTCAACTTTGTTTCCTGTTTCTGCAGGTGTGCCCCAGGGTTCAGTATGGGGGCCCCTTTTATTCAATATTTACATGCTCCCTCTGCCCTAAATAATCCGTAAAATTATCAATTTCCATTATGCTGATGACACCCAGCTCTACATTTCTTCTAAACCCAATTCCTCCCCACCTACTGCGCTTTCAGACTCTCATGGAGATTAGATTCTGGTTCTTTAATTTTCTCAAACTCGACAGTAATCAAACTGAAGGATTACTCTTGGGGGCAGCCTCCCAAACCCCAGTTTCTATATTAACAATGACACCTCTCCTGTTCATCCTTCCACTCAGGTAAAGAGTCTACAGTTGTGGCCAAAAGTTTTGAGAATGACTCAAAGATTAGTTTTCACACAAACTACTGCAAAACTACTTTGAGATCTTTGTTTCAGTTGTTTCTGTGATGTACTGAAATATAATTACAAGCACTTTTAATCTGAAGAACAATGAGCAAGTATCCAAAAGGATGAAGGGCCTGCAGAAATTTTTGTTTGCTTGAAAATGCTATTATTGGATATGTGTGTGTGTGTTTGGGTGTGTGTGTATGTGTATATATACACACACACCCACTATTATGGGCTACTGAGCTTTTAACAATGTTTTCTTTTCCAGCGTTCTTCGACAAGCACTATTACGTTTCAAAGGCTTTTATTGACAATTTCATGATATTTAGGCATAGAGTATTTGCAGTGTTGGCCCTTCTTTTTCAGGACCTCTGCAATTTGACTGGGCATGCTCTCAATCAACTTCTGGGCCAAATCCTGACTGATGGCAACCCATTCTTTCATAATCACTTCTTTGAGTTTGTCAGAATTAGTGGGTTTTTGTTTGTCCACCCCCCCCTTGAGGACTGACCACAACTTCTCAATGGGATTAAGATCTGGGGAGTTTCCAGCCCATTGACCTAAAATTTAAAAGTTTTGGGCCCAAGCCACTTATCGCTTTTGGCACGGTGCTCCATCGTGCTGGAAATGCATTGTTCTTCACCAAACTGTTGTTGGAAGAAGTTGTTGTTGGAGGGTGTTTTGGTACCATTCTTTATTCATGGCTGTGTTTTGGGGCAAAATTGTGAGCCCACTCCCTTGGATGAGAACCAACCCCACACATGAATGGTCCCAGGATGCTTTACTGTTGGTATGATGCAGGACTGATGGTAGCGCTCACCTTTTCTTCTCCGAATAAGCCTTTTTCCAGATGGCCCAAACAATCGGAAAGAGGCTTCATTGGAGAATATGACTTTGCCCCAGTCCTCAGCAGTCCATTCACCATACTTTCTGCAGAAGATCAATCTGTCCCTGATGTTTTTTTTGGAGAGAAATGGCTTCTTTGCTGCCCTTCTTGACAACAGGCCATCTTCCAAAAGTCTTCGCCTCACTGTGTGCAGATGCGCTCACACCTGCCTGCTGCCATTCCTGAGCAAGCTCTGCACTGGTGGCACTCCGATCCCGCAGCTGAATCCTCTTTAGGAGACGATCCTGGCGCTTGCTGGACTTTCTTGGACGCCCTGAAGCCTTCTTAACAAGAATTGAACCTCTTTCCTTGAAGTTCTTTATAATCCTATAAATTGTTGATTTTAGGTGCAATTTTAGTAGCCACAATATCCTTGCCTGTGAAGCCATTTTTATGCAATGCAATGCAATGATGGCTGCACGCGTTTCTTTACAGGTCACCATGGTTGACAATGGAAGAACAATGATTTCAAGCATCACCCTCCTCTTAACATGTCAAGTCTGCCATTCTGACCCAATCAGCCTGACATAATGATCTCCAGCCTTGTGCTCGTCATCATTCTCACATGAGTTAACAAGACGGCTACTGAAATGATCTCAGCAGGTCCTTTAATGACAGCAATGAAATGCAGTGGAATTTTCATGGCAAAGGACTATGCAATTCATCTGATCACTGTTCATAACATTCTGGAGTAAATGCAAATTGCTATTATAAAAACTTAAGCAGCAACCTTTCCAATATTTATGTAATGCTCAAAACTTTTGGGCACGACTGTAGGTGTCATACTTGTTAGTACACTCATTTTAGTTTTGTTGGACTACAGCTGTGATCACTGGACCAAAACACAAACCTCCAGCGGGTAGGAGTGCTAAATCATACAATGCACTCAAATGCCTCTTTTCCACTGAGCGGTTCAGTCTGCCTTTTTGTCTTTTAGCATTGTAAAAGCGGCCCATACAGCAGGCCCATACCGGTCCATTAATGGTCCCCCTCCAGGCGTAGGTCCACAGGACAATGGTCCGATACGGTTAGGGCGGAGCTACTGGCATCACATAACAGTCCTTTGACTGGGTGAACCCAAACACTGCAGTATGTTTAAATATCACCCCTGTGATAATTTCACACACCGGTCCTCTGTTCAGTACATTCATGTAAGGACAACGCCTCACGAAACCATTTATTAAACCGTGGTCGTATTTATGTAACGAAAACGACAACCATGAGCCGCTGGATGGACTCCATTGTTTCTTCCTGTGTTTTTTGCGGGTCACCCACTTCCTCATCCTTCCAGTGTGACTCCGCCTGCTCAAAGAGTGTTCAGTAGGCAGTGAAAATGCTCCCATGAAAAGTCACAATTGAGCTCAGTGGGAGCAAGGCTTTAGTTTCAAGAGGAGTTGTGAATGCCCAAACCCCAAATAAACTGCTGCGCTTAACTAAGGCCTCTTTGTCTGCAGGCAACTGCAAAGGAGAGGCACGCGTTTTAAACGTCCTTTGCTGGGGAGGGAGGAAGCTTGGATCCAAATAACAGGCTGCTGATTGTTGATCAAGTGAGCTGTATCTGGCCAATGGAAGAAGTCCTGAACCTGACTTGTTCAAACTCTGCAGAAAGAATCTTTGAATTAGAAATTGACATAACAGAAGCATTCAAGATCACACATTTGGCACTTGGTAAAGTGTCCAGTTAAGATATGTTTGAAACATTGCATAAACCTGTTGCAAGAGTATTTTAGTTTGGCAGCTATAAGTTTTGTTTAGTGAGGTTGTTATACATTTCTACAGTTCTGTATGCTATGAGAGATGGTTACGAAGTACCCGAATAAACTTGGTTTGCTTTCTACACCAAGTTGTCCTGGAATGGTGCAACAGACACAAATGGTAGAAAAAAATAACAGAATTAAGAATTATATATGTACATTGAGGACAATTACAAAAATCAAATTGTTGTCCCATTATTAAAAAGAAAGTGGCATACTCTGATTAGAATGAATAACAGGATAATGAAAACTGTGAATATTTACAGAATGCACATGAGTAGTTGTGCAAAAGAAAAGAAAAAAGTAAACTTATTTACAAAATATTTAACAGAATATAAACAGAAAAACAATGTGCAAATAGCAGCCACAGAAATGTCAGTTAAATGATTCAATTAGTGCAAGTTACAGCAGTGATGTAAACATTATTGATTTTGTTGGGAGCAGTTTTGGTTGTACAGTCTAACAGCTGCAGGGAGGAAGGACCTGCGAAAACTCTCCATGCACCTATGATGAAGCAGTCTGTCACTGAAGGAGCTCTGCAACATTTTTATGCATGGGGAGGGAGACCCTGTCCATCAGTGATGTTATTTGTCCAGAGTCTTTCTGTCTCCCACCACCTGCACTGGATCCAGGGGGCATCCTAGAACAGAGCTGGCCTTTACTGATGAGCTTATCCAACCTCTTCCTCTCAGTTGTAGATAAACTGCTGCCCCAACGTACGATGCCATAAAAGATGGCTGATGCCACCACAGAGTCAAAGAAGGTCCTTTGGAGCGCTCCGTGGATTCCACAAGACCTCAGCCTCCTCAGCAGGTAGTCTGCTGTGACCCTTCCTGTAAAGAGCATCAGTGTGGTGGCTCCAGTCAACACAATCCATAAGGTGCTAATTAGTCTTAAACTAATTACAATTAGTTTAAAACTTACTTAGCTTCACTCCCAAAACCTAAAATACAAGCCTTGGTCTGTAAACATACATATTCATACTGGACTGTGACATTACAATTGATTAATTTATTCTTTCCACTTTGCATATTTGTCCATTTGACTGTTTTGCTTTTATAGTAATTTTCACTCTTTTAGTGAGTAGTTTAGTTGTGTGTTACTAGCTTAGTGAGTTTGTTGATTAAAGCAGTTTGAAAGTTGAATTCTTTTTGTAATAAACTTGTATTTTGGAGGGTCTTTTATCATTACGCGTGTAGTAATTTGCTGTTCAAAGAAAGCCAAGAACATATTGCTTCATATATTGTTTAATTATTTCAGCCTTTTCAGGTACAGTAGGTAATCATAAACATTAACAGAGACTGAACTATTTGGCTGTTAATATTATTTTCCTGGATCCCAGGATGGTGCCCCAAACTTGGTGATTTTGTAAAAAAATGATTCATATTAATAGATTTTAATTTTAATTCATAATTATTCATGGCCTAAACCTACCTATCTGTGTGACAACAGTCTCATGTCAACCGGTCTGCATGCTTCCACTTGCGTAACATCAACCGACTTCGTCTTTCCCTTACTCCCTATGCTGCTGCAATCCTTGTCCATAGCATCCCGGATTGACAATTGCAACTCTTTTTTTTTTGGTCTCTCCTATAAGTCCCTTCATAAACTCCAACTCCTTCAGAAATCTGCAACTCTGATCATAACTAGGACGCCCTCAAGAGAACACATTACCCCAATTCTTTAGCAGCTTCACTTGTTGCCCATAGAATCTTTGATCAACTTTAAAAGGCAAAGTCTTGCATTTATGTGCATCCATAGCATTGCCCCTCATCTTTGTGTCCTGCTTCGCATTGCCACTCCTTCCCGTTCTCTCAAATCTTCATCAGCCACTCATCGTGTTCCTTTTGCCCGGCTTGTCACCATGGGGAGGAGAGCTTTCAGTCGCTCTGCTCCTCGGCTCTGGAACTCCCTTCCCCCCAACATCAGAAATATTGACTCTCTTCCTTTATTTAAATCACAGCTCAAAACGCATCTGTTCAAACAGGTTTATTTCCTTTATACACTGATTTTGGTTCTTGTACTGTCTTCTTATTTGCTATTTAATTATTTGTTTTGTATTTTTCTGTCTTTTTTTCTTCTCTGTAAGATGACTTTGGGTTTTAGAAAGGTGCCCTCAAATAGAATGTATTACAGTATTTCACCATAATTTAAGTTAGGCTTCATGATGAATGTATACTTGTCTAATTTGACTTTATTTAGACTTTATTTATTGGAAAGATACCTGCAATTGTTGCATTTTAGATATTCCTGATGACATGGTTTAAAGATGGCTTGAAGTAATTTCAGATTGTTTTTGAACTTCAAACTGTCCCAGAATTCAGCAGTGGTGGACACCCTCTTTACATTGAAGGAAGCAAATGTTCATTAGAGGAGACAACGGCTGCCCCCACCAACTAACCACCGGACCGACTTGAGGATGACCCACCATCAAACCTGGCCTGTCTTGTCTCTGTTCTTCTTCCCCTTGGATCACACCATCTCCCTGTGCGCACAAGGCATAATGAAGCTGTCAGCGACTTCATATGCTAGGCGCCGAGCTGTTTCTCACACTGCAAACACGGATGCGTACGTACACGCAATGCTGACAGTTGTGAAAGCACACAAGTGAAAGCTGTGCATGAGTGAACATTTTCTCTCCTCTCCCCGTCCTGTTATTTTCCTCCCAGTCCCACTGGTTTGTGTTTGGAGCTCTCAATCTGTTTGCTGTTAAGGCTGACCTTATCAGTATACCCCATGACAAGCATACAGTTATGACACACACGGTTTGGTTCAGAGTGGGTCAATTTTTCTGCGGAAATGAATTGCAACTACTGAGAGTGTTTGCATCTGGTGTGCGTGCGTGCGTGTGCACGTGCACATCTACAGTTTTGAAGGGGGAAACGAACCAGCATTTGGATATTGAGTATTCACAGTACATGTCTATTTCAGCTTGGTAATTTACAACTCAATTTCCAGTGTGCATTGATGCGCTTCATACCTCAAAAACACCAAACAAAGCCCAAACCCAATTGTATTTGAAAGCAATTAGGGTGTCCACTGGGTTGTGAACGGTCCACGTTGCGATGGCTCCAGGCCCGTGTGATATTTTTAATTGTTAATTTTCTATCACATTAGTCAACTTCAGTGTTTTTGGACAGGTGACCAAGAGCCTTGTAACACATTCCCTGCTTTTTAATGGGGGGTACTTCTGTGCGTATAAGGGGACAGGTGACGATGTATGCGATGAGTTAAATGACAGGAGAGTATATCATATTTACAACTGCTTTGTGGCCATAATCTTCCTAATGCTTTTCAATGTACGTGGGTGACCGTCAGTATTGGTTTAGGTTTATGAGTGTAAATTATTAGCTCATTTAGTCTTTCACCTGATGCCACCACAGGGGAATGGATTCACCTCCTTGACCGTACAAAAGCCAACAATGGTAAAATCCATACCAGCAATTAGCTTGCGTAGCTCTCACGCTGCCCCTGCACTCACTTCCACACCCATTTCTACTCACTTTTTCCTTCTTTTTCCCTTATCTCCCTATGGGCCGCAAGTTAATTACCTGTACTCTTTTGTAGTTTTTTATTTTTATTTTTTCTGCTGATGCTGCAGACCTAGGCTCCCTGGGCTTCAAATGTTGAAAGTTGAGAAAGTAGACCTCAATCTAGATCTTGTAGCTTTCTCTGGGCTTTTTAGTGTGTAGCCAAATAAATCTGTTAATCTGAATTCTGCTTTTCCATGAAGTGATCTGTTTCTGAATATTAGAATTTGAGAAAGATTATAGGAATAAAGACGTAACTAAAATACATTTTATCAACACAGAACCTATTTACTGCTGATTATCAGAGCATAAAAAAACAAATTTTCTGGCTGTTGTGACCCAAACAAATTTAGAAATCGGACGCTGTATGACTAAAATTTGTGCAGAAATACTGTTCAAAGTTGTGACTTTGGAGCTGTTATGAAAATTTATTTAGATCCATTTGAATATAAACAATGCTCTTCAAAGTACTCGTTTGTTCAGTTATCTTAGAACTCACTAAGCTTTTGAAATTAATGCATTACAAGTATAGATCCTGAAATAGATTGTTGCATACAGAAATATTTGTAATATGTTTGGAACAGTCTTACCTTGAAAACTAAAACATGGTTTGAAAAAAAAAATAAAAAATTGCTCTTAACTGTTATCTAATTTAGAAACACTGAGCAGTGCCTGATGACCACATAATGATTTCTGGGATGGACTGGCAAGACTGTGAAACACCGAGAATCAAAACTGAATAAAACTTCCTTGTGTAGAGCAGTTTTTCTAAAATCTAAAAAAAGTCATCTCCCCACCTCTGAAATTATTTTTTTCCTTATCCTCATGTAACTTATTTTATTTGTGTACCTTCAGCCAATTATGATTTAGGTAAATAAAAGTTTAAGTCTGATGGTGACTTGAGTATTAGCTAGATATTAAATTGATCAGTATTATTTCTTTGAGACTAGGCGTTTTACTATCTAACAAATATATTCGTTTCCCTTTTAACTCCTAAAAACAATTCCAAAAAAAGAAACACAATGCTAATTCAACTCTAAAAAACTAAGAGGATATTTTTTTAACCATAAAAAGAACATTCTAAAACTGGGATCTAATTAAAACCCAAAGTTCTTGTTCCTTCAGAAGCTTAAAGAAAGGGACTTTTACATCCTAATTCAGAGTTGTAGTAATTTAATCTAAGAGGGCAAAGTTGAAATAAGGGTTTGGAATCTGTCTTGAACCTTTTAGGCTTCGGCACCAGAACTAGCAGCCCAATTGGATAAAATGATCTGTGTAACTTTCAAGGAACCATAACAGATACCCCACCTCCAGCTCTTTGGCTTTGGATGACTGGAGGTTTCCACTTTGAAACTTTTATGGAAACATGCTGGATATAAAGGAAAATGCTTTAATTTATTAGCTTTCTTATGTCCTGAGGATGAGGCATAACATTTTCCTCCCCCCTTTCTGTGTACATTTACATGTTATATGCTTTTGTCAAAACACTTGCAAATGCAAAATAATGTCCAACTCAATGGTTGAAGCCTCATACCATTGACAGAACAGAGCCATCTTGAACAAAAGCTGCCGGTTTTACAGTTAATGTGTTCCAGTAAAAGTTAGTCCAGAACAAGTGTTGCATCCACAATCCAGCATAATCTGCCACTGAAAACCTTTGAAATGTTCTTCAAATGTCTTTCTGACAATGTCTTCATTGTAACTTCCTTTAGCATTCATGTTTTTTTAAAGTGTTTTGGGTAAAAGTTGCAGGAAATTTAAGGGGTTAAGAAAATTACTAAGTGATGCTGACCACACTTTCAAGGTGTATGGAAGGAATACAAAACATCTTACAGTACCAGTTTTTAAAGAAATGTAATATAGTGGTTGATGACAACAAAAAGATTTGGTGGAACTAAATTTGCAAGGGTAATCAAACCACTCCCTTTACTGGGATAGATTATTGCCACAATGTCTTTACAGGTCTGCCTAAAAAGTCGGCCAGCTGCAGTTGATCCAGAATGCCGCTCCTCCTCACATCCTCACTAGAACTAGGAAAATATAGAGCTGATGCTGAAACACTAAATTCCTTTAAATTAAAGCTAAAAACCCATCTGTTTAGAGCTGCCTTTGTTTAATTGATTTATAACAACAGGAATGTCATAATGGTAGTACGCTTTAATGTTCTTTGTCTTTGATGTTCTGTTCTATTTTTATTGTTTTATTGTTGCTTGTATTTTTCCTGTAATCATCTAAATTGCCTTGTTGAAAATGTGCTATATAAATACATTTGCCTTACCTAGGTGGCCTTAGCTCATTGGGAGGCAATGAGGAGTTGTTACAAGGCACTGATCAACCAATCAGAGGTGGAGTGGGGCTACGCACCATCAAAAGGCAAATAGAGGTCCTAGAGACCCTATAGTTTCAAAAATTGCCCAAAAAAAGTCTAGACATGCTACCACCTCATTACTGAGGTTGTTTCCTCTGCCAAGGAGGTGATATTTTCACTAGGGTTTGTTTGTCTGTTAGTTAGCAACGTAACTAAAAATGTTATAGATGTATTTTGATTAAAGTTTCAGGAAATGTCTGCAATGGGAATAGGGTTTTGTTTTGACTAGTTCTGTGGCTCTGGAGGGACCTGAAAAAAACAGTTTTGTAGGGTAAAGTTCAAATCCAAGAAAAGCAACCTTCGCCACATGTATGCTGTGGTGTCTGCATTTGGGGCTCGTGGGTCCAGGGCCTTACCAGATCTCACTGTGGAGCTCTAAGCACATGCTTAAATTAATCAGTAAAACAGGATTGTTCTTTATAGAGTAAAATTATATAAAGACCGATTCGGTTACCAAGAAGATTCTGTTATAAACATTTGTGTATAAGTCTTTGCCAGATTACTGACGAGCTCAGTAGGCTAAATAATCTTGAAGCAGCGATTGGGGCCCGTCCATTAACGTTTGTTTAAATGATGATAATCTGCAAACAGTCCGCCAGCCGAGGGGCACAAATACCATGGCCCCAAGCTGAGATTCCGCTACCTTCCTCAATAGAGAAAGGCAGCAATGCACCGTCTGGCGTGCAGTCTACCAGAAATTCATTAGCAGAAGAAGGAATCCCTTTATAAAACCAAAGCAGGAAGTGATGTGCCCAGTTTTGCCAAATGCGAAAGTTGGTTCTGCAACATTACTTGTATTAAAATATCGGAATAGCACACGTCACATTTACATTCTGTTGGATAGAAGTGTGCAGCCATCTAATATCCTTGCTAGCTACCAAGACAGAACAGAGAAAAGAATTAAGGAGATTTTTTGATGAAATCTAAATTTAGCACGTGGCCTCTTGAATGACAAGTAGAGATTTGGGACGTCACCAGACAGTGGATTTTAACATCGTTCAAGGACTTTAAGAGATTATATAGATTTAAATACAGTTATTGAACAGTTTACCCAGATGAAAGATCTGCATTTTTTAAAAAGAAGAACAACACTTGTGAGTGACCTTTTATCTGTAATTTCATGTTGGCAATCTTTTTTTTTTCGTTCTTCAGTTACATTTACATAAAATGGCATTTGTACTGTGTAGATGTGTGCTATTTCAGGTGGTTCATTTAATATTGAATCAATATTAAATCAAACACATAAAATAGCAATCAATATAATAGATCAAAGTTGGATTGTATGCATCACAGAAGAATTCGTTGGTGCCATTAGGTGTTCAGTTGCTGTGCCCCACCTAACGTATCATGCCAGAGATGCCACTGTGTGTATGTGCTGTACTGTTGTCTGTTGTTTTGAGGTCAAAAGTCAGGGAGTCTATTGTCTTTTGGATAATTCCATCTTAAGTGCAATAATTACACAAGCTATCAAAAGTCAATACATCTCCCTCCTCAGACGCTGCCACCGCATGCCTAAAACATTCACATGCCAAGGTTTTGCACTCACTCTGCACATCACCAACCGTTTAGCGGCTAAAATATGACCCGTGCGCAGATAAATGTCAGTGGGCCATCTATCTGAGAGTGTTAAAAGTCGGCTAATGGAGATGACATATTAGCGGCCCAAATGACTGCCATAAAAAAAGCTCCCTCCATACCTTGCGGCTGTGCCTGCCCACTGTGACGGCAGTCAGATACAGCACTGGTCTGTTCAGAGTGGAGGGTGATCTCATATCTGGATTTTTTTGATTCAATAAATTCTGTAGGTTCAGCTCTAAGGCTCTGTGATTGGAAGATGGATGTGACATATTTACTTGGGGCTCTCACTTTATGTTGTAGTACACATTTTCCATATAAAACTCTTGGTGTAATCTTAATAACCTCTCACCTTTGACTTTTCACCCCGAAGTTATTAGCCAGGCAGGCTTTATTGTTGCTGTCTGAGTCGGTAGCAAGGCTAGCTTTAAAATCAATATCCCCCTCTCCAACCATACTTGAAGATCCTCCACAGGTACGTGATTGGCCTCTTCTACTCCCCCCTCCATCTCTTTATTAATTACCCCTCTCTAGCCATGCGTGTCTTTCTCTCTCTGAGTGAATGGAGCAGTTGTAATTGCTTCTCTCTGGAGCAGTTAGAAGCGACACAAAGGAACCGTATAGAAAACCACATTTGCATTCGAGATGAGCCGAGATGGAGAGAAGGGGAGGGAGTGCTGCCCTCCTGCCCCACACCAAACAGCTCCTCTTACACTCTACCTTTCCCCCCTTTTTCCTCTCCATCCCTTCCTCCTCTCATCCATTGTCTCCCTCTCTTCCATTCCATCTTATCAACTACCACCACCACCTCCCCCGGCCTCCTCCCTTGCGCAGCATGCCTCCCCTTGCATTGTCTTTCCAGAGAGTTCCAAGGTCGACGGGGGCTTGCTCATCAGAGCGGGGTTTTGTAAGCTCAGTGTTGATACGGCTACGCCAATTTCTGCAAAAGTGTGTGTGCGTGTGCGTCCAGGATTCTCCTTGTGTATATGTGTTTGGTTTGTCTATATCCTGAGGCCTGCATGTGTACGCTTCTGGGTGTAAAGAAATGTGCAACTGTGTTTCTAATGGCTGTTAAAGAAGAGACTGGGGCAAGGGTGGCTGTAATTAATAACTCAAAACCTGAGAATTGCACTTTTTTACAACCACCAATATCTCACAACCTCTCAGCCCTCTGCCATCACTCTCACTAACTCCTGTGGAGAACACACACATGAGACATAAACAAACGCACAACTCCGGAGGGCTCTTCTTTTCCAGCTTGATAAGCATTTCTCGTTTGTTTCAGCACTTTGATCAATACAGTTAAAACGCCAAAGCTAGCATAATTAGGTCTGAGATGGCTCCTGCCGTGACTGAATGGGCTCCACCTGGGGAGGCGCTCACCATTATCATCATCGCCCTGTGGATGCATGCGCCTATGTGTGCTCATTCGCCCTGCTCAGTGTGATCTAATAGAATTGACAAAGTGCGCATCAGGACGTAGATTAAAGTAGAACTCGGAGCTATAGGTTAATTTTAGCAGGTGATGGAGTTTCCCCATCCACAGCGCTCTCTCTCACCTCCATCTTCTTTCCCCATAATCATTTCGAACAACTTTACCAATGCATCTCTGCCAGTATGTGGCTCATTTCAATATGTTGTAGGCCACCTCAATCATTTTTTATTGGTTTATTTACTCAGAACGATACATGGATGGGGGCTAGAGTGATCATAAATTGCACACAATTGCCATTATGCACACACAAGTGTCTCTCCTTTGTGCTATGATCCAGGGTTAAGACCTTTGTAAAATCCATCTTAGGCAGTAAAGAAAGCTTTTAGGTACTTGGTGAAGGCTCACTATAAGACTGATGTTCCATTTTTGATCTTCATCCCCACAATAAATCTATCAAAGGCAACAATGTTTACTACTAGGTTATTCTTTTTTTCCATGGTGCTAATGCACATTAAACCTAGATGTAATGAAGTGGTATAAAGTTGTATGTGACATTCCAACTATCCTATGTAGCTCCCTGCTAAAGGACTCATGATCCTTGAACTTTTTCATATATTTTTTTACATTGAAACTCTGAATCCTTTAGAGAATTTGTTTTGTTTTTCAGATAAAAATCTGGATAGATAGCTTTTCAGCTCCTGTTATTTGGATACCCTCAAATAAAATCTTGGGCAAACAACTGCCTTGAGAAATCAAACAAATAAGCAGAGTCCACCTGTCTGTAACATAACCTCAGTGTAAATACAGCAGTTCTTTGTGGGTCTGGGAAGTTTTTTAGAGAGCATTGGTGAACAAACAGAACCATGGAGATGAAGAAATAGAGCAGACAGGTCAGGGATAAAGTTGTGAAGAAGTTTAAATTAGGGTTCGGTTATAAAACAGTATCACAGGCTTTTCACTGAGCACTGTTCACAGAGTCATTAAACAGGGAAGAGTATTTGCAGTACAACAGCATACCTACCAAAGCTGTCACCTAAACAATTCAGCCAGGAAAGAAAAGCACTAATCAGGGAAAATGTCAGGAGGAGCAGCAGAGGTCTACAGCTCAGGTAGGAGAATCTGTTGACAGGACAACTATTAGTTGAGAACCGCACAAACTTGGTCTCTAAGAAAAGAACAAGAAGACATTCATTATGGAAAGAAAACCATAAAAAAAAATCACATTTAAGGTTTTCTACAAGTAATGTATGAGACATATAAAATATATGGAAGAAGTTGCTCCTTTCATAAGTCCAGAACTGAGCCTTTTTGTCTGTGTACAGTACAATATGTGTGGCAGAAAACAAACACTTGACATCATCCTAAACACGCCATCCCCACAGTGAAAATTAGTGTCAGCAATGTCACGCTTTGGGAATGCTTTTATTTAGTATAGATAGATTGTCAGAGTTGATGGGAAGATGGGTTTAGCAGATTTGGAAGAAAACCTGTTGGAGGTGGCAGACACCCGTGCAGAGGTTCACCTTCCAGCTTCACCTTACAGCCAGAGTCTCATCGAGGCACATAGGTGTGTTAGAATGGCCGATTCAGAGTCAAAACTTAGATCCAATTGAGTCCCTGTGGGGAGGCTTGTCAGATGCTATCCCTCCTGCTGGACTAGGCTTGAGCTATTTTGCAAACAAGGATGGGGAGATTTTTTCTGCAAAACAGGTGGACAGATGTGCCCAAAGATTGCAGCAACTTATGGTTCCATACAGAATTGACTTGGGGGGGCTAAACACAAATGCATACCACAATTTTATGGATTTGATCACATATTAAATAAAATCTCATTGAAATACACAAGTAAAAGGGGAATGAATATTTTTTTGAAGTTCTACATTTCTTCCAGTTTGCAAAAACATATGGAGGAATGATGGTATGGATGACAGAAACAGGGCTACAGTTTTAGTCTGGCTCTCCCTTTAAAGACCAAACACAGCAAGGGGATGTCTCAATTCTGATCACAGCCAACAAAGAGCTTAATATGATATGTGGATTGTACAGGTGTCCATGGGGGGAAGAGAGAGCCATCCAAACTACTGCTGTTTGGGGTGGGGGTTCCACGCTGTGCATGTGTCCACAGGCAATTTGTGTGTGTTTGTGGGTTCATGTGTGTGCAAGAAGCAGTGTGGGAGGAGGATTTAGACCCATCATAAAGGAATTCTACCCCCCCCCAGCCCGTAGCTCATTCCGACACTTTTATGCCTTTTTATTTTCAGGCCCATTGCAGCCAAGCCTGGAGATGTGATTTATACTGGCTGGCAGCATGGGCACTGCAGCAAGAAAGACAGATGGAGGGAGGAGAGGAGGAGGTGGTGGTGGGGGGAGTGGAAGAGAAGATGGTTAGAGGGAGCTGCTGAGGGAAAGAGGGGATAGGGGGTGTATCAGTGTGTGCGCGAGGGGTGGTTTGTTATTAAAAAAGAGATATGAGGACGATAGGGAAAAGAAAAAGAAGACAGAGAGAAGGGAAAAGAGAAGCAGAAAGTAGGAATAGACAAGGGAAGCTCTCCTCACATCTCCCTCACCTCCTGTCACATCCTAACCTCTACATTTCTCTCCCTCTAATGAGTTATTGGCCCTGTCGGACTCAGCAAGAGAAGCCCCATCTCTCCACCACACTGGCGCCCTGACAGCGATAATCCCCTCCATTCCTCCTCTATCCATTCTTCAAGCCCCCCCACTCTACCCCAGGAACCAGGACAAACCTCCTCCCCCTGCTTCCTTCATTTCTGCCTAAGGTGTGTAAAATATTCATGACACTCCTATTGATTGGGATGGGAAATATTGGGAGGAGGCGAAAAAAAAGTGGGGTGGGTGTTAGGGGTATGATTTGACAGGCTCAGGTCTGAGGCATCGAACGAGACGAGGAGGCCACCGCCCACAAAGAGACAGCTCACTTACAGGGAACATGGGCTGAGTCGAGATGGGGCGGAGGACGAGAGACAGGTAGACAGAGGTGCCAGGGTTGTGAAATGGGGGGCAGGAGTGAACCAGAAAGCCCAGGGGGTGGAGTTGGGGCTGGGGTATCTTGATGCTGCATACAGGTGAATGCTTTGGGTATATGTGTGTCTTTATGTGCGTGTGTGTGTGTGTGAGACACCTGCCTCCCTGGCTGTGTGGCAGTTGTACTGTCTGTACGCTGTAACATCTCTCTCTGTCACCCAGCCGCCTGAGAGGAGATGAGCTGCCATGCCGACTGTCGTTCATCCATCACAAAAGACAGCGCACACACTCACAGGCTCACACGACCACACACTCACATTCTTTCTAAAAAACAGAGCCACTTATTTTGCACTCATCTACATTTCCACTTAGGCAAAACATCCTTTTGGTCTCTGCAGACAAATTTTTCTCTCCTAATGACTCATTTGCCTCAATCCTTGCTCTTAATAGGCAAAAAAAGGCTTTTAGCAGGAGCGCTGCCGCAAATTAAACGTGTTCACACTGGGGCACAATATTTGAATACAAGAAAAAGCCAGACCAAATATACCATTTACTCTACAATTTAAACCAGAAGTTTACATGCAACATACAAAAAAATACATGACTTTTTCATTCTGTTAGACTTTAAACCAAACTCAACTTTTCTTGTTTTAGATCAAAATTACAAGAATTATTTCTATTTGCTAAATACCAGGAAAAATGAGAGAATTTGAACTTTCTTTGGGTTCAGAAGTTCACATCTATTTCCTGCTATTTTATATTAGGTCATATGTTTTAGTCATTATTCAACAAGCTTCTCACAACAGTTTGCTTGAATTTTGGCCCATTCCTTCTGTCAAAACTACTTTAACTGAGTTAGGTTTGTTGGCCGTCTTGTTCATACACACCTTTTCAGCTTTGTCCATAATTTTTCTGTCAGACTGAAATCGTGGTTTTATGATGCCCTCTCCAAAAATATATATTTTGTTTTTGTTTAACCAATTTATAACTGATTTGGACTATTGTCCTTTTAGAAGACACATTTGTGTTCAAGCTTTAACCTTCTGGCTGGTGTCTTGAGATATTGCTTGAATATTTCTACAAAAGGTTATTTATTTTGTGATGGCATCTGTTATGTGAAGTGCAATAGTCCCGCCGCTAGTAAAACATCTAAACAACACGTTAAATCTAAGCATTAAATCAGTTTTGAATTGCCCCAAACTGTCAGACCTGTCTAACTCAAGGCATCCTGCATAAAATCAGAGTAAAACTGAAATGTTATCTGAAGCATTTTTCTACATTGCTGTAATCTGCTCCTCAACGAGGGTCAGTTGTAACATCAGTGGAGGTTAATTATAACAATAATAAAAAGTGCTCATTTTCTAATTAAATGCTAATTACTTTTGTCATCAACTTTAATGGGGTCATTTGTAATGTCTCAACAACAAAAGCATGCGGGCTGCATGCCTCTGTGAGCTTTGGAAAAACAGAGCTCACGTGACAAGCATGTGTATTTAGCCACAGTGCAAATAAAAACAGCATGACTCAAATTAGAATTGTGGGTAACTGGTGTATCCTCTAAATGGGATGGCAGGGGAAATTACAATTTATCTAAACAGAATCTCTACATAAGCATGGCACCATAGCAAGGATTTACCAGAGATTGCCTTTATTAAGAAATATCCCTGTCTTTTAAATCAACTTCATAAATTAGTTTTAAAGAAAATGTGTCCACTCAAAAAAGAGATTTGCTTAAAAAAAATTCAGAATTAAAAAATATCACATTCTTGCTGCTTATTTAGGGTTTCTGGGAGCTGAATCTGCACCCCAGTCTCAAGTGTTTTACAGCCTCTAACAGCTTTGTCTTCAGCTCCATCTATTCTCCCATCAAGTGCGGACTTCCCATATCCCTGTGCCTCTTGAGGAAATGCACCCCTGCTTCACCATGCTTCACTCCTTCACTCCTTCAGAGGCCTCCTGATGAGCTGGACGCGATACCAGGAAGGAAGGAAGAAAGGAAGAAAGGAAGGAAGGAAGGAAGGAAGGAAGGAAGGAAGGAAGGAAGGAAGGGAGGGAGGGAGGGAGGGAGGAAGGAAGGAAGGAAGGAAGGAAGGAAGGAAGGAAGGAAGGAAGGAAGGAAGGAAGGAAGGAAGGAAGGAAGGAAGGAAGGAAGGAAGGAAGGAAGGAAGGAAGGAAGGAAGGAAGGAAGGAAGGAAGGAAGGAAGGATGTAGAGAGTACCAAACAGCCAGCTTTCAGCACATCTTACTTTCTGCTCCCTGATATCTACAAAAAGCTTTTACATTTGAAAATAAATACTGGCGAATAAAGCTGTCAGTACTTCCCTGTGCTGCTTCCATTTATTAATGGCATATTACCATAGCCCATAGGCATTGAAAAATATCATTGATAATATCCAAGCTATACAGATGTTATGGTGCATGTCTTGAAACCGAACTACATTAACGTCAACAACTAACAACCAGAAAATTATGAACAAAACATAAAGAGCATGCAGTATGACAGCCTTTCTCTCATGTGATGTCCTCCCTGAGCTGCTGGCTAGTGCCTGGTTCTGATCCAGTCACAGAAGGAACAAACAGGAGGCTGTGCACCGTGTTGCGCCGTGCTGCACTGCTTTGCGCTGTTGCTGCTGCTTACAAGAAGTACAAGCTTTACGCACGAACCACAAAAGATATATCGTCTGGTTGCAACAAACTGATACAGAGTGCACTGTTCACATAGCTGGCATATGTGTTGGTCAAATGGAAACATGCATGCTCGTCAGGCCCAGCAAGGCCTTCTCTGCTGGCCTAAACATACTCAGAAAAGTAAATGTATTTTGTTTTATAAATATTTTTATATAAAATAAAATAAGTAAATATAAAGTTATGCTACCTAGTCTGTTCTCTTTATTTCACATTATATCCACTTGGTTGTGCTGCAGTGTTATATATTATGTTTTTATCCAATCATATTTCAGCTAGCTTGTGTTGTCAATTTGAAATCTGCCTTAAGCCTTCAGTATCAATAGAGCAGGTTCCCGTGCACTGTAAGAAAACAGACACAGGGCTCACGCTGAAGTTAACATCTACTGTGTCTTGTGATTGGATAAGCACTTGTGAGAGCCTGAAAGGCAGCATTTTACAAAATATCTTAACTAAACCTCGAGATTCGTTAGCTACCGAGAGCTACGAGTCAATTTATAACCCATGATTGTTGAATTAGGAGAAGTGAGAGATTTGGTTGCAGATATACTTGCCACGCCATTTTCAAGACGGACCTTTCAAGAAACACAACTTGACAGACACGGCTTTCAGCATGAGCCTTCATGTCCATAGAAAAGGACTATACTCACAGACCTGAAACACACATATAAACAGATAAACTGTACAACAGAACTATTGAGGTCTTTTTGAGAACAGAAAGAAGGATGGATTTTATTTGAAATAAGCAGGCGATGTGGAAAAGGTCCACGTTGGTGAGAGCAAGCATTTTATTTGTATTTCTAATAGGTTTTTGTTGTTTTATTTTGTTATTAATCAATGCGGACAAAATAAAATGGCAGAATGCTACAAATTAAAAGAATAAACTCTGATCCAATGGAATTTATAATGTAAATATTGTGGTGCGTGCGTGCAGCAATGTTTTGAACTCCTGGAAGCCATGCATCGCCATTCTCTGTGACACCACTTCATGCACACACCACACATGCACACCACCAGGCAAATCAGTGGGTTCTACTACATAGGTAGGAGTGAGAGTGACATCACTTTACCAGACCAATCAGTCCATAGGTGGGCGTGATGGGTTGTCTCGGCACTTTTCGGACTGAGCCAGAGCTAGTCTGAAAAAGGGTCCGGCTAGGCCCAGACAAAGGTAGTGGAAATGTGTTAAATGACCCTAGTGGAAAAGGGGCAATAGTCATACAATGAAGCTGTGGGAAAAGGTGGTGGAAGCTAGGCTTTGGTCAGAAGTGAGCATTTGTGAGCATCATACGTTTTCATGCCAAGAAAAAGTACCACAGATGCAATTTTTGCTTTAAGGATGCTGATGAAGAAGTACAGAGAAGGTCAGAGGGAGCTGCATTGTGTCTTTTTAGATTTAGAGAAAACGTATGACAGGGTGCCGAGAGAAGAGCTGTGGTATTGCCTGAGGCAGTCTAGAGTGGCAGAGAAGTATATTAGAATGGTGCAAGACATGTATGAGAGCTGTGAGACAGCAGTGAGGTGTGCTGTAGGATTGACAGAGGAGTTCAAGGTGGCGGTGGGACTGCATCAAGGATTGGCTCTATGGCCCTTCTTGTTTGCTTCAGTGATGGACAGACTGACAGATCAGGTTAGACTCCATAGACTATGATGTTTGCAGATGACTGTGATCTGCAGTGAGAGTAGGGTGCAGGTAGAGGAAAAGCTAGAGAGGTGGAGACATGCACTGGAAGAGAGAGGAATGAAGATTAGTCGCAGCAAGACAGAATACATGTGTGTAAATGAGAGAGAGACAAGTGGAACGGTGAAGTTACGGGGAGTAGAAGTAAAGAAGGTCGAGGACTTCAAGTACTTAGGATCAATGGTCCAGAGCAACAAAGAGCATAGGAAAAAGGTGAAGAAGTGTGTGCAGGCTTGTTGGAATGGATGGAAAAAAGTTTTAGGAGTGATGTGTGATAAAAACATTTCAGCAAGAATGAAAGGAAAGGTATACAAGACAGCAGTGAGATGTTGCATGGTCTTGAGACAATACCAATGAGGAAAAGAAAGGAAGCAAAGTGGAGGTGGCAGAACTCAAGATGTTGAGATGGATAGGATCAGGAATTAGTACATCAGAGGGACAGCTTATGTTAGATGATTTGGAGATAAAGTCAGAGAGGTGAGACTGAGATGGTTTGGACATGTTCAGAGGAGAGATGACGATTTTATCGGTAGAAGGATGCTGGGGTTGGAGCCACCAGACAGGAGGAGAGAGGAAGACCAAAACAGAGATTATTGGATGTGGTGAAAGAGGACATGAAGTTAGTGGGTGTGAGGGCAGAGGATGCAGAAGATAGGACTAAATGGAGACAGATGATTCACTGTGGCGACCCCTGTAGGGAAAAGCTGGAAGAGAAGAAGAAGGACTAAGTAAGATATCACTGAAGTCTAGGGGTAATATGATAGTGTGCCTACGAGTAAAAAAGAAATTGGAATTGGCCAAACTCTGTAGGCTATTAGATAAAAGCCAACAAAAACCAGGGATCAGAGACTGCCCACAAAGTCAATGACTCGTGATGCATCTCTAATTTTAATCAGAGCTCATTTTAAAAAATACATAAACATAGGCCAGCCCTTAAATTGCATAATTTGCTTTTGTTTACAACCCACCACATGCAATGGACATTATTCTGGAAACACTGAACTGACGGCAGAGTTGTCCCAGTTTTGGACAATTTTTGTTTGTCTAATTACTCTCCGCTGCCATCTTGCACTGTATTTGTTTGAATGAACAAACACGTGCTGCGTTGTTTCTTCAGCCACTCGTTGTCGTAGTTCCTAAAAGCCCTTATACTGCCACGATGAATTTGATAAATCCCCTTATCGCCCCAGGAGACAATTAAAGCGCATGTGACAGGGGTCCCTATCTCCGCTCTCCTCCTGTAGCGCTTCATTTAGAAGCCATTTGTCTCCGCTATGGATTTCCTATTTTTAATGGCGTGCGTATGCAGGGATTGGGGCTGTGCTGAATAATAGATGCCTTTTGCTTCCTATCGTTCCCTTTCATCCCTTCAACCTCCCCATCTCTCCTTCCCGTTCATTTCTTCATAGCAAGGGCCCTGGGGAAAGAGTCTGTGTCACTCTGGAAACCAAGTTTGCATTGCCTCTTGCGCTCTCCTGAATCTGGCAGGAGGCTATTTAATAACGCAGACAGGGCTTTTGGTGTACGCCAGCAGCAGACAGTAAACTGATATCAATGGGCACACGTTAACCCTCAGCACTCATCCCCCTCCTCCCCGGTAAAAGACGTTTATCACAGAGAGCTGGGCCGCGGCGCGCTGAGGTGATATATCGCCCTGGCTGAGTGCGAATGAATAGACTAGTAATTATCCCGTTAAAAGGGTGGCCAGACAAAGAGGGAGCCTCGCTATAATTTAAATTGTTTTGTTTCCCCCCGCAGTCGAAGGCTGGCTCTCTGACTGACACAACGGAATGGGAAAAGTGAGCCTATTTATAGCCTGAGACGTACAGCTAATTGTAGAATTTAATAAGGTTTCTGGAAGAGTGGATTGTGTAAAAGCCCAAGGCCTGGACCTTCGTGCTGCTATGTCCTCGTATCTCCTTCACATCTTCTTCCGGCACTTCAGCTTTGTCTGCTCTCATATTTCTCCACCTTGTCTTGTCCTCCCATCTTACCTTCTTCTTTTGTTCCACCTTTTCTTCTTTTTTTTTATATCTTGACCTCAACGTCAATTTTTCTACCCCTCCCTCCCCCGGTTAGCTTCTATCACGTGAAATCTACCTTAGACTAAAACTCCTCTCAGTCAGACTGCATGCCTTTGATTGTGTGATTCTCGACATGTCACAGTGGTTTAAGGTGTGCAAGGACCAGTGTGTGTGTATGTCCATGATTACAAACTACGATACGGCCAAGTTTGCGTGTGTGTGTGTGTGTGTGTTCTCGTCTGGTCTCGTCTGGTGAGTATGAGACAGGGGTAATTGAGCTCAGAGGGTTTTCTGTCTTTGGTGGCAGAGGGGAAATTGGAATCTTCAGAATCCATTAGAGAGGCCCTCTCACAGTAGGTGTGTATGTGTTCTGTGTGTTTGTTGCATCTTTGTTCATGTTGCATGTCTGAGTGTTTAGTCACAAAGAGATGCGGATGAAAAGCGGCAAGCATCTTGAGGGATAACAGAAGAAGTGGAACAATATCGGTTGACGGAAAAAATATATATGAAATTTAAAGTTGCAAATTAACTGGAAATGTCTTGCTTGCTTGCTCTATTGTGTGTGCGTGTGGAGTCCCAAGTGTGGATACACAGGGTCTCTGCTTCTAACTGACTGAGTATCTTTATAGACTGCAGAAGAAATGGGGAGAAAAAAAGTAGGTGCAAAAAGGAAGAGGGGTGGGGGGGAACAGCAGGTAGCCAACAGCAGATGGTCTCTCGCTTCCTCCCTGCAGAGCTATCACTCTCCTCCTCTTTCTCTCTGCTCTTCTGGCTTGTGTTGTTTCCTGCATCACACGTCGTATAATGTATCATTTCACCTCAGCGTCCTTGGCAATGCACAGTATTTACTGTCTTGTGCTTACCACATTGCTAAACAGCCTTCTGTCGCTAAAGTTTATGGTTAATTGGTACAGGAAGGATGTCCTAGGATAATAAACAAAGTATGTATTTTTGTCAATATAACATCCGATTGAGATAAATAACAGAAATTTTCCTACAGAACCTGCCATTACCTCTTCCATTTTTAATGTACTGAAAAACATAAACGTTCTAGTAGATCATGTATAGGGTACTCTAATTACTATAAAGCTGTAACGGTTTCATTATTGTGCTTTTTTAAGTATGGAACTCTGTTTAAAATAAGTAATAATAATAAATAAAATAAATAAATAAATAAAAATAATAATAATTTTACTGTGGTTTTGTAATGAAATTGTGCTCTCATTACTTTAAACTAGCTATTTAAATGCAAAGAGTCCCTCCTTGGTTGGGCTGTGCTGTCATGTAGTCATTGTACAGTGGTTTTTCAAACTGTGGGGCATGCAGGACTAATTTTTAACCTAATTTTGATTTTGATTTTGTGATGGGTCTTTTTTTGCTCAGATCAGGCATAACATTATGACCATTTGATAGTGTGTTTGTTTGACTCATCAAGCCATGGTCCTCACAAGACCCCCGAATGGATGCGGTGGCATCTGAAACTAAGATGTGTATCATAGATCCTTTTAATTCTGGTAAAATGTTTTTTTTATTTTTTATTATTTTGTCATTCTTTATCTTCCTTTCTTTAATTTGCATAGAACCTTATCTAGCTAGTTTTAAAATAAATACAATACTATATTTATTTGCAGTTCCCACCTTCTTAAGTACACATAACAAATGTAATGGTGGTAGAAGTTCATATGCTGTAATATCAAAGCACCCTATGTGTGCATTATAAATAGATCATGTGTTTTTTTTAAATATTTTTTTTATGTACTCTTTGGTATGTTCATAAAATATGCACTGTGTCCAGATGTTCTCTTGTTCTGTCTGTTTTTAAGCACTTGTTGATTAGCTTACTATTCCTCTGTCATATCAATCATCAACCCAAATTTGCTTGCCGCTCTTTTCTTAACCAGTTCTTAACCAAGGAGTTTTGGGGGCTTGTTTTTTTTTTTACCAAGCTACATTCAACCTGGCATTCTGTTTAGCTGTGACACCTTTCTTAAGAGGGACATTGGCTGAGCGACTGCTGACAATAACTTTATGTTTTCTTTCCATATATTATACCCATGGCCTTCTGTTTCTTTGATTAACCCTGTCTCTCTCCTAGACATAGCTAATTGCTGAGCTTTTGTTGTGACTAACTTTATGTGGTCTCTTTCATCTTATAGACTTTAAATCAGGCTAAGAGCTTTAGCTCTTAGTTAAAGCCACTACAGGAGCTACTACTGGCATCATCTCTCTTCTTTTTCTTTAAAAAAGAAAGTGCTCCCTGATCAGTCCTTGTGGGTTTTTTTGTGCGTTTTCGTTTTAGTGTACATGCTGTCTTCTCAAACCCCCAGCCTGTCGTGACAGATTGCTGCTCACACTGAGCCCGGTTCTGCAGGAGGTTTCTTCTTGTTAGCTAAAAACCCATCTATTTAGAGCTGTCTTTGAGTAAGTGATTAGAAATAGCTGGAATGTCATATGTTTTTAGGTGTCTCTAATGTTGTGTTTTATGCTTTTATTGCGGCTTTTATCCCCCCTGATGTAAAGCACCTTAAATTGCTTTATTGTTGAAAATGTGTTATACAAATAAAGTTGCTTAGCCTTGCCATGTCAAAGGGAAGTTTTCGTTTCTGCTGTCGCTACTGTAATAAATACCGCAGTACCGAACCGACTACCAATGTTATACCCAATTAGCACCAATGTAGAACAAATGTCAGAATTCCATGAATTAAACCAAAAAAACTTTGCAGAAATCATTAACCAATTAAGCTCCTCATCTTGCTGTCTTGGTATACCCACAGGTTTCCTTAAGAAAGTTTCCCCTGTCATTGGGTCTGATCTGAATCAAATAGTGAACTCATCGCTTCTGTCAGGTGTCTTCCCCCAGACATTAAAAACAGCAGTTATTAAACCACTGCTAAAAAGAATAATCTGGACAACATGTAAATGCAGAACTACAGGCCAATTTCTAATCTTCCATTTATCTGTAAAATAATGGAAAAAAATGTGTTTCGGCAGTTAAACAGCTTCCTAACAATGACCAACTTCTTTGATGTTTTTCAGTCTCACCACAGTACTGAGACTGCCCTCGTCAAAGTTTTCAATGACATCCGTATAAATACAGACTGTGGTAGAACCACAGTGCTGGTTCTGTTGGACCTCAGTGCAGCATTTGACAGTGTTGATCATGATATATTACTCGAACGACTGGAGAGCTGGTTTGGACTCTCTGATACAGTACTTGGCTGGTTTGAGTCTTACCTTAAAGAACAGGAACTTCTTTGTTTCAATAGGAAACTTTTCATCAGAATGAACAGAAATCCCATGTGGGGTGCCCCAGGGCTCCATCCTGGGGCCCCTCTTGTTTAATACCTACGTGCTCCCATTAGCCCAGATTATAACAACCAATAAGATTAACTACCATAACTATGCAGTAGGGCTGTAAAGTCCTAGTCGACTGGTCGACTTATTGGTCGATGCGTTCTGAGTCGACCAAAATTCTGATTGGTCGATTTTATGCCGTGTTAATTTTTGAAATTTGATTGGAGAAGATACATTCTATGAGAGCTAATCGGTGCTGATGTTAGAGTAGGCTACAACAGCGCTGCCTCTCATGTGATATTGTTTTAACAGTCTACAGGGAGATCGAAGAACGTCCACATTATTCAACGTGCTGTGGCTTCAGTGCTTAATTTGTAAATCATTAGGTGCCTGAAAGCAAAGTACATGACAGCGCAGGCATGACCAGAGACGCGCACAGGTCCCGGAACTAAATGGTAGCGGAAAAAAAACCAATGTAAAAACATGATGTGGGCCTTACAGGCCTGAATGTTTTAAATATTGTAAAGTTCTCTGATAGATGCAGACAATGGTTGTAATCAAATGCTTTAATGCCGACTGCTGTTGGCCGTAATCACGCCGTACAAAACAGTAATCAAAAGAACTCTCACATAAACTGGTTGTCTGTCTAGCTCCATTTACAGACACACACCAGTTCCCCACGCGCACTCCCCCCGCGCGCAGCCTGCAGAACAGTGCTGGATTTGGTCGGGTTTTTAATTTTTTAAATTTTATTGCTTAATGCGCAATTGCGCCGTGCCCACAGTCTTTGTTTTGAGCCCAATGCACAGCTTTATTCCGTTTGTACTTGTCTTGATCTGGCATGTTTAATAAAGATCATTGTCCCTGAATTGCCTTGCCGCAGTAATCATGGCATATTATATTGCGCAGATGCACGTAATGCAAAATGCTGTCAGAGCACCACCACCCCTCAAACTAGTCGATTTTTGGTCGGAATTTCAGGGTTTCAGTCGACCAAGAATTTCTTTGGTTGATTACAGCCCTACTATGCAGATGATACTCAGGTATACATTACGTTGTCACCAGATGACTTTGAACCCATCCAAACCCTAAGTAAATGCATCGAGCAAATCAATGGATGGATGTGCCATAACTTTCTCTAGCTGAACAGAAACAAAACAGAAGCACTTACTCCACAGGCTTTTTCAAAAAGGTCTCAAAGATCTTGGAGTCAGATCTGTTACAGATTGTAAACTCATCTTTAATGTCGGGTGTTTTCCCAGAGCCCCTGAAAACAGCTGTAATTAAACCCCTGCTGAAAAGAGACAATCTGGACAAGACACAAATGAACAACTACAGGCCCATTTCCAATCTTCCATTTTTAAGTAAGATCATTTTAAAGGCTGTTTTTCATCAGCTAAATGACTTCTTAAGACAAAGCAACTGCTATGACTTCTTTTAGTCAGGTTTTAGACAGCACCACAGCACTGAGACTGCTCTGACCAGAGTCATAAATGACATCCGTTTGAATACTGACAGTGGAAAAATGTCAGTGTTAGTTTTACTGGATCTCAGTGCTGCATTTGATACAGTTGACCACATTATTTTACTCAAACGACTGGAGAACTGGGTGGGTCTCTCTGGCACTGTACTAAACTGGTTCAAAACGTACTTAGAGAACAGGAAGTACTTTGTGTCAATAAGTAGCTTTACATCTGAGCAGACAGGAATTACATGTGGGGTTCCCCAGGGTTCCATCCTGGGACCTCTTCTGTTTAACATCTAAATGCTCCCACTGGTACAGGTAATAAATAACAACAATATAAGTTACCATGGCTAAGCAGATGACACACATATATATATTGGAATGTCACCAGAAGACCAAGGGCCTGTACAGGCTCTTGGCAAATGCATTGAGGAAATTAATGACTGGATGTGCCACAATTTTCTGCAGTTGAACAAAAACAAAACGGAGGTAATTGTCTTTGGAGCTAAAGAGAAAAGATTGAAGGTCACCACAAGGCTTCAGTCCATACACCTAAAAACCACCAACCACATCAGAAATCTGGGTATAGTGATGGACTCAGACCTAAACTTTGAAAAACAAATTAAGGCAATCACAAAATCAGCCTACTATCACCTTAAGAATATCTCAAGGATAAAAGATCTGATGTCTCAGCAGGACCTGGATAAACTAGTCCATGCATTCATCTTTAGTCGGCTTGATTATTGTAACAGCGTCTTTACAGGTCTACCTAAAAAATCAATTAGGAAACTGCAGCTCATCCAGAACTCTGCTGCTCGAGTTCTCACTAAAACCAAAAAAGTGGACCACATCAGTCCAGCTCTGAGGTCTTTACACTGGCTGCCTGTCTGTCAGAGGATAGACTTCATAGTTCTGCTGCTGATCTATAAAGCTCAGAATGGTTTAGGACCAAAATACATCAGTGATCTCCTGACCCAGTATGAACCTACTCGACCCCTCAGGTCATCTGGATCCGCTCTTTTATCAATTCCCAGAGTCAGAACCAGACGTGGAGAAGCTGCGTTCAGCTTCTATGCTCCACATATCTGGAACAAACTCCCAGAAAGCCTCAGATCAGCTGAAACACTCAGTTTATTTAAATCCAGGTTAAAGACCCACCTGTTCTCAGCTGCTTTTGATTAGGTTTTTATTCTAAGTTTTAAATCTGCACGGCTTCTTTTAAGATTCTTTTAATTTTTTTTTTTTTCTCATTTTAATTCATGGTTTTTATTCCTGTGCTTTTGTTTTTTCTGCACCCTTCTGTAATGCTTTTGATGTTTTATGTAAAGCACTTTGAATTGTCTTGTAACATGAATTGTGCTATACAAATAAACTTGCCTTGCCTGCCTTACTTTTGGACCTAAAGAAGAAAGATCAGGAGTCAGCACAGAGCTTCAGTTAATACAGCTAGAAACTACTGATCAGGCCCGAAATCTAGGTGTAGTAATGGACTCAGACCTGAACCTCCAGGGTCATATAAAGGCAATAACAAGGTCAACCTTCTATCACCTGAAGAACATTTCTAGGATTAAAGGATTTCACATAGGGACCTCAAAAAACTCAGCCATGCGTTTATCTTTAGTTGGATTGATTACTGCAACGCGTCCTCACAGGTCTACCTAAAAAGTCAATTAGACAGCTGCAACTGATCCAGAATGCTGCTGCCGGTGTCCTCACTAGAACCAGGAAAGTAGAGCACATCACCCGAATTCTAAAGTCCTTACAGTGGCTCCCTGTAGCTCAGAGAATAGACTTCAAAATACTTTTATTAGTTTATAAATCATTGAATGGCTTAGCACCAAAGTATCTTGAAGATTTACTGTTACTATACCAACCCCCCCAGACCACTCAGGTTGTTGAATTCCGGTCTACTCATCATCCCTATAATTAGAACCAAACATGGAGAAGCAGCTTTCAGCTTCTATGCTCCACATATCTGGAACAAACTTCCAGACAACTGCAAAGCTGAAACACTGAGTTCATTTAGATCACAACTAAAACTCATCTGTTTACAGCTGCCTTTGAGTAATGTTTTTATGTATCACAGGTTTTGTGTGTGTGGTTCTTGCTTTATTGCCTTTTTTACTTCATATGCTTTGTTTGTGTTTTACTGCTATTTTTATTTTACACCCTAATCATGTAAAGCATCTTGAATTACCTTGTTGAAAGTGTGCTATACAAATAAAATTGCCTTGCCTTGCTTTGGAGACAGCTTCACTGTTCAGTCTCCAGTCCAATTTGTTGTCTAGGTGAACTCCGAAATATTTCTATTCCTCAACCACCTCCACTTCCTCTCCCATGATGGAACAATTGTTTGACCTATCCCTGTTTCTTCTGAAATCTACAATCATCTCCTTTGTTTTGTTCACATTCAAGGTAAGACAATTGTTTCCACACCATGTCACAAAGCAGTCCACAAGCTCTCTGTATTCAGCTTCTTGTCCATCTCTGATAAATCCGACAATTGGAGGGTCATCTGAGGGGGACCCCTCATTCTGTCCCCCAAGCAATGGCTTCTGTGTGTGCATCTGACCATGCTTTTGTATAAAATTAAATAAAAATAAAAAGATTTTTAAAAAAAGAGACTGTAAAATAAGATATGTCCTGTGGCATCAGAAAAATGCCACAAGAGCATGTTAACACGACAAATATGGTTTTCATGAGAGTGGTTCCTTAAGTTAGGTTTCATCCCTGTACCTGTGCTTTTTCCAATGGTCCAACAAAGTGCATGTTGGCCTAAGGGCAGAATCCTTGTTTGGTATTTGGTCTTGTTCTTTGTGATGAGCTGTCAACCTATCAAGGATATGCTCCTACCTCTAGTCACCTATTTACAACTGTGCTCCAGTACCCATGTATGGGTGCTTATCCCTCCACATTCCATAAGTCAATACCATTTTTGCATCATTCTAATAAAATCATTGTTACTGTTTTTATGTAGGTGAACAGCCTTTCAAGTTCAGTAGTTAAAGCAACACCTGGCTTTATTTTAATGCATGAATTAATTATCTACAAAGCAGATTTTCATGTTTTCTTTTGTAATAAATTATACAAATTACACGACTGCATTGGCACTTATTCAGATTGATTACCATCTACTCGACTTTCACAGGATTTTCAAAGCAGACTGATGAAAAGTGAACAACATGTAAAATGCTACTTTCTTGTCAATTAAAGTGATAAGTGTTGTGTTTTCTTTCAGAGCACACTGTGTTGCTGTTGAGGGAAGCCGGCTCAGATCAATACAGTCACACTGTTAGCACTTTGGTCATGCCTTTTTCCTAATGGGGGATGTGTAGAGTGTATCTGTGTGTGTCTGTGTGTTGTCAGGCATGCCGGTATGTTTGCAAAGTCATGTTCATGTTGATAAGGGTGCTTGGACTGATATGAAAGTGCATTGCACAGCAGGGATATGTGTATTGCTCTGCACTTGGCTGTGTGTATGAATGTATGCAGTTGCTGTGTGCGTGTGTTTGTTTTTGTGTGTACACGAGGTAATGATTAGCCTTCTCTTAATGGGAAAATAACGTCAGAGCCACTGGGACGTTTAATCCATCTGAGCTGATTCTGTTTCCATCACAGCTATTGATCAACTCCAGTGACAAATCAACAGGGGGGTTACCAGTGTGTGCTTCTGTGTGTGTGTGTGCAGAGAGCATCTTACACAGCGTTTTACTATGTCACAACATGAACCCCTAATGCAACAGTAGACTCCAGTGTGGTACTTTCTTGTTTTTTGTTCCACTTCTTCTTGTTCTCTCCTTTATTTGTTTTTCATCCTCTTTTTTTCTCTTGTTTTGTCTACTCTTTAGATCCCACCTTCTACCATCCTTCCATCCCACACCCTCCTCCCTATCCTCTATCTCTCAAGCCTTTAAGTGGTATTGGCTTTAAAGGGGCAGCAAATCAGTTGCTGATTAATACGGAATTTTGGTGGCCATTTGTCTGCACCGCTGCCCCTGTCTATGTCAACCCCTCCTTTCTCTGCTTCTCTTGCTCTACCCCTCCTCTTGTTCTCCTTCCCAAGGCGGTGATGAATGACCGGCCGATTGCCCAGGGATTAGAGTCGTCACAGTTACCTGTGCCTTGACAAAGTGGTCCTGATTGGTGACCAAGGAACTGCATGGGGGGGTCGTATCTCAGAATGGACTAGCATGGGGTTATTCATGTGTGTTCAGTAACATTTGAACTTATGTATGGTCTGTATGTATCAGGAATGGTTAGTACACCCACTTTATCACATTTGTTGCTGTGATTGAGGGCAGGTTTCTCTTACATTTGTGTGTTTGTGTTTCGAAAGGGGCAAGGGTGAGCTTCCGCTCCCGTGGACACTGATACCACACGACAGAGATTGGCGAGGTCCCGGCAGCAATGTGACCATGCTGACACTGGAGAACCCGCTAAACAGGTGCTGGTGGACACTGATGAATCGGTGGTCGGAGGAATCGAACTCGGGCCTAATCAGTGCATGGATCTCCCTGCAGCAACATTTTTCAGTTTTGTCCTGCTTTATCAGGTGAAGGCCATCAGGTATGTCAGATCCCATTGTTCCGGCCCCTCTGTCACTCACACTTGTTAGTGATTAGGTAATTTACAGAGTATCATAGGAAGACTGTGATTTTGGAAAAACGCCCTGGTTGTATACTTACAGGTCCAAATCTGCACAAAAAGAAATTTTCACTAAAAACTGTTGACATCCAGGGGTGGGCTGTTATCATATACAGAGTAAAATAATATTTTCGATCATATTCTCATTTATTAGCTGGAGTAGAGGACTTTCCAGAAGCCTGATTCCTTGCGCATGACATTAGCATTCAATCTTAACCAACTACTCAAAAGGTAAATGGCCTGCATTTGTATAGTGCTTTATCAAGTCAGAGAACTCCAAAGTGCTTTACATTACAATCATTCATTCACCTATTCACACGCTGATGGTGGTAAGCTATGTTCTAGCCACAGCTGCTCTGGGGCAGACTGACAAAAGTGAAGCTGCCATTCAATTGGAGCCATTGAGTCCTTTGACCACCACCAGCAGGCAAAGCGGTTGAAGTACCACATTAACAGAGACAGACAGAGTGGGGGATTGAAGTGGAAACCCACCAGTTACAGGAGAAACCTCTACCCCCAGAGTAGCGTCACCCTAAACAGGAAGCTGGTAAAGATGTGGAAAAAAAAGAAATTAATTGTTTAGCGCATTAGCAGAACTTTTTGTTAAAAAGCTGTTTATTACAACACCCCTGTGGCATAATATTTAGCAGACTTAATGTAAATATATTGTACACCCCCCTTTTTGTGAATAGGGCAGAATTCAGTCTCCTTTAACATTTTCCAAGGTTTGTGCTAACAGAGAGACGGACATTTGACCATTCCTTTTTGCATAATCTCTCTAGATATTCCAGAGTTCTTATCCATATCTTATGTGATCTTTTATTAGCTCACTCCAAAGGTTTTGTTGTAGGATTTACATCTGGGGACTGATATGGGCATAGAAATAGGTTAATTTGGTTTCTGGTAAATCATTTCAGTGTTAAGTGTTTTGAATTGTTACCCTGTTAAAAGACCCAGTGACTACCCATTTTTAGTTTTTTAGCAGAGAACAGATTTTTTTTTTTTCAGTTTCATCTGAAATTTGAGAAAATTCAAAACATCATGCACTCTAAAAGGTAGGGCCTTTAGAAGAGAAGAAGGCTCACAGAATCACAGATCCTCTACAATACTTAACAGTGGACATTAGGTGCTTTTCCACATGTTAATCCTTTGTTTTCATACCAAACCTACTGTTTGGCGTGTTTGTTGAGAAAAGGTAAATCTTGGACTCATTTGTAAAAAAAGCACTTGGTCCAGTTAAGACTCCAGGACAAATTTTGCAAACTCCACACATTTTCTTAAATTAACAATAAAACAGAAAAATGCTTTTTTTTTTTCAAACATATAGTTTCTTTACAGTGTCTAATGGCTGTGACTAGGAATTTTTCTAGCAGGTACAGGACTGACATTTGAGATTTATAACTGCTCTGAACCATCCTATTCATAGCCATTAAGCTCACTCTGGAAAAGTGGCACCATTGGCTAGAGGCCACGGAGCTCCCGGTCGTTGTGTGGATTGATCATAAAAACGTATTATATCTTCAAACAGCCAAACGTCTAAACCCCCGACAATATCGCTGATCCCTTTTCCTTTCCCGTTTTAATTTAAACATAACTTACAAGCCTGGGTCCTGAAACACAAAACCTGACGCCTTGTCCTGTCAGTTCACCCAGGATTCCCTGCCAGAGACCCCTATTCCCATTCTCCCTCCATCCTGCACTGTGGGGTGCTTACCTGGGGTCTAGAGTTTCAGATCCAGAAAGCACAAGCTAATGAGCCTGATCCCAGCAGAGGTCCCCCTCATCGCCTCTTTGTTCTGTCTCCTGAGCTATTCAATGGGGCCACGCCTCCAGGTTTTCCTGCCATCCAGGTGTAAGCCAAACCATCGCTCTTCTCCAACAACTTTTCTGGTGGCCCAGGCTAAATAAGGATGTGAAGGAATACGTGTCAGCCTGCACTGTATGTAATCTGAACAAAAATACCCACCAAACCTCTCCTGGCCTCTTTCAGCCCCTTCCCATCCCAGTTCGGCCCTGGTCCCATATAGCTCTTGATTCTGTTACGGGACTCTCCATTTCTTGAGGTAAATCAGCCATTCTCTCTGTAATTGATCGTTTCTCCAAAGCCTGTCATCTCATAGCTCTCCCCAAGTTATCCTCCGCCGCTCAGACTACCAAACTGCTCTTCCTCAACGTTTTCAAGTTGCACAGAATCCCGAGCAAGATTCTCTCAGACAGAGGGCCCCAGTTCATATCCCGGGTCTGGAGGGAACATCGGGTTTCCATCCCCAGTCCAATGGCCAGTGTGAGTGGCTTAAACAAGCGCTCGAGAGAGCTCTCCGCTGTGTCTTCGCGATCAACCCCTGCACCTGGAGCTCTCACCTCCCATGGATCGAGTATGCCCATAATACCCACATCTCTTCAGCCGCTGGGGTCTTGCCATTCGAAGCCTCGCTAGGATACCAACCGTCCCTCCTTCCTAATTCTGTTCCAGACTCAGTCATCCCCATCTGTTCGTGCACACATTAAAGCCTGTAAGAGGGTGTGGGACCAGACAACAGTCGCCCTCCAGTGCTCCTCGGCCCTAAACAAGCATTACTCCTCCCAGCGACGCCTCCCAGGTCCCCAATACGCTTCCGGTCAGCTGGTCTGGCTCTCCGCCAGAGATTTTCCCCTCAAAGGTATGTCCAAAAAGATGTCTCCCCGATTCCCGGGCCCTTTCCCTATCGAATCAGTCATCACTCCCTCAGCCCTGTGCCTCAAGCTCCCGACCCACCTCTGTGTGCACACCATGTTCCAGGTCTCCCAAGTTAAAGCCGTCTCCACTAGCCCCCATGTCCTCCTTCCATATCCCCTCCGCCTGCCCGGATAATCGATGGGCACCCCACCTACACGGTGCGCCGCATCATGGATGTGCGTCCTCAGAGCTGTGGACGCCAGTACCTGGTTGATTGGGAGGGCTACGGCCCCGAGGAGCGCCGTTGGGTTCCTCGCTCCGATATTTTAGATCCATCCCTGATCGCTAACTTTGAGGTTTATATGAAGGCATTTCTCCTGTTTCCGTTTTTCAGCGTCTTTGGTCTAGAAAAACTATTTATTTGTATAAATCTGCTTTCTCGTCCCTTGGCTGGCCGCCAGGAGGCGTCCTTGAAGGGAGGGGTGCTGTGAGGATGTGTGTGTGTGCCTGCCTGAAGGAATGTGTGTGCGTACCTTACCTCCTCCTTCAGGGGTGTGGCTGGCTGATCCTATCCAGCTGGACTCACTCAGCCTAATCACGGAGGAGTGGTTAAAAGGGGAGCGCCTACCTGGAGCAGACGCCAGATGGTTAACCTCATTGTTGTGGTAACAGTCCACTACCTAGACCTCGTTCTAGTCTTCTGCACTAATCTAAGAGTTTACTCACTGCCTTGCATTTTCTTCTCCTACAGTGAAACCGTCTCCCTGGGTCCGTCAGCCACCGGTCCGCAGCCGGCCGCCCGCAACCACGGCATCTGCTCCCCTACGGTCATCCTCCTGCCTCCTCCGCTGCTCCTCACTGAGCTTCCTCGGCTTGATCCACGTCTCCTCCATCCGCCTGTCCACCCTCACACCCCCTCCTCAATCAGAGAGCATGGCAAGCACACGCCGGACCCGTCATCCACACAGCCACCAGCAGGTGCATAACTTCTCCCAACTCTCCCCGAGCATCAACCAGCCATCTCCAAAGTAAGGATCTCAAAACTACTGGTCTCTGTCCATTCGTTGTATTGCTCTGCTCACCTCTCTCCTCTTGCCTCCAGTGGCTGTCTCGATTCACCTATGTTTAGCTCTGGGGAAATTCCCTCCAAGCTCCCAGAATTTCCCCCTCAGTTCCCCAGGGAGTCCTGACCTTGCCCCCCTCCCCGCTGAAAGCAAATAGAAATTGTGTTTTGAACCTCTGACTTGCTGAGTCTTGTGTGTGTCAACTCTAGAGTCCAAAAAGCTTAGAAACATGACACTTACCCACAGTTAAGTCTGAAAATTTTCAGTGACAGATAAATAGATAAAGCAGTAGTTCTTAATTTGATACTCCATTTACACTATTTTATTATCTTTTAAGGATGGCTGTTTCATTTCCTATTTGTTGATTGAACAAAAAATATTTTAAATCTTAATCTACCAGTGTCATAGTGTGGTGTCTTTCCCTGTCATTCTTGATTGTTCCCAGCTGCCCACAAAAGCCTACACAAAAGGTACATTTTCACTAGACGAGTTCGGAACATTTCTGGGAGGAGACAAGCTGATGGAGTAAACCAACTGGCTCGGTCCTCTCAGCCACTGTGTCGGCATACAAAATACGCCCTTTAAGGAATTTGGCATCACTGATCAGTGCCAAAAAATGCCAACAGCAGCAGTAATAACAAGAGATCAACAGTGGAAGAAGCTGGAAGACTGCCGCCTGTTTGCTGTATTGTTTTACACTGTTTTACCAGCAACTTTTTCATTTTTACTTAGCCAGTTGTGGCAATGTCCGCTAATATCATTTCCCACTGATTTACAACCAATCAGCATTAGTTAACCACAAGTCCCGCCCAGTGACTCTACTGACCCATTTTCGAGTACATACTCCAAGGTGAGTACTCGGTTGGTTTCTGAAATGGCCCCGAATGTGGCCCTATTGGGCCGGTCTCTTGAAATAGAGACATGCATGCTGTGAAGGTCCCGTAGCATTGCCCTGAAGTTCCAATGCTGAAAATGTGCCAAAAGCAATGCAAGTTTGACATTGTGGAGTAAATGGACATTAACCTCAATATTATGTAAGAAAGAGTTAGCAAGTTGGCATGCTTTAAAGTGACCTGATTTGAAAAAACCCTAATTTTAAAACTTTTTTGTAAACTCCTATACAGAATGTGAATGCCCCTGAAGATGATTTGAACATGACTCAACTCCTTTCTGTGGTTCAGGGTTTCCAGAGATAGATGAGAGGGACTTTCTTGGGTTGGGGGATCCTTTGAGAAGGGGGAGAAGATCTTTTCTGTCCCTTCAGGCTACAGGAGAATGAAGAATGGAGAGATAGAGATGCAAAAAGGGTGTATAGTTTGGATGGAAGATGATTATATCAGGGCAGTAAAGGTTGAAGAAGAGCCTTGACTAATTATAGTAATCTATTACAGACACAATTAAAATCTAGCTAATTTACTGCAGCTCGACGCTCACACACCCAGCTGATTTATATTAGAGTTCAATGACACCCAAAGGACAGAATCACTCTCTCTCACACACACATGCACTTGTAGGAATTAAAAATGCATACTTCATTTTTCTTTCATTCTATTAACATTATCCAGACGCTGAATGGCACAAAAGTCTGGAGACAAACTTTAAGAACAGTTTTAAAGCAGTAATTTTGACCAGTCCTGCCTTGACAAGCTTATCATTGTTTTGGCAGAGTTTAGTGAACAGAAACTAAGTTTTGCCATCTATTCTTTTTTTACATGCTCGGTTTGAGAAGAAACTGTTGTTAATTGGAAAGTGTGCAAAACCTACTGACAATAAATCAACAGTCTTGCTGTGTTAGATTGTATGCAATAAATAGCAATAACAAGTAAGACAAATTATGTGGTTTAATTTTCTCTACCAAAAGAATGGAGGACTGTGGGCATCTATGGTAAACAACTAACTAAAGTAACACTGATTCAACCTAACTTATGTTATAAGACAAATTCTCAACTTTTGATGTGGAAATGCACTGGATACAGAAGAAGGTGCTTGAAAAAGAGTCATTATTCTTTTTAGCTTTCAACAAAAGATTTAAGTTAGCTAAGATCTAGCTTAAATTGATAGCATAGGTGTTAGAAAGTGATTTTCAGTTCAGAGTTTATATGAACAAATATGATAGCTTTTTTTATTGGATTTTTTTTGTAATATCATTTATGTTAGTGAGACTTTGATCTCAGAACAGTTTGTTGAACTATACCAATTTTGTGGATTAGTTCCTGCTGCATTAATCAGCATTGATATGTTGCAGATATACCATGTCTTTGTTTAATATCATTTTATATTTTAAGCCTATATACTGGTAGTAACTTGGGTTTCTGGTCTACATTTGTTTTGTGGATCTGGAAAAGACAATTGTTCTCCTCATGGGATTGTCGGGGCGTACTGTAGTAGGGGTTACTGGGGTTGCGCTTACAGCCTATACAGTTCTTGTATAACCAACTTAAGAACTTTGTCTACATTCTTAGCACCAATTGGGTTTTTCTTCCACAGTGACTTGAATTCTACTACGTAGCACTGGTTGGTTAGTGAATCAGCTGGGTTGATGATTCAGATCTTCATACCAAATCATGATTCACAAATCTCTGTTAACCCAAATCATTAGGTGTATTTCCACTATCTGAACTTCCAGGTAATTTTACTGGACCTTCACGGTATGCAAGTCTTCACATCACCGGGCCGACCCAATTAGGCTGCTTTTGGGGGCATTTCAGGAACAGAGTACTAGCCTCGGGGTGTGTACTTAAAAAAATCGCTGGATGGGACTTGTGGTAAACTCATGCTGATTGGTTATAACTCAGTGGGAAATTATATCAGCAGATGTCACCAAACAAACCTGCTGGCAAAGCAGTGTATAATAACAATGCAAACAGAAACGCAGCAACATAAACACAACAATCAACCCTGCTTCTTCTGTTGTCGAGCTCTTGTTATTCTACTGTTATGCTACGGTGGCGCCTTTTGGGACTGTAAAAGTCTGCAGCAATGAACCTAGGTCAAGAATTGAAATAGTTTGCTATAGATTTGCCGGTCTCATTCTAAGTCTTAACTTTGCTCATGAGATATGGATCATCGCCAAAAGAAACAAGACACGGCATACAAGAGGCTGAAAAAGGCTTCTTGCAGGTTGTCCCACTACTTGGAGACCTCGGGGTAGACTCAGAATTTGCTGGAGGGTTTCAGTTTGCATTTCTCTTGATTTAGTATAGGAAGCAGTTGTCTTTAACAGGAGCAAGTCTCAAAGCAGACAAAGCAACATTTGCATTGGACAACTAAAAGATTAAAACAAGAAGGTTTTAGGAATTAGTTTTAATATATATAGTGATGTCCATCCATCCATCCATCCATCCATCCATCTTCCGCTTATTCGGGGTCGGGTCGCGGGGGGCAGCAGCTTAAGAAAATAGTGATGTCTAGCACATTATATCATATTTTGATTTACTTTGGGCAGCAACAACTTTTGTGCTTTGTTTAATCCATATTGGACACAGATCCAGAAAGATATTCCAAACCTCCTTTATGCACATCAAGTCCTCTTCAAAGCAGACAATAAGCATCTATAACTTATAACTGCATTATTAGAAGTTTTATTTTATTTCATTTTTTACAGGTCTTAATATAAGAAAAAACTACTGTTGTGTGCAAGAAAGAAAGCCCATTGAAGGCAGAGAGAGAGAGAGAGAGAGAGAGAGAGAGAGAGAGAGAGAGAGAGAGAGAGAGAGAGAGAGAGAGAGAGAGAGAGAGAGAGAGAGAGAGAGAGAGAGAGAGAGAGAGAGAGAGAGAGAGAGAGAGAGAGAGAGAGAGAGAGAGAGAGAGAGAGAGAAAAATTTGTCAGCAATATTCTTGATTGTTCAATCTTATGTCAAGGTGTTAGGTTGCTGCAGCAATGAGGCTCCACCTCCAGTTGGGACGGGGCATGACCACCTTCATCTGTTCCGCCCTTTAATTTATCACTTAAGCCAAAAATCGTGACAGGAGACCCTCCCCCTCTAGCTGAGTCTGCCAATGGAAAGCCCTCCCTCTCTCTCTGATAGCAGCCCTCAGGTGATGCAGCAGTTTAAGGGTTAAGTCGGCAGCATGCTGGATCTCTGCAGAGGTGACAGATGCTTCCTATCCCACCCAGCACCACAGGGGAACCAGAGATGCTCAGCATACCAATGAGCCACCGTCTGACACACATGCGTGCGCACACCCGTGCACTTTTCTATACAAGCATGCACGCACAAGCATAAATATGCATATGCGAACACATACACACGCTCACTTGCACACACAGTTCACCTTCTGGGCTCTATAAAAGATGTCATTTTTATGATAATCAGCTGTATGAGCATCATTTATACATCTTCCTGATTTGTATGAGCGTACTAAAACAAATAGATGTGCATGACTTCCCTTCCAGCAGCAGTCAGACAGATGTGATCTTTTGCCTCAACACATGACCTTTTATAGAGGGCCGTTGCACACGGCTGTACGATAGCAGGCGGGCACAGTCACATAAATACAGATACTCTCAAGCATATGGTCCAAACACAGTATATGCACACAGGCAGAGACATACACAGGCAATAAAAGTGACAGCTGTCGTCATGATGGAGCACCCAGAGAAAGGGAAGTGAAAGCTTAGGCACTGCGCAACATGGTGCCGAGAAGACCCGCTATTCATTTTCAGCTTAATATGTTCCAGCCCATTGGAAAAACATTGCAGCATATAATGTAAGCAATTTCATATGCGCACACGCTCCCACACAGCTTTCCTCTCCAAAGCACCGGGCGAAATGAAGAGACCAGATTAAGATGATGGTTGGCTGATTTCAAAAATAACACACCGCCTGAACAGGGTTGGGAGATGTCCACTGGTGTGAAGCTGCAGGAAAACATCTAAACTTATATATATATATATATGTGGGTGTTTATGTATGAGTGTGTTAATTAATCTGGTCCCATCAGTGTCTCTGTTCTGCAGCTCTGAACATTCGCTCTCCATCGCCTGGTGTGGTGTTTATCTAGCAAAGCGGAAAAGATCATCAGCGGCGTGACACGCAACGTATGGCTCTACCAGTGCAAATGCAAATATGTGGAAAAAGTCAGGGCACACAAAAATTTTCCTTAGAAATGCTTGGTCAATACAAGTTTTTGCTCAACTTTGAAGTCTGGCCTAATAATTCTAATTTTGACACATTTTTTGTTTTTGTTTGTTTTGATTGAAAATAACAAATTTCAAGATTATCCACACAAAGCACATACAATTTATCAGATTTTTGTTAAGCTAAAAGAAAGAAAGCATGAAAGCCTAGACACATGCTGTTAATTGATGCAGTTAGAGAATAAAAATGGTGGGAGTTCTCACGCTGCAGTTACACTATTTTCCATCCTACTTTTTTGATATGCCAGTATGCCATATCCTGGCATATTAAAAAAAAAGGTTTCACATGAGTCTAAATGTGGGAAGAGAATATAGATTTGCGTTAAACATCAATTCCTGTATTATCTTTGAATTATGCGCTTACTATTCTGAACAGTGCATGTGTGTCGGCATCAAGGGTGTGGAATTCACAGAGTTTACTTCTTCTTTGACATCTTTTTTATATTTAAAGATCAGCAGACCATCTGAGAAAGAAATGTAGATGCTCCACGAATGCCTCCAAGTGGTCAGATAAGTACAGTGGCTTGCAAAAGTATTCGGCCCCCTTGAACTTTTCCACATTTTGTCACATTACAGCCACAAACATGAATCAATTTTATTGGAATTCCACGTGAAAGACCAATACAAAGTGGTGTACACGTGAGAAGTGGAACGAAAATCATACATGATTCCAAACATTTTTTACAAATAAATAACTGAAAAGTGGGATGTGCATAATTATTCAGCCCCCTGAGTCAATAGTTTGCAGAACCACCTTTTGCTGCAATTCCAGCTGCCAGTCTTTTAGGGTATGTCTCTACCAGCTTTGCACATCCAGAAACTGAATTCTTGCCCATTCTTCTTTGCCAAACAGCTCCAGCTCAGTCAGATTAGATGGACAGCGTTTGTGAACAGCAGTTTTCAGATCTTGCCACAGATTCTCGATTGGATTTAGATCTGGACTTTGACTGGGCCATTCTAACACATGGAAAGTGTTAGAAACACATGGATAGGATGGTTTTGTTTTAAACCATTCCATTGTTCCCCTGGCTTTATGTTTAGGGTCGTTGTCCTGCTGGAAGGTGAACCTCCGCCCCAGTCTCAAGTCTTTTGCAGAGGTTTTCTAACAAGATTGCCCTGTATTTGGCTCCATCCATCTTCCCATCAACTCTGACCAGCTTCCCTGTCCCTGCTGAAGAGAAGCACCCCCAGAGCATGATGCTGCCACCACCATATTTGACAGTGGGGATGGTGTGTTCAGAGTGATGTGCAGTGTTAGTTTTCCGCCACACATAGTGTTTTGCATTTTGGCCAAAAAGTTTCCATTTTGGTCTCATCTGACCAGAGCACCTTCTTCCACATGTGTGCTGTGTCCCCCACATGGCTTGTGGCAAACTGCAAACGGGACTTCCTATGGTTTTCTTTTAACAATGGCTTTCTTCTTGCCACTCTTCCATAAAGGCCAACTTTGTGCAGTGCACGCCTAATAGTTGTCCTATGGACAGATTCCCCCACCTGAGCTGTAGATCTCTGCAGCTCGTCCAGAGTCACCATGGGCCTCTTGGCTGCATTTCTGATCAGCGCTCTCCTTGTTCGGCCTGTGAGTTTAGGTGGACGGCCTTGTCTTGGTAGGTTTACAGTTGTGCCATACTCCTTCCATTTCTGAATGATCGCTTGAACAGTGCTCCGTGGGATGTTCAAGGCTTGGGAAATCTTTTTGTAGCCTAAGCCTGCTTTAAATTTCTCAATAACTTTATCCCTGACCTGTCTGGTGTGTTCTTTGGACTTCATTGTGTTGTTGCTCCCAACATTCTCTTAGACATCCTCTGAGGCCGCCACAGGGCAGCTGTATTTGTACTGACATTAGATTACACACAGGTGCACTCTATTTAGTCATTAGCACTCATCAGACAATGTCTATGGGCAACTGACTGCACTCAGACCAAAGGGGGCTGAATAATTACGCACACCCCACTTTTCAGTTATTTATTTGCAAAAAATGTTTGGAATCATGTATGATTTTCGTTCCACTTCTCACGTGTACACCACTTTGTATTGGTCTTTCACATGGAATTCCAATAAAATTGATTCATGTTTGTGGCTGTGATGTGACAAAATGTGGAAAAGTTCAAGGGGGCCGAATACTTTTGCAAGCCACTGTATTTGCTGAATTAATGAAAATGCAGGTCAGGCTGTCAGTAACACTTTCAAGTAACCTGCATGACAAAGTAAGTGATTTTTTTTTTCAGTGCAGACCGCATAGCATAATGTGAGATTACCAAATGTTGTGATTGAGTCATTGATACATTGCTGTATCCAGGTCGCAGTCGCATCAATTTTTATGTGCAGCATACATAATGTGTGATAGCACTGGCACATGAATTTAAAATTTTTCTTATGTGTCCATATAATCTATGCAGTATGGCAGCGTGTTTTTTTCTGATGTATGCCATGGTGTCAATGTGTAGTAAGGTGATGTTGGAGCATTACTTTCCTATAGCATTGAAACAAAAGGCAGGGACACAGTTGTGTGATGGGGGAATTGGTGTTTAAGCATTAAATGAATAGGGAAAAAAATATGTTTTCTTCACCGGTGAGGCTCAGTCGGGGTCCCCTAACATCTTTATAAGGGTAAATAAATGGTGGGCTTGGCAGTGGGTAAATGCTTGTGCTCTCAGCCTGCGGGGCCCAGATGGCAGCCCAGTCGTTTGCTTTACCTTGTTTTGTTTAATTACTACAATCTACTCTCTATTTCCAAAATTAATCACCACCAACCGGTTCCATTAGTCTCTCTCTCACCCTTGCTAGTTTACACATAACACAGCCACAAATCAAATATTGAAAAATGGCAAATACACACATAAAGATGCATTACAAAGACAAGAAAGAGAAGACTGACTTGGCTGAGTTTTAAAAAGAAAATACAAAAACAAATATTTTTTCCCGTTAACCCTAATGAAGAGGAAACAGAAAAAGGGAGAAAAACAGTTCTGGTGGAGAGGGTGGAGAGAATGAGTGGGGGGAGGAGTGGAGCGTCAAGGCTGACAGCAGTCGGGCATATATGAGAATAACGGGGCGGAAAGCACTTCATTACGTCCCTTTTATTCCGTTATAATCACCGCACGGCCATCACTCCTGGGCGACACCGGGGCCCAGGCACTGACACGAGGATTGATGCACCGAAACGCGGGGCTCCTGCAACACAATAAACAACACCATTAACCAATGTGCTCACCCCCAAAGCCCCCATACACCCTTCCCTCCCTCTCTCTCACTCCTCTTGGCGCTGTAAACAGTTCATAATTATGATCTGCCTGTTACGCGCCTGCACGTTGCATTTAATCTGCACTAATTTGACGACAGTCGAGAAGATTGTCAATTACAGTTTTATGTGCAGATGATCACGGATGCAGGTTTAGCTGGTTGTAATGGAATTAGATGGAAATCAATTTGAGTCGGAGGAAGACAGATATGAATTGATATACAGGCGATCCCATGTAATTTAATGATAAGCCAGTGGTCTAGATTTACATACCCCACTTTTAATAGGCCAACACACCTCAGACAACATATTTTAATTTGACTCTTTAATTACTAAAAGCGCTTTTATTTTTTTTATTTTTATTTTTTTTTTGAGTTTATAATCAGCACCTTAACCAGGCTATACAGATATAACGTAACAACATGACATGTTCATTCAAAGTAAAACTTTCTCGAATGTCAGCACCCGGTTAGTGTGTTTGAAACCGTGAACCAATCCTTTGTACCAGACACCAGTTTGCCAGATGGCTGAGATGTTACACCCACTCTTTGTCTTCTACTGCCACCTAGAGGCCAAATTGCAGTATAGCACCTACATTTTAGGTCATATAATTTTGTTCTTACGTCTTTGTCATCTCTTACTCTTTTTCTTTCTTTCTCCTTTTTAATTCAAATTCAACATCCACTACTATTTTACCGTCCGGCAACAGATTATAATTTTCCATTATTTCTACCCTTTAATTGGGTTGACAGGTTTTTGGCAATAACCATTCTTTTTAGAATTACAGAGGTAACAATTTAGATTATATAAACAAAACTGGAGAAGATGTGATAAACGAAGAAAACTAGCCTTTTAATTCTAAATGTCCTCACCTTCGTTGTGGTTTAGAGAAGAAAAAGGTGTAAATTCATTTTAAAAGGAAGCTTCTGAATGTGGTTCATATAAAATGACCCTGATAAACTTTTTTTATGCTCCCACCCATGAGAAATTCACTGTTGAAATGAATTACACTTCTGTTTCCAGGGCTTTGACATGGAAGTTTACTCTTCATGTAAACTGCTGGAAGACAGCAACACAGTTCCTGTTCTGAGATCTAAACAGTGAAACATCTTTGTTTCTGTTATGCTTCTTCTGCAAAATAGCTGATTTTAAGTTATCTTTACGATCCATAAAAACTACAAGGTCAAATATAGTCTTATATATATTATAATAAATAATATCTAAACTTGTTATTTACCTGTTACTTTTATATGAAAATTGACCAACCCTAATGTGGGCAGCAATATTCAGATAATAATAATAATAATAATAATAATAATAATAATAATAATAATAATAATAATGATGATGATGATGGATTGACCGTACAAAATTCAACTGTAGATTTTCAGAACCATTAAATATACTTTGCTTCGCGATAGTGTTCAGACCCCTTCACTTTATAACTACAAACTTTAAAGGATTTCATAGGGATTTTATGTGATCCGCCAACACAAAGTAGTGCATACTTGTAAACTGGAGAAACAATGCGTGGTCATCAAAAGGTTTTCCAAATAAAAAGCAAGTCTTTTGGGATATTTGTTTCTCCAAGCTTTGCTCTCCTATGGACTGAAAGTTTAGTTCATTCTGCAAAATAGATTATGTTCAGTCAGAATGGACATGAAGTGTATGTGTGTGAACCACAATTTCCCTTCTTTGGATTCCTAAATGGATTTGGGTCTAGACATTGACAGGGCCAGCACATGTAGGCCTAAATCTAAATTTTTCCTTTGTAGCTCTAGCTGTATCTTTTGGGTTGTTGTCATTTTGTGACCCTCTGTCCCAGACTGAAGCTTTGTTCCGGTCTGTAACAGATCTTCTTCCAGGATTTTCCTGTATTTATATTGTTGTTTTTAATGCAAGGTAAAACTAATATACAGCTCCATAGTTATTCAGACTGCATCATTGGCTTTTAAGTTTACACAGACCACACACTATGGAACCATCCACACTAATATAACTAACTTTATTGCACAAATACATCATTACTGAACAATGCAATTATTATTTATTTTCCTTATTGTCTGTCAGATAGACTGAATAACTCCAGGGATTTTTTTGTTTACTTCACTACAAACAGATACAAATAAATGATTCAATGTGAGATGCATCTGAGGCCACCCCTGGAAACACCGCCTTCGCAGATGTGCAAAAAACAAATAGCAGCTCTTCCCTGTCAAAATGGTATTTCATATATGCAAAACAATAATGCAAATAAAAATGCAATCTCTGACAGGATGAAGTTTAAGAATAAATTAAACCGCTAGCTAATTTGTCATCACATCGAGTTAAAGCAAAAAAGTTATTCCCTCTATTTCAGCTCAATCCAACAGTTGGATCCACCACCAGTCATATAAAGCAGCAACACTAGAGGCAGCTTACATGGATAGTGCCCCCTTTATGTTTTTATGAAAAGAGCAAGGATTTCACAAGCTTTACATTAAAGAACTCATAATCTGTTTAGAATAATTCAGTACCAGGTTTCAAAAGTCTATCTGTTGTTTTTTCATGTCTAACCCAGTCTTAAGGGGTCCTAATGACAAAAAGTACTCAAAATGCTAGTTTTGGAGTTTTCACAAATATTAAAAAAGGGTTTCGTAACCCTCAAACTGTGTTTCAAAGAATCTCTTCTCAGTCAAAACTCAGCATTGACCTGTCGTATTTAATTAGATTTTTAACAAGAGATGATCAAATGTGTCATACAGTGATATAGGCCTTTGATGTATCCTCGAGTTAGAGTCTTGAATGAGATACCAACTTCACTGTCAGTTTCTTGCAGTGCTCACATTTGAGGATATCCCCACTCACCACTCTTTTTGACTAGATATGCAAGTAAGCTATCGAAAACATGTTCATAGTGCAAATGACAGATTTTTGAATGGCATTTACTTTTTGCCTTCTGGTCACTGCAAGGCCCTGCTGCACTGGACAGAGAGCGGTCTTTGCTTATTCAAAAGATCACCACTGACACACACAGTCACTCACATAAAAAGCTTTTGCCTCTCATCCTGGTAAACTCCAGATAAAAGACAGTTGAGATAGCAATAAGACAGTTCAGTAAAAAACCCGAGTTCGTTTCTCCTCTGTCTCCTCTTGTTCTTTCAATACAAATGGGATATGTTTGAAATCTTCACCAGAATTTGTAGCAGCGCTTTAAATGTATAGTGCTGTTTTGTCGGCCCCAATGTTTTTTTTAATATTGCTGTAACTCTTACAGGGAAAATAAATATTTAAACTTTATATAGGGTATATAAATTCAAAGCTGGCTCTGTTCTTTGATTCAGTCCTGTCCTAGTTTTAGAGGCGTCGTTACATTTTTCCGTCAGTAGATGGCAGCCTTGAACGTGTAATGCTTTCAGAGGCAGACGCGCGCTCCAGCAGCTGCACAGAACTCACGCAGGCGCACTGAGTTCCTTCCTGCTCGTCGATAAACCCTGCCTCCATGCGTGCGCCGTCAAGCCGCGGTGTCGTCACTGTCGTGCCCGGTTGAAGAGTTCACGGCGCTGACTTGTCGGTGAATGGTGCGGGGCCCGTGTCGCAGCCTAATCAAATTGTGCAGCGCGGTGAGTGTTACATTACTGGAATCAGCGGAGGCGGAGGGAGGACCTAAAGAGAAGCATGCCAATAAACAAAAGTAATGTCCCTCTTCTCATTTATAACTATTAGGAACACTTAACCTTCTGGTCAGAATATGGTTATGTATAAATCCACCAACCATTTACGGCTGTGGTTTATTGAGAAGAGATATACTGCATCTTCACTATTAGATTTAAAAAAAACAAACAAAAAAAACAGATATTTTATTGAGCCTATTTGCATCTGCAGCTTTTGATAAAATTGACTTACTTTGTTCTCATGGCGCCACAAAAAACGCACACAAATACACACAAACATAAACAACACTGGCTTATCTGCTGTTTATATGAGACCATGCAGACAGCTGTGCATCTGTTCTCTGTATCTTCCAGTTAAAAAAAGCTGCATAATATCTGTTTTACTCACACGCTGACACACACATGTAGGCTATACACACCAAGCCACAAATAGTTCCACAGCTCTGCACGGACTTTGGCTGTCCTTCAGTGTAAAGATGCACTTGAATGATAATGGCCCAGCTGAGATCTCCCTTTGCAATTTTTTGTTGTTGTTTTTTTTTTGCAATGAGTTACATCCAGATTTGTCCATATTTATCATTTACATAGATTTTATTGGAGCAGGTCTACCCATATCATACTTAGATCTGTTTAGTTTAACTTGCTTTATGTCATGTGTGAATTTTGAAAATAGTTATTAGTTGCAATGCTTTGCAAAGTTACTCTTACCACTTGGAACTTTTTCACATTTTGTAGTGTTGAAGCCACACATCTTAGTTGGATTTGATGTGCTAGACCAACACAAAGTAGACCATAGTTGTTGAGGGGATGGGGAATGATAAATAGTTCTTAAATTACAAGTAGAAATCTGAAAAGTGTGGTGGTGTATTTGTATTTAGCCCCATTTTCATCAACCCCTGAATATAATTCAGCGCTATAAGTATACAGTTGTTCTGTTAGGCCCACATGTTTGTTAGAGAACATTAGTTATCAAACACCATCACTAAGATTAAGGAAAACAACAGATGGAAAGCTACAGCCCAAACTTAAAACATCTGTTGGAGCACTGTTCAATTCCTACTCCCAAAACATAAAGAATATAGTACAGCTGCAAACTTGCCAAAAACATGGCTGACTACTTAAGCTGAAAGGGCATGGGAGGATAACATTGATTGGAGAGGCTGCCAGGAGGCCCATGGTAGCTTTGGGGGACATCCACAGCTCAGGTGGGAGAAGATGTTGCCTGGACAACTATTAGTTATGCACTCTAGGCCTGTGTTAAAAGAAAGCCATAAAAAGTTCAGTTTAAAGTCTGCCACAAGTCATGTAGGTGACACAAGAAATATGTGAAAAGAGATGGTCGGGGCAGATGAGAGCATGTTATGTACAGAGATAAACTAGCACTGCACATCCCCACAGAGAAACATGGTGGCAGAATCATGCTGTGGGGATCCTTTTATTCAGTGGTGCTGGGCCATCAGTCCTCTATAATGACAGTTGAAGAAACTTTCCATTGGGAATTGAGATATTTATAGAATTTATTAAAATTGAACTGAGACGCTGGTCAGCATTGTGAAAAAGATGGATACTGCTAAATACAGGGCAATCCTGGAAGAAAACCTGTTACAGAGCACTAAAGACTCTGAGGTGGAACTTCACCTTCCAGTTGGACAACAGTGTTAAACATACCGCCAGGCTGGCTGCTGCCTGAGCCAGCAGAGTAAAAGGGGGTTGAATTCAAATGCACAATACACTTGGCTGATTTCAATTTGTAAACAAACTTGAAAACCATGACTCATTTTCCTTCCACTTCAAAATTATGCACTACTATGTGTTGGTCTATACCACAAAAAAACAACAAGACAAGAACCTACATTCTAAAAATGGCTCCATATGAACGTATTCATCTCTTTCATTGACCTGGGGAAATATTTATTTCCAGCAAGAAAAATATAATGTAAACTGCAAAGCTTCTGTTTTCTAAGAACTACTGGTATGAAAGTAATATTTTATTTTGAATTATGTGATAAATAGGAAGAAAATTTCTTCTAAAAATGTTTTATTGGTTTTTGATAAATTTGTGAATTTACATATTTATCTTTAAGTTAGAAGAACAAATGTTTACATTTGCTTGATAAGATGCAATAATAAACTGATTTTGTCACAATTTTCGAGAACTACAACTTTTTTTGCACCCATAGTAAATTAGCTAATGTGCCAGAAGAGGATCATTTTCTGCAAGTTTCTGCAGTTCATTTATTCCTCCAGTAGTAGGCAGCAGAGGACTGAAGCTGCTGAGATGCTCATTTGTTCTTCTCTTCTGCTAATTTTATTTGCAGCTATTTCATACTCGAGTCATGCATTCAAATTAGTTGTGATAAAGTTCACATCTACAACAACAACAACAACACATTAAATAGAAGAAACAACTATAATGAGAATAGCTAAAAGGCTTGTTGCCAGCAGGTTAGAACTTAAATAACTTACATAAAAATTTAGTGTTTTGTTACAAGTTTGTCTTCTTCTCTCTCACACTGAAACCCAAAGCCAGGCCTTTTGAAAAAGGCTGTGCTGCATGTGTCACCAGTCTGACCCAGACTGCACTTCCTGCTCACCAGACAACTATCGCCCTGCAGTGACACACACTCACACACAGACAGGGGACTGTGGTAGGAGAGCCGACACCAGATGGAGGTGCTGACACAGACAGAGCTGATAACGGGGTTACCCTCATCATTCCCACTTTACACCCCAACGACCACGACTCTCACACGCACACACCAGGACACGCTCTCTGGTAGAGTGTGTGCTATCTGCGGTCATCGCCTCCCCGGCTCACGTCACACCCCTGTCACCTTATCAGCGCCTCTTCTGCCCTGAACTGTAATGTTCTCCCTCCTCAGAGGGCCGAAGGGACAAGCGGGACAGCTTAAACGTCTCCAGTATGTATGTGTGTGTGTGTGTGTGTGTGTGTGCCTGGAGAAGAGACTGAAGGAGGAGGTGTGGAGATAGTGCAGAGGGCAGCCGACAGACACAGAGCCTGGCACAGGGATGCTGAATGAAACTGCAGAGGATGCACGGTGTGACTGCTGAGGTGAAAGTATTGCCAGCCACATGTGCTGCACCTCCCTACCTTTCCCTCACTCCTGCTCTAATTTTGTCTCCCTGCAGCAGTCTGTTTTCCCACCAGCTTTGACTCCTGACCCTCTGCTCGGCTGTGTCCTTCCTGCTATGGGTCCCCTCCTTTTCTTCAGTCCCTCTCATGATCTGGTGTCTGCAACACACAAAAGTTATCTGCAGTTGTGAGGTAACAGTGTGTTTTATTAGAATTGAAGGTGAGCTATACCAGCTTTGCACATCTAGAGAGTGAACTTTTCTGTCCATTCTTGTTTGTAGAAAGTGTCCAGTCAGACTAGATGGAGCAAACATCAATTTTCAAGTCTTGCCATAAATTCTAAAATGGATTTAAGTTTACACTTTGACTGGGCCATTCTAACTCATGAATAGTTTAGGGTTGTTGTTCTGTTAGTTTGTGAACATCCACCCATTTTCCATTTAGAGAAACTAATTCACCAGTCAACACTCATGTTTTTGGACTGTGAGAGGAAGCCGGAGTACCCTGAGAGAACCCACGTATAAAGACCCCAGGCCAGGATTTGAACCTTGGACCTTCTTGGTGCAATGCAACGGTGCTACCAACTGCACCACTGTGCAGCCTGTTTGAACGGCATCTCCAAAACATGATGCTGACACCACCATGGGTGGTGTGTTTAGGGCAGTGTTAGTTTTCAGCCACTCCTAGCAGTTTGCATGTGGTTTCATCTGGCAAGGGCACCTTCGACCACAGGTTTGCTGTTTCTCCTGCATAATGCGCGATAAACTGTAAACAGGACTTCTCATGAATTACTTTCAACTGTGGCTTTTGTTTTGTTTTTTACTGAGATTATTTTACACAAACAGGTGGACTCTACTTACTTATTGACTTCTAAAGGCAATTGGTTCTACTGGATTTTATTAGGAGGTATCATATGAAATGGGGCTGAAAACAAATGGACGCCACACTTTTTACATTTTTGTGAGTAAAACCTTTTCAATACCTTGTATCATATTCACTTCACAATCACATGCTATTTTATGTCTATGTATCACATAAAACTTCATTCAGTTGTACTGAAGTCTTTGGTTGTTGCATGAATAATACATAAAAAAAGAGATGTGAATACTTTTGTAAAAGACTTTATATCTTTCTCTATCAACATTCAGTTCCAATTTAAGATTTTTGTGTAACAGCTTTGCATTATATTTTAGGATTTAAAAATGTAAGAAGAAATCTGAATCTTCATTCACTGTGACAGCAACACAGGCGAGCTGTTAATGATGTTCAGAACAAGCCACATCAACATACGTCTGCATTAGCACAACTGGGACAATAAAATGAAGCAGCGGTGCCTTAAACCAGGCTTTTTTTATTTATAAACAGCAGAAAAAAATTGAGCTTTATGCATCCTCATCCGTTATGTTTTGCCACTACCTCAGGCTGGTTTAGGGAAGTTATGAGTTGCTTGAGCATGTACAATGCAGATCTTTGTCTTTCATCTCTTTAGAGCTGGCCCTCTACCTCCCAGTTCTCTCTGACCATTTAGCTCTAACAAGTGCTCTCATGCTTAATGAAATTTCCCTGTCTCTGCTCAAATTTCTGCGATTAATCTTACTGTCTCCTCTCCCACTTTTCATCCTCTCACCTCTTAATAATGCCTCCCTCCCCTCATCTCTGCAGAGCAACAAGGATTTCTGGCTGTGTGCTTTTCATTTTTCCTCCTTCACCACCAACTTCCTACGCACTGTTCAAACCCCTCATTCTCCCTCGCCTTTAATCGTATGCGAGAAGGACACGCCGAAGGGAGAGGATGAGGAAAGCTCGGCCAACATTTGCCTAAGGCTCTGCAGCCTGGATCGATAAGTGGTCTTAAGTTTATCTGATTTTTATCAGTGGAGCCGACAGGGGGGTAGGTCAATGGGCTGTGCCCACGTCAAGTTGACCTTTTCAGGGACGACGGTGAGAGACCTCCCCCCGAGACCCCCACGGTCCCCTGTCACCACCTGACTGGCACAAGTCTGTTGCGCTCAACAACAAAGTCTGCAGAGACGTCTATATCAGTGCTTGGTCCAGCTGACAGGGCCTGGCTGTTGTATTTATAAACTGTCCTTTGGCCGTGACACTTTGCCAATGATCGGCTTCTAATTTATGCAGGCAAATCTCCTCGGTGCAAAAATGAAAGCTAATAGAGTCATTAGCCGCTAATTCGTGCTGGGAAACCTTGTATAAATTGGCTTACTTTGTAAAGCCCTCCCCTGATAATATCCCCGCCAACACACCTCTCTCTCTCCCGTCTCCCCTTTTCTTTCATTCCTCACTCGGACCTTAGCAGAACATCATACACACTCTGAGTACACAACATTATTTCACTGCCTAAATAGTTGATGGTGTGTGTTTGTTTAATGGTGTGTGAGGGAAGACATTTACGGTGTGTGTAGAACTGAAGCTTTCTCCACATATGTGGCTGAGTTACGCAAACACAGTCAACGTGGCGGGGATGCAGTGCTACAGAGCGTTACTCCCTTCTTGCATCTGGGCTCCAACATGTGTCCTAGCACCTTGCTGTCTGTGTCCCAAGCTGTTAGTGCTGATGGGCTAGTGTGCTGCTGCTTGATGGCTGATTATGACATTAAATGTTCATGAGCATTGATCAGCGATATCCCCAAAGTGTGAGCCATTTCATATCCTCACTGGCCACTGCTTAACGGCGTACTGATGGATGCACAATGATCTCCGATACGATGCAACAGGGAGACCTGCACTCCTTGCATGTAAACACACACAAAGACAGAGGAACACAGTCAAAACCTCACAAAAACACAAGGATCAAGTGGGCTCATGTCGTTAGAGATACATTAACTGCTTCAGTTTTGTTGTATTGTAGGCTATTTGTGTAGTGATTATGAGGATGATATGGCTAAACTGGATAAAACAATAGAGAAAGACTGAAAAACATTCAGCCGTTTATGAAAGCATTGGCATATGACCTTGTGTTACAAAAGTGACGTTTTAAGGTCAAAGCTGGTCAGTTCTAAAACTTTCAAATTTGCATTCAGTTGTTTATCTTAAAATATGTTCTTTATTTTACATAAAAAAATCCACATATTTAAACCTATTTAGGGAGCTAGTTACTCATACACCATTCAGTCTATTGTGTTTTCATTTCCAATAAAAGTTAAGAGCACTGTATGTAATATTTTGAGACAACCACTGTAAGTCATATTTGGTCAAGCTAAATACTTGCCAGTGTGCAAATTTCATTCATTCACACATTCACACACTGATGGTGGTAAGCTTCATTATAGCCACAGTTGCCCTGGGACACATTGATAGAGGCGAACACACAGGCGCAACCGGGTCTCTGACCACCATCAGCTGGCAAGGTGGGTGAAGTGTCTTCAAGGACACGACGACTGAGACGGACAGAGTGGGTATTTGAACTGGCAACCCACCAGTTACTTGACAAATTCCTACCACTTGAGCCACGGCTCACCCCATTAGAAGACCGTTATAGAATCCAATCTGTAAACTCACTTACAAATGTGCCCATTTTTGTTTTTAATAGCCTCATTGATGAGTGGTTCTCTTAATGCTCCACACAGTCCCTTGAGTTCTCTTTACATTAAAAGTGTAAAGGTTCTCTTACTTCCATTATGGACCAGTAATGGATTTCATTTTAAGCTGGACTTTACCAAGCATTAAACTCGTGCCTGAAAATAAGCATCGGGATTATTGGCTAATCAATTTTTTTGTTTAACAAAGATGGTTCCCCACTATCTGTTCATGCTTTCATAAAACCCTGGAGAGTTTTTAACCTTTTACGTTAAACAGTTTCATCAGTCTCCTTAGTTGATGTTTAACTTGATATACACTAATAATTTAACTGATCTAAAACAGAATAGTGTATTTTATGCAACTACAAGATGGGATCTTGTATATGATGTCATAGTGTGGCCTGCTGTCCCCAGATCTGAAAACAAAGCATTTCCAGAGCCCAATGCCCGAAAGGACCAGTAACGCCTGCCAGTATCAGAATTACATTCAGGAGCCAGAACACCTGTTGGAACAGAAGCTGACTTTCCTCAAGGCATGAGAGTTCCAGAGATAGGAACTCCATGAGCATAGATGAGCTGGTTTCCTGAGAGTAAACAGCCACATCTGACTGAGTAAGGCACTCTTCCTGTTCTACTGCGGTGCTTCTAGAGCTGAAAGCTCCTGGATCAACTTTCTCATATTAAGCTTCAGAGAACCTCTTAAGATACGTTTTATATCTGAATCAGTTCAATTAGAATTTTGAAAGTAGAATTCCTGCATTTTAGCTTTGTGTGGCTAATTTTCCTGTGCATGGCTTGCAAAACTGTATAATAGGCTGTGCATATTATTCTGTTGATTTATGTGATGTGTTTTACATACTTTAAAATGAGATTCACAGGGAAAAAGCAGTGAAAAGTATGAGTGTAGTAGTGGCTAACTGCAGCTCCTTGTGTGTTCCTGGCTGCTCTTCTTCGAGCAGCACACAGATGTCTGTGTGGGAACGGTGCTAGCAGGAGAACAGCTTTTTCTGTGTTTTGTCCAAACACAATTAACTTGAACTAGATGGGAGTATGTTACAGGCCACGTTACGAGAAAACTATCACTAGCATGCTAGTTTTTTAACAAGCTTTATTAAGAGGCAGAGGAATGTGACAAAAATTATTGTAGAGCTTGAAAAAAACATCCAAAGCTATTTTACAGTTTGAGTATGCCACAATCACAAAATGCCAGCGATTTTTGTTTTAAATAATATAGGGGATTGGAATAAATTAATGGAATAAAGGAAACTAAGAGGCTTAAGGTTTTCAGAGCTTTTTTAAATCTCTGTCATTAAGGAAATTGCTAATTAAATTAAGCACATTTAACTTTGATAGTATAATAAAAAGGGTAATTTGACCAAATTGAGTCCTTTTTATTTATTTCTGTTATTTTTAATTAATGAGTGGAGAGTATAGCAGTAAGTTGATTGTTACTAAATTACATTTTAACTCTCTTGGCTCTCTGTTATTCTTCTGATAATTTTTAGTTGAAGTGTCATCTTTTTGTTTATCATAATAAATCCTAATCCTGAGAAATTTACAGAAATCTCTTGCTTTTTAATGTAATAGAGATCCCTCAGTGGAAACGTTGGATACATTCTAACCCTTAGTGGAGCTTAATATCGTCATTTTATTTGTGTCTGTCTCCTTTTTTCTGCTGATTATAGTTACTTTTGGCTCCATTCTGTGAGATCTGTTGAGTGGTAGTGGCAGACATGTTGGTGTTGTAGGACTTGGCTGAAAAAGAACATGCAAACTCAGCAAAGTACCATCCAAGTTTAAAAGAAAGAACAGATGTAACAAAAAATTATTTTTATGATGTCAGTTGTTTAGAACTTAAATGTCAGAGCAGAGACTTGGAAATTGTTAATAGATGTGTAGGAGAAGAGCATTGGCTTTCACTTTGCAGACATGACATTGGTGTTGTATGTCGTTAGCAAATCCAGCTGCCATTTGACATTAAACAGATTTAAAGTTTGTTGGAGTCGGCCAAAAACAGAACCAGCCTATCATTCTTTTGTAATGCAATTTAGGGTCAATTAGAGCTGGTTTTTTCCATTGGCGCCACTTTTTACTTAAAGCTCTGATGCCAGGCATGACACATGCTGAAGCTTGCAAAAGCAGATCGTGCCAGCTTTTTAAAAGAAGATCCAAAAGGACCGAATGACTTCCCTGGAAAAGCTCACAATCCTCACAGCATGTCCAAGGAAACTGCACAGACACACACACACACACACCCTCGACAGCAGGCAGCAGATGGAAAATACTAAGTGGAATCACAACATTTATTTCCAGATGTACTGTGGATATGTGGAAATAGGATCTAAGATTTTCTTTATAGTAAGAGAGTTTATAAATTATTATTAAATAAAAAAAATAAATGTGTTGGATTTAAAATTATGAGCTCACATGAAAATAAATGTATCATGTAAAGAACAAATCACGGCAGCACATTGCAAACAATTTGTCCTCTGATTAAAGCTGCTTCTCTCTCTTTGGAAACATTTTAGAAATGTGACAGGGAATATGTTACTTTATTTTTCCAAAGTTGTATGGTTTGATTAGAGGTACTTTCCTAAAACTGCATGCTACCCTGAACCTTGATCCACTGGAACTTAATTTCACTGAACCCTTAATCTCTCCTTGACTGTTTCTTTATTGTCAGCTTCCTTTGCTATCCAGTGCCTTTAATGTGCATTAGTCCACTAATGCTGAGGCTGTTGCTTCTATTACTGTCTGCAGGAATGTCCCTGCTTCGGGCAAATGCTGATTTTGCTGATTAAAACTGTCGCAAAAACATTTTATGAATCCACTCAAACGGTTTTTGTAAGCCTGAGGTGTAGGTCATGTGTGTCCCAACAGTTTGTAGAGACATGCTCTTGGAGCTTTCCTAAAAGGTTGATGCTAGAAAGAAACATTTTTGAGAATTTTGCAAGGTGTGTGGAGCACCAATAACTGACAAAAAACACCACAAACCTAAAGAGGCATTAGGAAGTAGGGTGTCCTGGGTTCAGTGTGAAGGAACGCCTGCTTTAACTAATACTATTTAAGTTGAGTACCTTACTGAGCTACTGGGATGTTTACAAGGCTACAAACGGAAAGTGTGCAAAGTGGTAGGCTATACTCAGCTGAAATCAGTCAGTATCTAGAAAATAATCATGTTTCTACATCAATATCAGCTGGGATAATATTAACTGATGACCCATAAAATAATTATTATTACCAAAGCACATAATGATTTGAAATCTAAATGCAGACCTTCACCAAAAGTCCTAGAAAAAGAAAACAATGAGCGACACTGCACAAGACTTCATAGAATGGCACAAGACTAGAATTGCGCTGCTCTGGGTGGCTGCATGTTGGAGTGGCTCTGTTGGCTACATATTAAGTTTTGGTTTTTTGTACATAGGTTCTTCTTTTTTCTTAAAGAAGATTGCATTTTTTTGGCCTGTATACTTTCTAGTTTTTGGTGCTGTGAAGCTGGAAGGATTTTTGCTGTAAATTTTTCCCTTTTTGACAATTTGTTATGATGTGTAACCATGGCAACAATGTGGTTTACAGCCGGAAGCAGCTGATTAACATAGCAAAAGCTGAAATAATACCTCAACTGAAGCCACAAATCCCTGATGAATTGATAAGGAGGAGACGTGGATGCAGAGCAGGAGTGAAAAGGGGACAGAGAAAGAGGAAGTTCAAGCCATCTCTTCCTTCGATCATAATGGGCAACGTAAGATCACTGGCTAACAAGATGGATGAACTCCAAGCCCTTACAAGGACTCAGCCAGAGTACCGTGAATGCAGTGTTATGTGTTTTACTGAGACGTGGCTGCTGGATCATATCCCCGACTCCAACGTCTCTCTGCCAGGCTTCCTGACTGTACGAGCAAACAGAGATCTGAAGACGAGCAGAAAAAGAAAAGGTGGTGGAGTAGCAGTGCTTGTCAACAACAGATGGTGTCTTCCAGGACATGTTACTGTGAAGTGTCGTCTCTGCAGCCCAGATGTCGAACTCTTGGCAGTGAGTTTTCGTCCATATTATTTACCAAGAGAGTTCACCAGTGTAATTTTGGCAGTTGTTTACATTCCACCTTCAGCCGTTGCCAACACTGCATGTGATGTCATCAGTTCCGTTGTTGCTAAGCTACAGACACAGCTCCCCAATTCATTTGTGGCAATATCTGCTGATTTTAATCATGCCTCGCTTTCTACTACACTTCCAACATTTCAACAGTTTTTCAGCTGCTCTACAAGAGAAAACAGGACATTGGATTTGTTTTATGCAAATGTAAAGGATTCATACATGTCCAAACCAAGACCTCCTCTGGGACAATCAGATCACAATCTTGTTTTTCTCTGTTCAGAATATAAACCACTTGTACAGAGGCAACCTGTGACAAAACGAACTGTGAGAAAATGGTCACAGGAAGCTGAAGAAGCCCTGCAGGGTTGTTTTGCAACCACAGACTGGATGACTCTTTGCCAAGCACATGGAGAGGACATCAATGCCATGACTGAGTGTGTGACTGACTATATAAACTTCTGTGTGGACAACATCATCCCCACCGGAACAGTGAGATGCTTCCCTAATAACAAACCCTGGATCACCAGTGACCTGAAGGAACTGCTAAACAAGAAAAAAAGAGCCTTCAGGGAGGGAGACAGGGAATTACTGAGGAGTATACAGAACCAACTTAAAGTCAAGATCAGAGACAGCGAGGAGGCATACAGGAAGAAGCTGGAGAACAAACTACAGAGGAACAATATCAGAGATGTCTGGTCAGGAATGAGAAAGATCACAGGTTTTAAGGACAGGAAGGATTGGATAGATGGAAGTGTGGATAGAGCCAATGAACTGAACATATTCTTCAACAGATTCAGTTCAGGAACTAGCTCAGCATCCCCCTCTCCTGTTCCCAGCCAAACAGACATCCCACTCTCCTCTGATCAACAGCTTTCCTGTTACACCTCGGATGTTTTATCCTTCATCTCAGCCATGGACTCTTCTAATTCCACAAGTTTGACTTCAACCAAGTCAGGAAATGCTGCTGCTACCCCCTTTGCCTCCCCCTCCCACTTGTCTGTCTCCAAAAGTCAGGTAAAGAGGTAGCTGGAGAAACTGAACCGGAACAAGGCTGCAGGTCCAGATGGTGTCTGCCCCAGAGTCCTGAAGGCCTGTGCAGAGCAGCTCTGTGGGATTCTGCAGCACCTCTTCAACCTTAGCCTAACTCAGGAGAAGGTTCCAGTGTTGTGGAAGACATCCTGCCCTGTTCCAGTACCCAAAAGAACTTACCCATCAGTCATCAATGACTATAGACCCGTTGCCCTGACATCCCACATCATGAAGGTCCTGGAGAGACTCCTGTTGGCCCCCTGAGTTAGCAAACAAGAACGTATCAGGACCCTCTGCAGTTTGCTTATCGCTGTAGAGTAGATTTCAGAAGAAACAGGGATAAGTCAAACACTGTTTCCATCATGGGAGAAGAAGTGGAGGTGGTTGAGGAGTATAAATACCTCGGAGTTTACCTTGACAACAGACTAGACTGAAGACTGAACAGTGAAGCCGTCTACAAGAAGGGACAGAGCAGACTGTACTTCTTGAGGAAGCTTAGGTCCTTCAAGGTTTGCAGCAAGATGCTGGAGATCTTCTACAAGTCTGTTGTGGAGAGTGTCATCTCTTCTGCCATCATCTGTTGGGGTAGCAGCATCAGAGCCAGGGATTTAAAAAGGCTAAACAACCTGATAAAGAAGGCTGGTTCTGTTCTTGGGACAATTGTGGAAAATCTGGAGATGATAATGCAAAGAAGGATTCTTCATAAAATCAAAAAAATTATGGACAACCCTGAGCATCCTCTTCATGAGACAGTCATATGACAACAAAGCGTCTTCAGTTGGAGGCTTCTTCAGTTTCGCTGCAATACAGACCACTACAGGAAATCCTTCCTGCCCACAGCCATCATCATCTACAACAACTCCTTAAAGAATTAATTATATGAGCTATACCAACACTTAATTTCCCTCTGGGATCAATAAAGTATTTTTGAATTGAATTGAATTTGAATTGAATTGCTGAAGAAAAAATAATCTTGAATCTTATTTGGAGTTTGTGTTAAAAGATTTGAACAAGTAATACTCAAATACTGGGAAAATGTAGTCTGGGCTTAGCTGAACTCTTCAGATGTCTTTTGGAACCATAGGTTGGTTTCACACCTGATAGTCTGTAGACTTGTTGCGGTTTGCTTTCACACGGTACTTTGTCAAATAAAGCAAACATTCTGGGCAATATGTTTACCTCCTCGCTTGTGGAGGCACTGCACCAAGAAGCACTCAATGCAAGGACACTTCCTGTTTTGTGAAATGTAAAAAAAAAACATGGATTGGCATCAGACAAATACATTGATAGGTCATCCACAGCTATCTCTGTATTTATGCTGCTATAGGCTTGGACTGCTGGAGGACATACTTATCAGTTTTCTTCACTCTGCTACCTACTTTTCTACTACTACTCTCCAGTTATATTACAGTACATTCTGTTATTTCGACTGTCAACTTTATTTTCTCTGTGTTTTTTTCTCCATAGAAGATATACCTGGTCTGGTATCCTGCTTGGCTGCAATGCCCTGTTGGACGGGGGGCATCGACTGGGATGATGCTCCCAGTAACAGAACATCCACCGTGTCCTGTTATCAACTTTTTACTTTTTGTAACATAGAAAGTACTCTTAAATGATATCTCCTGTTCCTTCTGTGTCTCTGCTCTGTCTTCTCAAACCCCCAGACGGTCGTTGGCAAATGGCCGCTCCTACTGAGCCTGGTTCTGTTGGAGGTTTCTTCCTGTTAAAGGGGAGTTTTTCCTCTCCACCGTCGCTACATGCTTGCTCAGTATGAGGAATTGCTGAAGGATTGCTGTGGTTGGTAAGTCTGCCCAACAACAGGGCCCAACCTCACGCCAATGACTGACGCAATCTGCTGGGATTCCTTAAATAGTAAACTTTTTAACTGATTGGAATGTTTGTATAAATGTATTGAAATGACTTCTTGTTAAGTGCCTTGAGATGACATCTGTTGTGAATCGGCGCTATGTAAATAAGATGAATTGAATTGAATTGCAGCAATGGGCTCAGCATGAAGAGAAAACGAGGCAGAATTGTCGTTGCGCAGTTGTTTTGGTTGTATTTACCTGGAATGCCCTGTGCTGTAGTGCGCCTCCTACTTTTGGATTGTACCCGGCCCGCTTCGCATTCACATATGTAATCGAACTGCACCAGAGTTCACTTCAACCAATCCAAGACCGAGGTTCTTTGGCGGACCAGAGTTTGCCTTTTTGGTCCGTATCAGAGTTCGATTGCACATTCACACCTCCCCATACAAACTAGAGTTTCTGGGCAAACAAATTAGAGTTCAATTAAAGCAGACTAAACAGGACTGTTGTGAAGCTAAAACACCATGCTAAAAGTGCAGTTTACAGGTGGGACCATCATGGTGTTTGCTGTCTTATTCGATACTGACAGACTTCAAATGTAGAAATGATGAATGGAAAAATGTATTGGAACACAAGTGATTAAGAATTTGAACATGAAATTATTGGATTTCCAACAAAGACGATAATCCCAAACAGAGCCAGGGAAACATTTAATGCTTCAGTCCGGAGAATATATTTATGTATCAAAGTTTTATAAATCTTTAAAATTATAGTGGGGTCCAATACTATGATAAAAGGCTAGAGCTCCACAACACTTGTTATTTTTCTTAATCCCACCTTCCTCCCGTAGACCCCTATGCATTTCACACTGAGCACCGAATTTTTTTAGCCAATAGAATTCGAGTTTCCGCATTGTCGGCTGTCAATCAACTTGCATGCGGATCGCGCAAACATGTGAACATGGGGCCGCGCACACAGACCGCTCCATGTCTTCCCGTTTATAGTTGCCATATTGTGTGAGAGCATCAGTCATGCAGAAGTTGCTCACCTCCAAAATGTCCATAGCAAAAATACAATCGTGCTCAATAGTGCTTGCTGCTTACTTCTTTGACTCGCTGTGTCGCCACAGGTGATGTGCGTGCACAACTGCTGCGGTAGGGCTGGAGGGAGGGAAGGGGAGGTATGGGGTCAGATCAGTCTCAATAAGAATAAACTCATGCAGGTTTTTTCACAAATTCACATGCTCATTCACAAATGCACATGCTCTGGTTCACAAATATAATTTCGAAGGAACACTTGTAATATAACTTCACAAATGCACACGATCTATTTCACAAATGCACACAATCTGTTTCACAAATGCACACAATCTGTTTCACAAATGCACACGATCTGTTTCACAAATGCACACAATCTGTTTCACAAATATAATTTTGAGGGAAGCTTCAAATATAAACTCACAGATCATACGAATCGCTAAATGTGCATTTACGAACCACTTCTCATTCGCGAATCTCTCTGTGTTTGTGAGATAATTTTGTGTGGTGAATTGTGAGACTGTTGTAACGTTGCAGGTCAACAAACGTCACCATTGGCTAATGAATCTGTCAATCAAATTTACGATTCTGATTGACAGATTCGTCAGCTAACCAATTTCTTCGCTTTCAGCCAATCGTATGGGTCCTTACATTTTCTCCTCACTAGCAGAGCTGTTATGTGCGCATGCGCCGTGAAGTTCAACAGCGACACATGGCGAAATGTGGTACTTACCATAGACATTATATACGTATATAATGTCTATGGTACTTACCATTTGAGACTGATGCATGTCGCTACTTATCGCCATGTGTTGCGGTTAAACTTCACTGCGCATGCGCACATAACAGCTCTGCTAGTGCAGCGTCATAGAGATAGAGTTACGACCATAGACTTTATATAACGACAGACTTTGAACTAGCCGACACGCGGCCACGTGGTTCATGGAGTCCTCAATAGTTCCAAACATCCCAGCGCTGTCAGTCAGTCTGAGCGGCTTCTGGCGGGACAGAACCAAAATCAAATATTTCTCATTTCTCCTGGCGATTTTTGATCATTATTGACTAATAATGTGTACTGATTACTTTTTACTGAATAGCCTATGCATTTTATTTTATCAAAGCATTTTCTAGAGGAAGACATTCGTCACTGTTCTACATTTTAGAGGGAAACGAGAGTGCTAACACATTGTAGAATACATGTAGATCACCGATCATATTTATTGATGAATTAATGCACTACACTGCTCAATATAAGCATGTTTAATAACTTTATGTGCCACAAGAAACCCTAAATTGGAGTCATAATACCCAATTTATAGCCTTTTTTTCTGAATGCTAGCATGGTAATGCCATACCCTGTCCTCCTATACACTTAAAACATGCCAGCAGTTAAGACCTCTGCTCCAGCTTACCTTTAGATCTCCATCTTTCAACAAAGCATGGGATATTACTGTTCCCAGGATTTACTCCTAAAACACCCTGTATGTCTAGCAGATGACATTCAGTCTGTGTTCTCTCTGCCTGCTGTTGGATAGAAAATTAGCTGAATGTAAGGCTGATCTAAGTTACATGTTTTGAACCAGTTTTAAATAACTTGGAGGAAAATATGCGGCTGTCAATGCGTTGACTGATGACCTGGGATGAATTTTTTCGGTAAAAGACATCCTTCTATAATTATTTATTTTCTTATGAACTCATGCATCTATAACCCAGTTGATTGTGCTTCTAGCCTGACTACAGTAAAATAGTAATTCATTGATAATGTTAAAACCAGTTTATGTAAAAAAATAAGTGTTTTATTTTACGCAAAATGTAAAACAAGCTTTAAAGTGCCCCTGGCATGAAATTCCACGCGACGTTTGGGCCCTTTTTAGTCACACTCTAAGTACCTTAATACTGTATCAAAGGAACGTTGCCGTAGCTCAGCCTTGTTGTAGAATTGCAGCCCCTTCACCACGACAGTAATGGCTCAGTTATTGGCTACTATAACTATGTAATGGCGTTTCAATTTGATCCGGAATCTGATCCGGACGGCGAGGCATCTGAGGAGGAACCAGAAAGGTAAAGCACGTCTTCCACAGGTGATCCAGACAGACGTGCTGTGCACGGAGGGAAGGGGCTGTGTGTGTATCTGTTCTTGTATTGCTATCCTATTTAGGATCTTTTCTGGCATATGTGTGTGTGTGTGTGTGTGTGTGTGTGTGTGTGTGGGTGTGTGTGTGTGTGTGTGTGTGTGCGTGCGTGTGGGTGTGTGTGTGTGTGTGTGCGAGAGACGCGTGAGTGACAGAGATGAAAAGAGAGCAGAGAATGAATACGCTGCGCGTTTTAAATAGCGTAAAAAAGAAAAACCAAACGCAATATGTGACGGTCGGTGTTGATTTTTTTTTATTATTATTTTTTGGTCGGTGTTGAATCTGTGGCGGTCGGAGTTTAATCTGTGGTGCACCACTGCAGATTCGTCATGTTTGGGAAACATATATAGGCTACTTACTTCTATAGGGATATTTGCTGGTTCACGGAGGGTTGGTATTGATCCTGGTAAAAGTTTAAGACGATCTGCGAATCCACTGCTGTGTTGTCCCAAGTTGATAAAACATCCATCAGAGAAATGTTTGCCACAAACGACCACGCGCTTCGGGAGTCGGTTGGGTACATTCCCTGTATAAATAAAAGTCCATCCACAAGCTTTTCAGTGGCTCGGCAGAGGGGAGGACAGTGTCGATGCGGTCTGGACTCCATGCTATCGGCTTGTTGTTTGCCTTTTACCGTAGCTCTTGTTGTTTAGGTTGCAATACGCTCCGCGGGGGGAGGGTCTTGGAGAGTGTGATTCAGAGAAGGGGGTAATTGGCTGGAACTCAGTGACGACATATGCCGAAACATGAGGACATATGGCGAACTGCAAAACAGCCTGTTTCTGAGTGCTAATTTCACTATGTAGGCAGACATACCTGGGGACAAAGGAAACACTAATCAGTCGTTTAAACCCCGTAGGGGACATTGGCAGGCTGGGGAAACTAACAAATATGACCAAAAAACTCAAAAAAAAGCAAATTTCATGCCAGGGGCACTTTAATTAAGTATTTGTACTATCATTCTCACTGTCATTACATCTATACAAAACACTGCATGGATCAAATTTGGGCAATGTGGAAATGTGCTAAGTCCTAATGAAGGTTCATCCTTGGTAACATTAACAGCAGCTCCCTTTGATAACAACCACTGGTGACCTTCCTGAAAACAATAGAGAAACAGTTCATTAGTAAAATGTTTTGCTTTGAAGGACTTAGTGGGTGGAAAATTCAAATTACAAATCAAGATGTTTAGGGTGGAACAAGAGAAAAGTCAAAAGTGTAATTATACATATACGTATATTTGGTTTTGTACAACATTTCATATGTATAAAATGTATATTTAAATAATACCTTTATAGGTTTATTGCTTTACCATGACTGGCTGTGCTGCATTTGGATGCAGCAATCGGTCCAAGAAAGGGATCAGAACGTACGGCTTCCCTAAAGACACAGAAAGAAGAAGAAAATGGTTGGCTCAAGTCAGCAGGAAAAACCTCACCATCGCCAGAGGTCATAATAACAGAAAGCTGTGTACAATAAGTTTAATCTGCACTGTCAAATATTTTCAATCAGGGCTCTACACGCCACCCTGTGATGGCACTACAATGCCATCACATTCCTCCAAGACATGATAACACTCTTCTGTGGACTTAAGATTGGTCAAACAGGTAGCTGGAAACCAGTGCAAAAAGGAATTGTGATGGCAACATCTTCAATTTTATCAATCCAAAAGACATGCTTGACCATGGACATATTCTGTACCATCTTACACGATACAAACAAAATCATCAAATATTCCAACATCTGTGATGGATGCTCTAGTTCAATAAAGCAAAAATGATGACAGTCTGGAAGGAGAGCACCGTACCCTATTGACGCTGAAGGAATTCAAACCAGAAGTGCTGTGTCGACCATCACATGACGCCTTCGGTCTGGTCCAATAAGTAGAGGAGCTTTTCCTAACAAGGTCTGGTGCATCTCTCATGGAGCTCCCAAATACCATGGCCACTTTAGAGAGAAAAACAAGTCTGTTAGAAAGCTTGCTCCCTGTATGTCATGATGTGCAACAAAACCCCAAAAACTAGCAGATTCATCAGGCTGAGACTAAAAATGGCAGCAAAACAGATCTTCCAAAAGAAAGAAAAAAAGTGCTGTCCAATACTGGGCATCTTGGAAGTACAAGACCAAAAAAAAACAGCAATGCAAAACAGCACCTGATAGCACAACAAGCAAGCCCCCATCAAACACCTTGATCGTTGCCATGGAGGAACTTGGTCTCTTTTTTACAAACAACCCCCCACCCACATCAGCTTCAACACACACACACACACACACACATATATATATATATATATATATATATATATATATATATATATATATATATATATATATATATATATATATATTTATATATATATATAGTATTTTTTGGTGGTATTTTTTTTGTCCCTTATACTTTAATTTCAACGATTCTACATATGTTATTTTAATCATACATAGTCTTGGCATGTTCAGGGAATAATAAAAAAATATAGCAATGCTTGCATTAGCTTTGGTATGAAATGAAGTCATTTCTGGTCATTTTGATTTTATTTTGACAGCCTCCCCATCACCACCCAGCCACCTCCAGCACTCCACTTACCAACTTATGTATCACTCCATCACTGACAGAACTGGGAAGTTCCACCAAACCTGATCACTGATCAGCTCTCCGTTCAGCAACTCATCTGAAAACAGGAAGATGGACATGAATGCAACGCAGTGTTACCTGTAATAGTTTAATAAGACTTTTTTAGTTACTCTTTAACCGTTGTTTATTTAGGCTGACATTCTAAATAATTCTTCAATTCTTGTGTGTTAAAAAAAGATTGTAATCTCTACTTAATCAAATGATTACAAACGATATTTTCATAAAACAAGTGCAAATGAACAGTTCTGCAGTAAATATCAACTTTATAAAGGTTATGGTGTTCAAGTACTTTTCTTTAAATGTCTTGATTCAGCTCTTATTATTTTGGAGAACACAAAACAAGAAAACAACATATCTTGTTACTTTGGTGATCCTGTGTGCCATATGCTTCAGCAGTTTATTGCAGTCAGTTCTTATGTGGTTTAACTGAAAAATAAAGAAATAATTTCTCATCTTCACAATCACATTTTCCTTTACTGATATCTCCATTTATGCTTCCATCTCTGATGCATCAAAGTCAGTTAAAGACTGTTGATACAGCGACCAGCAACTCATTAGATATATTTTAGACACAAAAAAAAATCACCATTAAAATTAATGAGATATAAAAGTGTATATCCTATTTCAAACTGTGATGAATATTTTTAAAAAGCTGAATTTGACATAAATAAACCCGTCAATAGGTCGTCAAGCTTTTCCAGACCTCTGATACTCACAATTAGCTAGCTGCAGTTAAACTACAACTAGCTCATTAACACAGTTAAAGCAACACTAAGTAAGTTTTGCTCTCTGGGTCGCCCTACAGTTGGGAAAAATGTATTGTTTTCTACTACTGTCGTAAAATCTGTTATGGTTACACCAGGGGATTCACATTTACAAGCAATAACGTTACAGATTTTCACGTCTTGGGCAACCTTTGTGTCAAATTTCTTCATCCCAGGTACATTTTCTATATTTCAGCATGTCATATGTACGGCGGCGTAGAGCTGTCAGCCATATAATAAAGAAATTAGACCATATCACGTTATAACGTTATTGTAAAAACGTGAAAACCACTTGAAACTAAAACGTTATAACGTGATAGTTTCACGTTTTTACAATAAACTATCACGTTATAACGTGATACGGTCTAATTTCTTTATTATATGGCTGACAGCACTGTTCTGACGATCTGTGCTACCTCCTCAGAATGTCCTACCGCATCGCGCATCTGTCGGTGCTACCCCTTGAAATGTGCGTTTACATGCCGAAAACAACAACTGTTAGCTTTGATGTTAAACATAATCATCGGAAAATATTTTTCAAGTGACAGGATTGAAGTGGCAGTTTAGCAGTAATGCCTAACATAGCAAAAAATTATAAATAACAAAAACTTTTCTTTCAATCCACAGAACATGCTACCCGTTTAATATAAAGCTAAAACTAGCACATAAAGATGCACTAAAAACCATGATCAGAATATCCTACCTGTTAAATAGGCCTATAGATGAATAGCACACTCTGGAAATCTGTTAGTTTGTAAAGCAGCTAATGAATTGCCAAGCCAGTAAGACGTAGAGCAGATAGCAGTATTATTACTCCAAAATATTAAAATGTAGTAGCCTTTGATTATAAGCACAAATAGGCCGCAAAATACACCGCATTTACTGTACGACTCTAATTAATTGGACTTGTTTACATGCAGTGTAACGATATCACAGAAGTGAAACTAACATAAGCTACAAGGGCTGTCATGTAAACTTGAAACTAGTAGCTTAAGGAAAGCCTTAAAATATTTTGAATAAAAATTGGCCAGTAATAAAATAATCTGGATAAAACTCACCGTAAACTTCAAAGAAATAAAACTGACGAAACGGATCTTCCAGGTAGGAATTCTTGATGACAGATTGTGACATAACATCGAAATGTTCATGCGGGTAGCACAGATAGTCGGAACACCGGTGTACAGATGAATACAATTTCAGCTCTGTCATGATGACAACTGTTCAAGCTACCTGCTGCTAGGTATCTTCCATTTATATATACCTGCTGAGTATGCTCTATCCAGATATCCTTGTAGGACGCTGCACCTACCGGCTTTTGTGAAGCCTGCCATAAATCAAGTCGCATTTGAACTACAAAACCGCTACCCGACAACCCAAAGTTACATAGTGCTGTTAGGGCCGATAGAGGGCCGCAAAGCGAATGCAGAATTGTTGTTTCACCCTGTTATGACTTGATCAACCACTGACACGAGTTAGAAAACATTATTTTAAGGTAAAGAAAACTCTTTAGTGTTGCTTTAAATAACCAAAACTGGCTACATTAAATATCACCCTTGACTTATTTTTGGTACAGAGCAGTCAGCTAACGCTTTTCAATGCTAAAAAATGTTGTGATTCCATTAACTTACCGGAAAAATAGTTCCTAAACGCCGAGGATGAACTGCGGTCAATGATGCTGCGCTGTTTGGAAGTATTTTCAGCTGCAGACCCACGTGACTTCCGCATTCCATTCTTTCCATAGCAGTCTATGGAAGTGTCAGAACTCTCTTGTAAGCAGCCATACGATTGGCTGAAAACGAAGAAATTGGTTAGCTGAGGAATCTGTCAATCAGAATCGTACATTTGATTGACAGATTCATTAGCCAATGGTGACGTTTGTTGACCTGCAATGTTACAACAGTCTCAAAATTCACCACACAAAATTCTCTCACAATTACAGAGAGTTTTGCGAATGAGAAGTGGTTCGTAAATGCACATTTAGCAATTCGTATGATCTGTGATTTTATATTTGAAGCTTCCCTCAAAATTATATTTGTGAAACAGATTGTGTGCATTTGTGAAACTGATCGTGTGCATTTGTGAAACAGATCGTGTGCATTTGTGAAGTTATATTACAAGTGTTTCTTCGAAATTATATTTGTGAACCAGAGCGTGTGCATTTGTGAATGAGCATGTGAATTTGTGAAAAAACCTGCATGAGTTTATTCTTAATGAGACTGATCTGACCCCATAGGGAGGCGAGGGGGGAGTGTTTAGGGAGGGGGTGGGATTTAAAAAATCTCTCTCCCTCAAATACTCCGGACTGCAGCTTTAATTGGTTTCAGAGAAAGAAAGTACATATGATAGAATGACCCAGTCAATCATCTGACGTATATGCAATTGAAGACCTATGAAAAGATCAGAGTGCCTGGAATTGACCTTCTGAAGCTACAAGTTGTGAAGACTGTTTGTCGGGAAGAATGGGCCAAATTCTCACCTGAGCAATCCACGTTACTAGTGGCTCAGGAGTTAGGAGTTCGTCTTGAAAACTGGAGGGTTGCCGGGGCTCGAACCGCCTACAAGACTTTTTGCTCAGCAGATTTCTCTCATGTGCGGCAGGCTTAACATTACCATTAGGCCTGTTCAAACAACAATACATGTACAGTACTGTGCAAAAGTTTATGGCAGGTGTGAAAAAATGCTGTAAACAAAGAAAGCTTCAAAAATGGAAGTGCTAATCATTTATTTTCATCAATCAACAAAATGAAGTGAATAAACAAAAGATAAATCTTAATTAAATCAATATTTGATGTAACCACCTTTTGCCTTCAAAACAGCATACATTTACAAATGTACTTGTTAATCTGATAAGTTTAGTATGAAACAAAGGAACATGCTAACATAAAGTTACAGATCATTGCTCTTTTTTCATGTTTATTTATTTCTTTTCATGAGGAATGTGTATTTTGTTTTATATTGCACATCTGAGTTAGGACTTGTTTTTTAAAACTTTAGTATAAAAACATATCTAAATCTAAGTTTTTTTCAAATAACACAAGTAAATTTTTCTGTCTCTGCATTGCAAAATATACAGTGGGACATGAAGCCTATTTGGCTGCCACCAATTAAACAAGTTGTTTCACTTAAAAAGATGAGAGAGGCCTGTAATTTTCACAATTGGTACACTTCAGCCGTGAGAGACAGAATGTAAAAAAAATCTGGGAAATCACATTGCATGATTTATGAAGAATAATAAGTATTTAGCCCCTACAAAGAAGCAAGAATTCTGGCCCTCACAGACCTGTTTTTCTTTAAGAAGCTCTTCTGTTACACACTCATTACCTGTATTACTGGGACCTGTTTGAACTTATCTGTATAATGGACTCCTGTCCACACCTTCAAACAGTCAGACTCCAACCTCCACCTTGGCCAAGATCAGAGAGCTGTCCATAGACACCATGGACAAGATAGTACACCTGCACAAGACTGGGTGAGCCAATCTATAATAGACAAGCAGCTTGGTCAGAATAGATCACATGTTGGAGCAATTATTAGAAAATGGAATAAATGCAAGATCACTGACAATCTCCATCGACCTGGGGGCTCCATGTAAGATCTCACCTTGTGGGGTACACATGCTCTTGAGAACGGTGAGGAAACAGCCCAGAACTACACGGGGAAACTAGTCAATGACCTTAAAAGAGCAACAAATGTTACTATTAGTAACATAATATGTTGTCATGGAATGAAATACTGCAGCGCTCGAAAGGTCCCCCTGCTGAAGTCAGCACATGTCCAGATCCGTCTAAAGTTTGCCAGAGACCATCTGAATGATCAAGAGGAGGATTAGGAGAATGTCATGTGGTCAGATGAGACCAAAATAGAGCTCTTTGGTTTAATTGCAACTGGCCATGTTTGGAGAGCAAATAATGCTGAGTTGCATCCCAAGAACACCACACCTACTGTGAAGCATGGGGGTTCAAACATTATGCTTTGGGGCTGCTTTTCTGCAAAAGGTGACTGATCTGTTTTAAGGAAAGGATTTATGGGGCCATGTATCGTGAGATTTGTGACAAAAACCTCCTTCCATCCGTGCAAGCATTGAAGATGAAACGTGGCTGGATCTTCCAGCATTACAATGATTCCTAACACAGAGTCCGGATGATGACGGAGTGGCTACGTAAAAAGCATTTCACTGTTCTGGAGTGGCCTAGCCATTGTCCAGACCTCAATCCAATGGAGAATCTTTGGAGGGAGTTGAAAGTCTGTGTTGCCTAGCGACAGCCCCAAAACATCACAGCTCTAGAGAAGATCTGCATGGAAGAATGGGCCAAAATACCAGCTAGTGTGTGTGCAAACCTGGTGAAGACCCACAGGAAACCTTTGACCTCGGTCATTGCCAACCAAGGTTACATTTGAAAGTATTGAGGTGAACTTTTATTATTGACCAAAAACCCATGTTCTGCACCATTACACAAATAATGTATTTAAAAATTATACAATGTGATTTTCTGGATTTTTTGTTTTACATTCTGTCTCACAGTTATAGAATAATAGTAATATTTTGTTGGTTAAATTAGACAAAAAATGAAAATGTTTACAGGTGAATAAAATATGAAAATTTCAATTGAAAGACTTTGACTCAAACCTAATAAAAATGTGGTGTCAAAATGGACACTGATTTGTAGAATAATGAAACAAGGAGGTGCTGTATGACCTGTTCTATAAACTGCGAATATTCTTCAAATCAGAAAAGTCAAGCATTGTTCCTACGTAAAGTTGCTCTCCCAAAGTTCAGGGTAATACCAAGAATACTATATATTTCTGGGGTAAAGTTTTATCAGGGTGTTCTCTTTTTGTCAGGCAAAAACAAAAGCTCCAGAAAACTACCCTAATTGCTAGAAAATGTTTCTGAAGTTGATATCCAGCTAAAGTAATGCCATGTACATATTTGCACATATATTTTCACTAACTTAGAATCTAAACATATCCCACTTCATTGCACACCAATTTTAATATGCAACATGAGCTTTCCCCATACGTGGAGAATTAATAAATAAATTAGTAAAGTAATCAAATTGCTTAATAAATTATTTCTTTAATCACAACCTCACAAATTTCCTTTTACCTCCATTCGTCATCCGGCTCAATGGCTTCATTATGGATCAATGTGAAGCTGTCCCCATCAACAGCCGCGCTGTCATCATGGAGATTAATCTGCCTGCTTGCAGAGTGGGCCTTCAAGACATTTCTGTAGTAACCAGTGTGTAGCACTGGATGCAATCACAAAGTGCCGTAAGATGGTGCAATGAGCAAAAAGTTTTTCAGTGGGTCAAATTTCATATTTCCTTTCAGATTAAAGAACAATATTTATAAAACAGAGAATCCAGCCAAAAGCACTAATGCACAGATGAAGTAGAGTGTGGAAAAATGCAATGTTAGGTAATTTTACATGTACAGTTCCAATCACAAGGGGCTTTATCCATTTAAATACCAGTTTAGATATTTGTTTGTGATCATCGTCATGTTAAAACACCAGGTGTTGAAGCTTCAGCTATGTAGCTGCTGATTTTGAATAAGAATTTTGAGGCAGCCATCTCCCCTTATTACTTTTTGTTCTTCTTTTGCAATGCTCAAATACCTCTGGGAGTGAAACAACCCCACATTACGATGCTACCACCACCATGCTTGAATATGTGTACAGTGTTCTAAGGTGTGAAAGCCTCACCTTGACTTCTTCAAACCTTCTTCTTGTCATTGCATATATATATATATATATATATAATTTAGACCCTATGTGGCTCAGCAAAATTACTTATTAAATCCAAATTTATGCCTTAAACATTGAAATTAACTTGCAAAAGAAACCATGTATGGTCATCGTAGACAAAAATGTATAAACAAGAAAAACTGAAGGATTAAGCTGATTTCTTAAACCTTGGTCTAGAGTGATATATGATTAACATGGCAAGTAATTTGAATGCATGTAGCCGATGTACATGTTAGCTATGCAGTTTAATTGTATGAGAACAGGTCAAAAGTTTATTTTCCACAGAAATTCTTTTTTAAACACCTATTTCTAAGTTATGGATATAGCTATATAAATTTTAAAAGTGTTACTCCCCTGTTTGACTGGTAGATCAGTGCTACTTGACATATTAGCTGGTTGAAAAGTGGATATTTGTAGCAATGAGCAGTAATGATCTTTGCAGCACTAAGCGGAACACAACACAAAGTTGCAACTGTTATTATAAATTAAATCTGCTGAGAGAGTAGCCTTGTATATATGATACGTTTGACAGGACTTCTGGGAAATAAATCATTTGACTTAGCATAAACATTTAAATGGTGAAATAGATTTTTGGGCTTTCATTTTTTGTCTGGGTGCAGAAAAGCTTCTGGTCTAGAGGACAGAATAAAAAGCCCTGTTGGTGACAAATTTATAGCTCTGTAATAGCTCTCCCTGAGCTTCACTGGTCTTTGCATCTACACTCTTGACTGTGCAGGTTTATGGCTGTCTACTCTGTAAGCTTATGTTCACTTTTGCAATTCTCCTTTTTATTTGTGCGCCTTGGAGAGCAGACAGAGGGCACAAACACACCAGCTAGGTGACAAGTTTGAAAGCAGGTATGAACAGATCTTCCTTGTTTTAGTCTAAATTCCTCGCTTATTTGTTTGATTAATTTGCACGACGGCATGCCGTAACCCCGTTCTGTCACACGCCTCCTTCACGGGGGTTTTATTTTAGCAGGGCGGTAAGTGGCCCCATAATGTCAATGTAATACTGGGTCAGGCTTTTTTCCGAACAGAGGAAGGGGGGGTGGGTGGATAGACAGAGTGGGGAAAAGTATGGAATGAGAGGAGGAGGAAAACGTCCCTCGTTCATCTTCTGAAAGTGTGTGTTAAAATAACACCTGGCCTGACTGGATTCACTGTGGGTGTGCTGGAAGCATCTCAAAGCAATTGTCAGTGGAGATGCTCTTGCAGACTCAGTGAGTGGAAGCACAGGGAAAAGCTTGGGCTTGAAAATAAAGAGCAGATTCCTAACATTTGCGAGCACCCTTAAACCTGCAAGCCTTAATCTGTCAATAAATTGGTGGGTCAATAAACATTTGGTACGAATGCAGATGAGTATTTTTTTCTTGGTGGGGGTGTAGCCATGACAGTTAGATGTTAAAGTTAAGAGGGATGGAGGTAGAAACATCTTGCATATTCAACGCTCTGTCGCCCAGCTGTCATCGGCCAACTGAGCTTTGAGGAGATTGCGAACTAGTCGAATTACCGGCTTTGCTCGACTCTGTCTCCTGCTCTGACAAGCCTGTCAGAAATGGGATTTAATCTCTTAATAACCCACTGAGCTGAGATGTTTTTTTTCCTACCATATCCCCCCTCTTGCTCAATCCTTTTTCTCTCTCGCTATCCTCTGATCATATCTAATCATGTCGACAAATCGGGTATATTTTTAAAAGTGAAATATCCATGTCTGAATATCTTACATCCCCTTCTCTCTTATCTATCTGTATCTTTCTGTCCTTAATGCAAGTTGTCTTGCTACATCATGATTGATCAAGGCCAGAGTGGCCAACACTGACTCTCTTTTGCCAGCTCCACAACCCCCAGAAATTAATCGCAATTGGATGCACTTTAAGTAAGAAGTACGAAGCTGAGTATTTGTTGTATTGGCAATTAGGAGGAGGAGTAGAATAGATGAGCAGGAAGTAGATTAAGTTTGATGAAAAAAACTGAAAATGTACCAAAAATTGGACAAGAATCTGATGACTTTTAGCTTGACTGGCCCTGGCGGATACAATCAGAAGTCAAAGTTTTCTGCATAGAGAATGCACCATTTATAAGGGATAGCAGATCATGTGTAGGACAATGTTCTTCAGTGTGGAATTATTTACAAAGGAGAGGTAAAATAAACAGTCTCAATCAGTTTTATAATCGTTATTATTGTGTTGGATCTCTTTCACTCACTGTGTATCTGATCAAATACAGTAGAAAGTTTTTTATGCATTGGAGGCTCAAAACGGAAACTGTTTTGGCTACCAGCGATATCCAACAAACTCCACATTTTGATGGGCTATACATTGACAGTTATCTCTATCCCTCAGGTTTCATGAGCTGTGAGATGGGTAAATTTTGTCATACCTCAATGCATACATCAAATACAACTTTCGGTTTCCTGTTGCAGCAAGCAGAACAAGTGTCAGCTTTGTATTTTTCCCTAATTTTCTCCCCCATTTTACAACATTATCATGTGTCATTCACTAGGAGGAAGATCAACAGATCTAAGAAAATATTTGAAAGGGAAATGTATATTTTTTTAGCCATGTCTTTTGTTTATTCAGGCCACTACTATAGAAAGAATAAGGAATAGAGTAATGCTAGGAAAACACGTTTTTTTTATGCTGTTGCTTAAAGGGGCTATATGCAATTTCCTGAAATTTAAACTCACGACTGACCCCATGTGGCCAAATTCGGAACTGCTCTTCCTTTTTCCTCGCTCTCGCAGCGCGCGCTTGTGCGCCGGTTGCTCTCAATCTTCGATCTTTTTCTGGCACTTGTCAGGGGTTTAACTTTCTCAGTCTTATGTGGCGTTACTGTTGGTGTCAGAGTTGTCCTTGGTCTCTTCTGTGTATTCGCACAATCCATTTAACTGCTTGCCAGTGCTGAGTACCGGTAGTGGCAGAGTGATCTGAAACATTTAACATGAACGCGCTTGACGTCACATCCGCAGACAGCGCGGAAAAATCGGACCTGACAGAAAATAGAAAAAATTGGATACAGGCTTATAGGTGTACCCACTGTGAGCTAACAAGGTGTCAGTATGCTCGCTCATCAGGAGATGTTTGAGTCATAAATGGTCAAATAAAAAGGCTATTGTTACATTTATTTTGGGGAAAAAGTTGCATATAGCCTCTTTAATTCTGCAATAATGATAGCAACAATGATAAATATATGCTTTTCACATGTTTGTCTTTATCTCCCTTTGTCTTCTCTTCCTTGTTTCTTTCTCCTCTACTAATAAAATACATCAAGTGTGGGCATTGGGAGAAACAAAAGTCTACCATCCAATATGACGTTAGTTTACAGGTTCTGCATACATGACACTTAGAATATAATACCAGATATTGCATCCAACCAGTCCTTGTATCACAACTGATACTGCTGTAGCAGTTGTGGGAGACAATTCACTTCTTCGCCATTTTATACTTTAACATTTTTGGTATTTTTGTGCACTACTGTTTTAGGTATGAAAATAGCCACCTGCCATAGGGCGTCAATTCATACCCACTTTTGGGACATTCCTAAACTGTAGAAGGAGTTATTTGACCTAGAGCTGACTTCAGGAAATTGTAAGAATGTGAACCTGTTACAACAAAGTTGCACAGTTGTATTATTTCGAGCATTCAACCTCTGTTTTGAAACAAACTGGATCTAGAAATGTTGGAAGCCTTCTGGGAATGTCAGAGTTAGTAAAAGGGCCTATATTTAATAAAAAATAATAATGAGGTCTATGACCTGGATCAAACCTTTTGGGTATCTTTCTACAAACCTTTTGCAATAGTTCAAAGGAATTTTGGCCCATTCCTCCTGAAACAACTGGTGTAACTGAATCAAGGCTGTAAATCATGTTACCTACACATCTTTTTTAGCATAGAACTTTTAAGCCACTTTCTAACTAATCTGCCTATATGCATAGGTTCATTTTCCAATGATGGACGAGCTTTAACTTCCTGGCTAATATCTTGAGATGTCCATTTAATATTTTGACATAATGTTTTTAGCCTCATGACGCCAACTATTTTGTGAAGTGCACCAGTCCCTCCTGCAGCAAACCTAGGCCTGCAGCTATCGAATGTTTTTGTAATCGAGTATTCTATAGATTGTTTTATCAATTTATCGGGTAATCGAATAAATTACACTTTTGTGTTTGTAAACAACTATATCAGTGGTGTGTTATAAAATATGAATGACCTCTTAAAATGACCAAGCAATTGTTGGTCATTCCTCAAAACTTTATTTGACAAAACGTCAACTTGGTTGGTTCAACTCCACAGAGTCTGTGGTCATACTCGTCCAAATGTCTGTTTTTAGTGCAACACTATCTATCTCCTTAAGCACATTCTTCCATTTAGCTGCTATTTCTGTATACCTTTGTTCCATAAAATTTGTGAAATGTGTTCTTGGGGGAATGGAGTATTAGGCATTAAAATCTTGTATCATAGACTTAAATCCTGTGTCCTCCACCATGGACAGTGGGCGCATGTCTGTGATGAGCATTCTTAAAATTCTATTGGTAAAACCTGCAGCCTCCACAGTGCATGAGGGACCTGTCTGGACAAAGCTGCTCATGCTCCGCTGTGGTGTACTGTGGGGGACAAAAAAAACATTGGTTTGTGCAACTAATTAAACTCACACACAAGTAAATCTATATGCTAATTAATGCAGTTTTGTCCACATGTAGGATTTGTCATAAATATCTTATGTGTGGTGAGGGTGTGTTTTGGGTGACCATATTTGACAGAAACAAATATGGGACATGCATTTATGAGGGACATTTTCTAAATGTTTTTTTTTTAATTGTATGATTATTTATTGTAATTTATTATCATTTTTCTTTTTATACTCAGCCTTTAGTAGTAAATAGAAATAATAGCTTATCGATTTAGTTTTACTCAATGAAATAGTATTTATCTTTGTACATTTGCTCAATATTGAAGTTAGGCTATAATTATTTTACAAACTTAACATTACACCACCAAGGACATAAAAAAGAATACAAATAAAATTGTTTGAAACTCCCAAAAAAGCTCTTATTGTAAGAATGTCCACATGCTGGTTATGCAGACGGTGCTACTGCAGTTCCCCTACCAGTACACCAAGTTTGCACCTTTTAAAGATGTGACTGTGAGGTACTTTTGGCCCAACTGCCAGCAAGTGAGCGGTGAGGTGAATATGGTCTTAATGTGGTACTATTTGCTGTCAGTCTGCTGAGGGAAGGAGGCGAGAGGTCCACAGGCAGCTGCTGCTGAGTGGAGAAAAATTTGATTTGAAAGATTGCGCTGCACAGTCAAATGCTGGACACAGCTCCAATTTGCGTGATGCCGGATTTGAGTTGAAAAAGCTGTGGGGAGTCCTGTACAATGCGGGATATCTTGTCACCCCGTGGTACGTATGTGCGAATGTGTTTCTTTCTTTAGCGCCACATGCACGGTGGAGGTGAATAAGGAAGTTATATGAGTGAGACTTTAGTAAAATTTCCCTCTCGTTGCTTATGACTCATCACTACTAACTAATAATACAGGCTAAATACATTACCTTGTAGAAGCTCTCAGTCCGCTTCCAGAAGTTGCATTCACATGAGGATGTTTTCTCTTTAGGTGCAGCAGCATTGGGTCTTATGGTAAGCTAGGTCCATTTGAAGGTATTTACACTGGACAACGTTATCCGCCTTACAATGGCCCCATACCGTAGACATTTTCTGTCTTTTTTGCACTCTCTCTGTGTCCACGTTTCCCGCCATTGCTAAAGAAAAAAAATCACTTTACGCGTGTCCCTCGTGCTTGCGTTGGATGAAATGTTCATATGTGTCAATTATTTCAGTCCGGGTGAAACATGATGCCTTTGGTGACAAGAATTAAACGAAGCCTCGAGGCAAAGACTTTGCCTTGAAGCTTTTTTGTAATACAATTACTCGAGTTAATTGATGAATCGTTTCAGCCTTAAGCAAAACACTCACTGACCATAATGCTACCACCCCATGCTTGATCGTTGGGATGGTATTTTCAGGCTTGCAAGTTTCCCAGTTTTTCCTTCAAATGTAACAATGACCATCATGGCCAAACACTGTGTCTGTGCACATTTATATTTGCTTAGAATTGTTTAAGCAGATGAACATGGTACCTTTAGGTATATTATGGAAATTGTACTCAAAGATCACCCAGAAGGAGTTTGCAATTCACGTTCTGATATCCAGGTTGAGTTCAAATGATGTTTCCATGATAGAAATAAGCAAAATGGAATCTAAACTCTCTATCTATCTATCTATCTATCTATCTATCTATCTATCTATCTATCTATCTATCTATCTATCTATCTATCTATCTATCTATCTATCTATCTATCTATCTATCTATCTATCTATCTATCTATCTATCTATCTATCTATCTATCTATCTATCTATCTATCTATCTATCTATCTATCTATCTATCTATCTATCTATCTATCTATCTATCTATCTATCTATCTATCTATCTATCTATCTATATTAGGGCTGTCAAAATTAATTCATTAATGCGGGTCAATTAATTTGTGGAATTAATGCCATTAATTATTTTAACGCAATTAAAGCATGCACAGAATGACCTGCCCTGTTTACCCCACAATTAAATCCACGCTGCTTTCAGTGCTCGCTTGTCACGTAAACAGCATGACAACTGTTTGATAACTGCAAATAACAGTGGGAACCAGGGAGTAATGTAAAGGTTCGGTGTTGATAAACAAATAATCCCTCTATTAGTCAGAAAATGTCAATTAAAAAATACTTAATTCCTCCCAGAGAGAAACTAAGTGTTATTGTAGCTCATATTATTAAATTTCTCAAGGAGCTATTGTAGATCGTGATGGCTGTAAGCAGGAATGAGCTCCTGTAGCAGTCTGTGTCGCAGCAAAACTGAAGAAGCCTCTGACCAAAGACACCGTTGTTGTAGTATAGTCTCATGAAAAGGATGCTCAGGGTTGTCCAAAATTGAATAAGAAACTGTCAGCTTTACATTCAGAAAATGTTAACCAGTTAGTTTGCCTTAGCAACTGGCTAAAAGATTAATAGGTAAAAAGCTCCACGTGTAAATGTGATTGTAGAATTCAAAGCAAAAGTTCCATGCATCTCTCCTGTATTTCCTTAAAAAAAAGAGCAACAGCTTCCAGTTTCCTCCATTATATACACCAAAAATTTTACTTTTTCGGTCATATTTGGGAATGTTAATTAATCGTGATTAATTTACAGCTACCCTGTGATTAATTAGATTAAAATTATAAAAATATAAAAAATTTAAAAATTATATATATATATATATATATATATATATATATATATATATATATATATATATATATATATATATATATATATATATATATATATATATATATATATATGTGTATATGTATAGATGATTTCTAAGTCATACCAATTTCCTCCCATTGTTTTTCTTAACATTTTGCAAGTAAGCTGTTTAAAAAAAAAGTGCAACTATCATTACTAAGCCAACAGTAGTTTGTACTATGTAGTTGTTTTGAAGCTCCTTTCCATGTGAAGGCTTTAATTAGCTCCACACTGCTCACTCAGGCTTTTGCTTTCAACAGCTTTTTAAAAAAATAGGAATTACAACCTTAAAGTGACCGCAGGTTGAGAAATCAACAAGCTAAGTTTGATAAGATAATACATGGTGTTGTTGCATTCTACCTTGCAATGCTGAGAGTTATGTAAATTAAAATTAAAAATAAAACATTCCAACAACTGCATAAGAGTAAATGCAAAATAGTGCATACATTATATTCTTAATACGTTAAATTGTCACTTTTGGTATAAAGAAAATAATAAAAATTGAACCTTACTTGCAAATGTTCTTTCCCTATAATTTGTTTTGGAACATCAGTTTCATATTTTGCTTTGGTAGCAGAAATAAGAGCAACAAAACCATCGGCCTTATAATTAGACAATTTGATTCGTGGTTGGGCTACTGTCACATCAGTTCAAAGGAAAATACAAAAATCAAAACTGTTATTCTACATTTTTTGAGTTTCCACATTTTCATTACATCAAACTTTTTTTTTCTTAAAAATATATAGATCGTTTTATGTACTGCTGCTCTGAAAGCATTGTTTACATGTCAAAGAATTGAGTCACACAACTACATTTTTACAAGCTGAATTTCTTTTTTTCTTTTCTTTTCTGAGCCGATAATTTCTTTGCCATTCCTATACTTGGCACTCACCTTGGAGACAGTTGTAACTCTGGTGATTAATGCCCCAGGAAATGAAGGTGTTGCCAGGGACAATTTGGGAACATCGTAACTTCCTGTCTTCTGCTGGGGCTGAAAAGTCTGGAATGCTTCGGTGTACGACACCGAACCTTTAGCTAATTAGCTAAATCAGCTCGCTTGGGCTTAATTAGAACCAGCTCGCAGACACAGTCGTGTCCTGGGGCTCTTTAATTACCCCCAGATTCATTAGGAGAGAGGAGCTTCAAGCTCTAATTAACTGGCTATGTGCACTTGCAGGTGTGTGCGTTTATAGGCATAAATGCCCTTGTAATATGTGCATGAAGGCATGTTTTTCCACCCATATGAAAACTAAAATTCAGAGTCCAAAGGGAAACACCTATAACTGCAAAATTGTGTTGCAGGTTTGTGAAACAGAAACAAGTCTAAGAGAGAACGTAAAGAAATAGGTAGACCAGTGAATAAGAGAGGGTAAGGTTGTTATTAGTAGAAAAAAGACAGAAATGCAGAGTGACGAGTGGAACCATGTGTGTCAAAAAGATGGATGAAGATGGAAGGGTGAAGACAATGCCAGCTTTGTGTAAACCTCACTGTTATCTGTCTTTTCTAGTAGCTGTCAGCAAGAGATGCTTAATGTCTTGACAATGCCTCAACATGGAAAAGACAAAACCTTAATGGACAAGAGGAAAGAAAGGAAGTACAAAATTATTCTGTGTATCTTGTGCATGTCAGCTTCTAAGTAGTTTATCTGTCCACTGAAAGATGACCTAGAGGTCTGAAAGATGTTTTCTCTTGGGCAAAAATAACTGCTTTGCAGAAGTATATTTACTCCTAGAACTTTTTAAAACTTTAATGTTTTTTATCAGGCAAGGCAAGGCCATTTTATTTGTATAGCACACTTTCAACAACAAGGTGATTCGAGGTGCTTTACATGATTAAGAGGTAAAATAAAAACAGCACTAAAACACAGACAAAGCATATAAAGTAAAAACAGCAATAAAGCAAGAAGCTAACAGATACATCAAGGTATTACAAAGCATATAATGTAGAAACAGCAAGAAGCATAAACAAAACATGATACATGAAAACATTACTCAAATGCAGCTCTAAACAGATACGTTTTAGTTGTGATTTAAAAGAACTCAGTGTTTCAGCAGCTTTGCAGTTGTCTGGAAGCTGCTTCTCCATGTTTGGTTCTAACTCTAGGGATTCTGAGTAGACTGGAATTAGAGGACATGAGTGGTCTGGGGGGTTAGTATAGTAAAAGCAGATCTTCAATATACTTTGGTGCTAAGCAATTCAATGATTTATAAACAAGTAAAAGTATTTTGAAGTCTATTCTCTGAGCTACAGGGAGCCAGTGTAAGGACTTTAGAATTGGGGTGATGTCCTCTACTTTCCTGGTTCTAGTGAGGACACGTGCAGCAGCAGTCTGGATCAGCTGCAGCTATCTGATTTACTTTTTTGGCAGATCTGTGAAGACGCTGTTGAAGTCATCAATCTGACTAAAGAAAAACGCATGGATGAGTTTTTCGAAGTCCTATTGCAACATCAGTCCTTTAATCCTAGAAATATTCTTCGGGTGATAGAAGGCTGACCTTGTTATTGCCTTTATGTTACCCTGGAGGTTCAGGTCTGAGTCTATTACTACACCTAGATTTCAGGCCTGATCAGGATTTTCTAGCTGTATTAACTGAAGCTGTGTGCTGACTGTTAATCATTCCTCTTTAGGTCCAAAAGTAATTACTTCTGTTTTGTTTCTATTCAGCTGGAGAAAGTTATGGCACATCCATCCATTGATTTGATTGATGCATTTACTTAGGGTTTGGATGGGTTCAAAGTCACCTGGTGACATCGTAATGTTAAGCTGAGTATCATCTGCATAGTTATGGTGGCTAATCTTATTGGTTGTTATAATCTGGGCTAGTGGGAGCATGTAGATATTAAATAAGAGGGACCCCAGGATGGAGCCTAGGGCACCCCACATGTGATTTATGTTTGTTCTGATGAAAAGTTTCACATTGAAACAAAGAAGTTCCTGTTCTTTAGTTAAGACTCGAACCAGCCAAGTACTGTACCAGAGAGTCCGTCCCAGCTCTATTAGGATTTTTGTGGCACAAAATAGTAACATATTTGTGATATGGAAGGAAAATGATACATGCATTCAAATACTAAAAAAGAGTGATGTGTCTTTATATTCAGTCCCCGTTACTCTGATACCTGTAAATAAAATCCAGAACAACAATTCGCCCTTGGAAGTTACCTAATTATTAAATCCACCAGTGTTCGATTTAGCTTCAACAGCAACTCACCCCCCTTCCACAGTCTTACTCCACCTAGATCTCCAGTTTGAAAAATGCAGCAAAAGGAGGCATTACCTGGCGGACCGAGGGACAGCACTTCTTTGCTATTCCAACTCCAACTCACTACAGAGGTGTGGCTGAGACTGGGCTTGTTTTATACTTGTTTGTGTGATCATGTTAAATAAATCCTGACCATCTGTCTGTCAGTAAGATGGTTCAGTCAATAATGGTTTTATGAAACATGGTGGAAGGGTAAGCTAAAAGATAAATGGTTTGGTGTGGAAGTCTTTAGGTGGTTTTACTGACAGTGATGAGTTCAACTTATAAAGTTGGAGTGAAGATTAAATCGAAACATTACAGCAAAAATGGAAAGCTGGGGGAGTTTTTTCATACCGGGGTGAATTTCTCTAAAGCCCATATGGTTATTACTTTTAAATGGAGGATGAGAGGGCACGAAATTAGCAGAGCTATTGGGTGAGTAGAAAATGGCAAGTTCATGTCACGGAGCATTGGATTTTGCGTAATAGGGTTTGTTAATGCACCATGTAGAGAGGATCCCACAAGGACAGATGCTGTCTTTTATGAGGCTGTCATTTCTACTGTGTGTTGATCTTGGGCAACAACAGCTTTTACAGTCACTTGATAATATGTTTGCATATAGGCTCGTTTTAATCACTGTACAACTCACAACCTCAATGCATATCACTATTTTTTAATTTGTGGCTTTCATGGCAATTTAGGTTATTGTGGAAAAGTAGTTAATATGTCACTAAAATATAGAAGAGTCATGACTTCTAGTCCATCTCTATAATATCTGTGAATGTTCTAATACTCGGCTGCACAGTGGCGCAGTTGGTAGCACTGTTGCCTTGCAGCAAGAAGGTCCTGGGTTCAAATCCCAGCCTGGGGTCTTTCTGCATGGAGTTTGCATGTTCTCCCTGTGCATGCGTGGGTTCTCTCCGGGTACTCCGGCTTCCTCCCACAGTCCAAAAACATGACTGTTAGGTGAATTGGTTGCTCTAAATTGCCCTTAGGTATGAGTGTGTGCGTACATGGTTGTTTGTCCTGTATGTCTCTGTGTTGCCCTGCGATGGACTGTACCCTGCCTCTCGCCCCTTGACTGCTGGAGATAGGCACCAGCCGCCCCGCAACCATACATAGGATGGACGGGTATGGAAAATGGATGGATGGATGTTCTAATACTCCTAGTTTAAACTGAATAAACTAAGCACAGTGGTATTTTACAGTTTAATGCACAACTTAGTTAAAGATAAAGTGATGGAGCCCCAACAGCAAAAAGTCCCCACAAATAGGAAAAAATAATTGACATTATTTGCTGTTCGTTTTGAGGTCATGATATTAATAAAGAAAACTCAAAATATTGCTCTATGTTTTCAAACTGCAAATGATAAATCTAAGCAAAGGAAGACAAAAGACAATTTAGAGTGATTTTAGATTGTAAATAAACCTTTTTTGTGAACATGCATTAAACAATTTGTGACACCACTATCATGAAATGGAGCAATACATTGATATTTCAGAGTTTCTCAAACTGTGACAGAAGTACCAAAGGTGGTACTTGGGCTGCTTTTAAATGATAAAAAGAAATTTTGTTATTAGGCAAGGTCAATTTGAACAAATTAATCTTGATGTGAATCTAATAAGGAACAACAGTGAAAAAATGAGTTGCTCCAGCTCAATAATCTTCTTTTCAAGAGAAACTCCAAATGAAGCACGGTGGAGAACATTTTGAGATCCTCTCTTTACAAACTGAAAAGAATGGCAGTTACCACCATATGTGCTGGTAGCTGCTTATGCTGTGTTCCATTTTGTTTTGACATTGGAACTTGCATCAGGGAATGACATCAAACCAAACTTAACTGTTTTCTAGTTTCCAAGTTTCCAACAACAATGGTTTTCTCTCAATTTTGTTTCATCAAGCATTGAGAAAATGTGTGAACTAAATGAAGGTTTATTAAACTGTGTATGAAAGATTTAAAGAGATTCAAAAATGATTACATGCAGAAAAAATAAGTGCAAACTTCAGAAAGCAAGGCAACCATGTTGGATTGAGGTTGGGAATATTGAAAAACATTCATTCTTTTAACTTGGAATTCCAACTTAAGCAGACCTCTAATTTTTACAGCTTGAAACCTCTGAGTTTTTTGGACTTTTGCCACATTTATTTTAGTGTTTTTTAAACTTGAACTTGAACTTGTCAAAGTGAGAAAGTCACTTGTACCACTGTTTTGTGTTTTATGCCAGTTTAGCTGTAGAATAAAAACTTAGCATCTATCTACACATTGGTACATAAAATAAAAACCTACATCTACAAACTTTATTAGTAGTTTAGATCAGTAGTTCCCAAAGTGGGGGTCCGGACCCCACTTGGGGTCACAGATATGTAAGTGTGGGGTCTTGAGATCATCTGGAGCAAATAACCTGCATACCAAAAATAATGAGAAAGCATATGCATTTTTATAAATAGTATAAAAGACAAAAAAATCCCACTAAAATTGGCCAATATATAATGTTGACAGTTGTGTTGCCATTGTATCACTTTTTACCCCGTAAAATGCGTATAGGCTCAACAAAGGGTTGGGATCACAAGCCTCTAATATTTCTATTTTGTGGGTAAGAAGCTTGAAAGTTAGTGAAGTACCGGTTTAGATCATATATAGAATATGTGGAAAGTCAAAGTTAAACTTTTTTCTTGAGTGTCTTTTTGGTTATTAATTATGAATAAAACGTTTAAGCATCATGGTGGTAACTATAATTTTCCTAGTTTCAATTGGTAAAAATAGCTACAACAAGGATTTGCAATCTGCAACATTTTGCAGAAGACATTCCAAGAAGAACAATTTCTTTACTTTATACCAGTATCATAATCTCAGTGTCTATACACAAAGTAATATGCATATATACCAATCCTTGATGATCTTTGTGTTTTTTCAACCATAAGATTGGAATCGTGCATTTTACAATCTTAAGTGACCTCTACAGAGATATTGTACTAGAATCATGTCATTCCAGTCCCCAGTACTGTGGATGCACAACATTCTTCTTCAGCCGCCAAAAGGCTGTGGTCCCCTCAGAATGAGAAAGGATTTCCATCCATCTTTTTAGCGTTAAGATCTTGTCAGGTGGAGTGCTTCTTTTTGACCCCCACACCTAACTGTAGGCTCACCTCTGTGATGCTATTCCACAGAAACCCATCAACAACAGGATGACCTACAACACAGTTGTCTAAAACATTTTTGATTTATTGCAATAAGAAATAACTGATGTTTCATAAACTCTTGCTTCTAATCTTAAGACAATGTGATTTGCTCACACTTGGTACGTCTCCAATCAGTAAATGTCACGTCAAAGTTAGACTGTATTTGATATACAGGTTTATTTGATTAATTCCTCTCAAATAAAATATTCCTCTCATGTCAAACTCATACTTTTACCTAATAAAATGATTTGTTTATATAGTGTCCTGCTGAACTACTCATACCTTGTGGCATTTTGTGAAGTCACATCCACTAATGTCTGATGATTGATTGCTCTAACAAGGACAGAGCAACTGGTGAGAGTTATTGGGAAGATGGTTGAAGGTAAATACTGGTCAATCATGGATTAGGCAAATAGATAATACTGGGGTTGATTTGCTTTTGTTTTAGCAGGACAGAAACACAAAACATACATTCAGAGCTACTATAAATCAGTGCAGATCAAAACTCATTGATGTAGTGGAATGGTTCAATACATAATTTGAGCATAAAGCAAATATGTTTTTGACATATTTCCATCATGTTGTGTATTTATACGTTTTAAAAAGATTTAAAGATTTGAAGCACTATTTTGTTGAGGACACATACAATTTCCTAATAAGCAGCATTACATAATGATGGATTCTACAGGACAAATTAGTTCTTCCCTTTCACTTTTGCTCATTTCCAGAATACCAAAAGTGTTTCTTACTTAAAAATCCACAGAACATGGCTGAGATAAATCACCACTGATCAGCAAAGAGCGGAACTCTCTCTCCCATGCTACTTAAACCTTCAGTTATATCATTTATGTTTGGATCACTTTGGATTTGATATTTTCCAACAACTGCTTATTTTTAACATTTATCATTAAATTTTATAGTAAGAAAACACATAGCTTTCCTAGGTGCCAGTCAAATGGAGTATTAGTTGACAAGGGTGGAAAAGCCCTTAGAAATCCAACTTAGGGGACCTCAGTGTGTCTGTGGCTAAAGTACAGATGTTTGAAATACATTGTGTAGTAGTTTCTATTTGTTTAAAAAACATTGAGGAATAAGACAAAAACACCATTTACAGAGGGAGAATTCAAATGTTTTCAGGATAACGTCTCAATGAGGATGAGATACATTTTTGTTACCAAATATTGACATTTAACATGTGATCAAAGTAAAACTTTTGATTAGTTCCTTCATAACTTGGCCTCACCCACCATGTCAAACAACCAACACACAATCGAGGACACACTCTGGACTTAATTATCAGCAAAGGTTTAAATATATCCGACCTCTTGGTAATTGATATTGCATTATCTTGTCATGTTTCGGTTTACTAGACTCTGAGTTGACACAAAACAAGACAGTGATTAAGAAAATGATGTTTATGAACAAAACAATATTTACCCAAGGAGATTTCGAACGGGGAGAGTCCTGTAGCGGATGAGATGTGAGAGTTGTGTGCTTATTCGATCCAGGATAACTGCAAGCTCAATGATTTGGGGTTGTTAATACAGAGACATCTGAAGGTGTTCTCAAGTTCTTGGTTCATTCTCTCACACTGACCGTTGGATTGTGGGTGGAAACCAGACGAGAGTTGTGGTTCGGCCCCCAGAGACGAGCAAAATTCTTTCTAAACTTGTGACATGAACTGGGGGCCTCGATCAGAGATGATCTCAACTGGGATACCCTGGAGTCTGAAAACGTGTTGAATTAGGATTTTAGCAGTAATGGCGGAGGAAGGGAGCTTGGTTAGGGCAAACCTAACATATCTGACCATTTCTGTATTTTCTTTGAAAGTACAATTTCTGCTAAACTATCTTGCCACAGTGAGATAACTGTAAAAAAGCGTTTTCAAGGGGACAGTTCAGTTGAAACCTTTAAACATATTTATCCTCCCACCACATCCCCCTCATCTCCTAACTCCAACTCAGTAAATAAGCTTCTAGATACTTTCCTTGCAAAAATCTCAGACATTGATTCCATTGTTCCAACCCAAGTGAAAGTAGTCTCAGGCAGAAAGAAGTCTGGCTGGACAAGCGATCCACTAGTACGTAGTGAAAAAACGGAGTGTCGACGAGCCGAGAGAAAAAATGGAGGAAAACTCGACTCCAGGTTCACTGTGAGATCTACAAAGAGAGACTGAACAGATAGCACTTAACTTTAAAAGATGCTAGGGAAGCTTTCTTCTCTGAAATCATTAACAGAAACATTAATAATGCACGGACTCTGTTTGCAACAGTGGAAAGACTAACTAATCCTCCAGTGACAGTAGCCCCTAAACTAAATTCTACCAAGGCTTGCAATGAATTTGCCAGCTTTTTCACTGAAATGATTATAACAATTAGACGGTTGGTCTGTACAGCAGTACCGAACTGACTAATGTTATACCCAATTAACACCAATGTAGAGAAAATGTCAGAATTCCATGAATTAAACCAAAATAACCTTGAAGATTTCCTTAACCAATTAAGCTCCTCCTCTTGCTGTCTTGATATCCTACCCACAGCTTTCCTTAAGAAGGTTTTCCCTGTCATTGGGTCTGATCTGATTCAAATAGTGAACTCATTCCTCCTGTCAGGTGTCTTCCCTTAGGCATTAAAAACAGCAGTTATTAAACCACTGCTAAAGAAGAATAATTGGGACATGTTAATGCAGAACTATAGGCCAATCTCTAATATTCCATCCATCAGTGAGATTATGTTTCAGCAGTTAAATAGCTTCTTAAAAATGACCAACCACTTTTATGTTTTTCAGTCTGGTTTCCATGCTCAACACACTACTGAGACTGCCCTCGTCAAAGTTTTCAATGACATAAATACAGACTGTGGTAGAACAACAGTGCTGGTTCTGTTGGTCCTCAGTGCAGATTATGACAACAAATAAGATTAACTTTGCAGATGATACTCAGCTCTACATTACGATGTTGCCAGATAACTTTGATCCCATCCAAACCCTAAGTAAATGCATCGAGCAAATCAATGGATGGATGTGCATAACTTTCTCCAGTGGAACAGAAACAAAACTGAAGTAATTATTTTTGGACCTAAAGAGGAACGATCAAGAGTCAGCACACAGCTTCAGTTAATACAGCTAGAAAATACTGATCAGGCCTGATACTTAGGTGTAGTAATGGACTCAGACCTGAACCTCCAGGGTCACATAAAGGCAGTAACAATGTCAGCCTTCTATCACCTGAAGAACATTTCTAGGATTAAAGGACTGATGTCACAACAGGACCTTGAAAAACTCATCCATGCGTTTATCTTTAGTCAGATTGATTACTGCAACAGCGTCCTTACAGGTATGCTTAAAAAGTGAGTTAGACAGCTGCAACTGATCCTGAACTCTAGAGCCACTAGAGCCAGGAAAGTAGAGCACATCACCCTGGTTCTAAAGTCCTTACACCGGCTCCCTGTAGCTGAGAGAGTAGACTTAAAAATACTTTTACTAGTTTATAAAATAATTTAATGGCCTGGCGCCAAAGTATCTTGAATATTTACTGTCACTATACCAACCCCCCAGACCACTGAGGTCCTCTAATTCCAGTCTACTCAACATCCATAGAATTAGAACCAAACACGAATACTTTATATTTTATGCTTTATTTATCCCACGAGGGGAAAAATAAGTAAATTCATGGAGAAGCAGCTTTCAGTTTCTATGGTCCTCTTATCTAAAACAAACTTCCAGAAAGCTGCAAAGCTGCTGAAACAATGATTCCTTTTAAATCACAGCTAAAAACCCATCTGTTTAGAGCTGCCTTCAGGGAATGACGACGGGTTCAGGAGTACTGCTCTAATTCAACCACAAGGAGGATGCTAGCAGCTTGTTTCAAATCTAGAAGCACTGTGAACTTTTTAAAGACCATTTCTGGCATGCACTAGGAAAGCATTACAGGAAGTTGCAAAAGCTCTTTATCTGTTCATTGATACTTATTTTTTATTTAAAAAAAGGTTAGGTTTTATTATTTGTTTTACATACTGTCCCTTCTTTTCGCACTACTGGAAACAATGCTGACAGTAGCACAATATTAATTTGGCAATATATGTTATAATTCCCAACAGCTTTTAAATTATAGTAACATCCTATCAAATTAATTACATTGTTTTAGCTTTGAAATTAACAAGACAATACTGCAAGTATACTTCAGTTGATTTAGGAAAATACAGCAATGTACTGAAATTCACAAAGTCTTTAAAATTTCATTAACATAATGTCAGATTGATTGCATGGTTCTTACAGTGATTTTGTTGTGGTACAATACTTGTAATCCTATTCTATATGTATTAATATATTGTAAAATACTCTCATTTATGACATTCTGTTACAGTAACACACTGTCAAGTTGATTGTCTACATGATCATCTTTTACCATGTAGATTAAGACCTTTTCTTTTTTAAATAGTTACTTCTTAATTCTTCCTCAGCTGTGTTGATAAATGGATTTTGTTCACTTTGGATCACTAATCAAGTGTTGTACAAATGCTGTGAAACAGAGGAAGCATATGTTGGCATTATACTGTACATTAACGGCAAACCTCACAGATTATGGGAAAACATATATAAAGTTAAAAGTTTTCTTAGAACATGTTTTCCTCATTTGCATTCCCGCCGGTCTGAATGTTACAGATTCCTGTGTAAAAAAGGCAGATGCTTTAATTTTTTTCACTATGTATTCATGTATTTTCAGAATAGCTGTGGTTGAATGAGAAGTTCGTCAAAGAAGCTGTCAGATTTCTTCCTCAATGTTGTTTATGATGTGTATATGTCTTTTTGTGGTGTTCGCAAAGTGCTGCGCCACACTCTGTCAGCCCTGCATGAGACAGACGTCGTATGGATTCATTGATTGACAGCATGACTGGAAGCTGCCAGGCTTGAAGCATTGAGTCGGCTCAGTCGATTTGTCCTTGGCTGACAGAGAGAGAAGTGTGATGACACACAGAAAGAGCAAACTATTAATTCACAGAGTCAGTGTTACAGTAAGCTCCAATGCAAGGACAGCACTAAAAGTGATTGGAAGGAGAACAGGACAAAGGTTGGATAAAAGTGATGATAATGATGATTAACTTAATATTAACAATAAACTTTTTCTTAAATGTTTAAAACAATGTTTTATTCATATGTTGTATGACAGGTCCCATACAGTTATACAGAGCATTTTATTTGACAAAAAGAAAATTGTCTATTTGTCCAGAATTATAAAAAACATATTCATAATCAGATTTTCCCTCCAGATAAGTAAGACAAAGTGAGCACAGCCGCTGGAATAAAAGCAAACTAAATACAACATTTATTAAATAGTGCAGGTAATTTAATTTGAAATATGTTAAAAGTTTGATTTGAATAATTTTTTTACCGGAAGAGATGTTAGAAACAGAAGATGACAAGAGTAACACATTTTTACTTTAGTTTTTGTTACAAGGGATATCCTGATTAAGATTTATTTTTGTTCCTTGTACCAATCCTAGTGATTTCAGATGAAGTGTTTGCTTATGCTTATACTCAGTGGCTTTAAAGCACAGTCAAATAACACACTTCAGTTCATGAGTTTCATGTATTAATTTCAGTTTCCCAAAGTGCTATGCAGACATTTAGATTGTTTAATCTGTTTTGATATGACTTGTTGATCATTTGGCTTGTAATATGTATACATAAAAACTTTTTTAAATAAAAGTTTAGGTTTGAGCTGCATTTCCCAGCATTCCTAGTTGTCTGGGCACGTGGCCATCTTGGTCTTTCTATTCAAGCGCTGCTTGGTATCAGAGACACTCCACGCATGGATCCTTTCCTTCTAACCTGCTGGTCAGGAAAGAAGGCTTCTTTAAAACCTTCAAAGTGAAGCTAAAAATAGCTATTGAACCTCCTGTGCGTGCATCCAGGGGTGATCTTTTAAAAAGTTGACATGTGGTCTCCAGCAAACTGAACCGTTCAGTTTGCCTGTTTGGACACAAGTTTGCCTGTTTGGACACAAGTTTTTTTTTATTTTTATCTTTTTTCTTGGTCTGGACTTTGATTACTGCTGTGCTGGGACCAATCATACAGCGAACTGCCTCAAAGTAGGACCCCTCCGATAAGTGTCTGGGCAGAGATAAATTAGAACAATTTAGATATTTCATTGAGTTGTTTTGATGTGTGTTGAACGCTGAACCTACTGTTTCAATGAAGCTGCTGATTGCATGCTGTGAAAATTTGCTGTGTTAACTGGTTGAATCCAGAGCGGAGTTTGACTCTTAATTTGTACAGCTAAACAAGTTAATAGTGCTGGGACTCCGCTCCTCTCTCTTTCTCTCCTACATCCTCTCTTTCCTCCAGCCTTGTCTCCTAAATGCACACCCACAGACCATATTTGGAGTAATTGTTCACCACTGCACAATGTTCTTTAACCGGTGCACCATTGTTTGTATGTTTGCATGTTTGTAGTGTAGGTATAGAATTTATTGATGTAATACTTTGGCTGTAAGGTTGCTCTATTTTATTAATAAATTATACTGTAGAGAGAAGTTGTTTGTGCTTAGTCTGGTGTATGCATACAATTGTATTGCCCCACAGTGTTGAATTAATTTCCTTCATAAGAGACTGAGTGTTTGGTTCAATATTCACAGTCCCAGGGTGGTGCCCCAAATTGTTTAGCAAAATAAACTCAACAACTGCATCAATAACTACGTTAACATCCAAATATTAATCATAATTATAAATGGTTATGTGAAACAAACGTTATTTGCACTTCCTGTTGCACAACAGACAATGATGTGTCTGCAAGACCACAACGGTTCGCCAGTCTTTCGTCAGTCTGCGTGAGCTGTTCGTGCTTCATCCACTTGATGATATCAGATAAATTACCTTGTTGTCTCTGCTGCTGCCTCTCAGAACAGCGACTTCAAAGTGAGATTTCTCATCTCCTTAGCATCAGATTCTGACCAGTCATCCAGTCATGACCCATAACGTGTTTCAGATAAGTATCCGTACACTTCTACAGGTGTCCCCCTTTAACTGAATATTATTCTTCCTCAGTAATCCCCCTTTTCACACCTTTTAAAGGGGTCAACAGGTCATAAGCTAACATAAAAACCCACCATATGTACAAGGTTGGAATTGTTGATCCAACAAAGTCCATGGTTTAAATGTTGTTCAGTTTAACCAAAACAGTACAATTGCAATGTAATAGTAACATTGTCTAAAACTACTGATTTAGTCCTTTATTTGATAAGCAACAATAAATCATGCCCATCAAGAAAAAAAAAGTGATCGGCTCCATCACCTAGTGGGGTTGGGGGGCACTTGGTTTTGTCGTTTGGGACACTGTTGCTGATGTGGGGGTTTTGGGGGTGGAGGCGTCTGGGGGGGATCCCGGGGGGTGGGATCACTGGGCGGATGGGGCGCTGGACGTCGCGGCCGGCCTGGGGTTGGGCTTTGGGTGGTGACTCCTGATGGCTGCATGCGGTGCCTTGGGGGGGTTGCACTGGCGGACATGGGTTACTGGCCTGGTGGCCGTGCTGCGCCTGGGTAGGGTCTGGGGTGGGCCTGGGGATTCGGGGCTCGGGGGCGCCGCGCCCCCTAGCATGTGCAGCCGCCTCTCTTTTTTTTCTCTGGGCCGATTGTCATCGCCAGTCCCTGTATGGCGTCTCGCCTTGTTTGCTGGTTGGGGTGCCTGGCTGCTGGTCGCGGCGGCTGGGTGGCGTTTCTGGGCCGGATCAGTCCTTTTTTGCACTGGACTTCGCTCCTGGGTCTTGGTCTTTGTGTGGGGCGCTGGGGTTGGGCATTTGGCCGGGATCGGTCCGACTTGCGGGTGGACTGGCCAGGTGGTGGGCGTGCAGGGCAGGTGGGTGGGGCGCTGGGTTTGGTCTCCTGCCGGGCCGTTGAGCAACAGTGGTCGCTCCACAAAGAATGAGGCTGGTGGATGTCGGCCTGGTGGGTCGGCCGCCCGGCTCATCGGTTTGCTCCTGGTCTGGGCAGGTACGTCGACGTGGTTCGGGCTACGGGGGCCTCCGGTGTGCGGGTGGCGCTGGGGGCCTCCATTGCTGGCGGGGAGGCTGGTGCTGTGTGGCAACAGGTGCTCTCCCCCTACGAGGGCACTTGGACGGGGGGGAGGGGTGTGCGGGAGGGGGGGGTGGGGGTGGGGGGAGCGAACTCAACCTGGGTGTCTAGTGTCTTTTGTGTTTTGAGAGTAGAGCGAATGTCAGGGTGGGTTTAGTTCCCCTTCTGGGATGGGGCTGGGGGGACTGCCTTGGGGTCCGTGGGGCTTTGTGGTGCTGTGGCCGTGGGCCCCGGGTCAGACGTGCCATGGCCTCCCTCCCCTGGTGGATCCCGGTGAACAGCGGTGCCTATTGGGGTCAGTGGGGGAGCTGGCTCCCTGGGAAGACATTTTGTCTCCCAGTCCTTCCCTCCCCATCCCTGGACACCTCTGTCCACCCGCTCCATCACTTTACCACTCATATAGGGTCTTGGAGCATGGGCACATCACTGGGGTGCGAGGAGGGGCGTCCCTCCTCGCTGTCCCGTGGTGTCCTGGGTCCCAATTTTAATATACAACTTAGACACTCCCACTTATAACATTTTCACACGACACATATGTAGGGACTTTGGGGTGGGCACACTTTTCGGCATCCAGAGGGGGAGCGGTACAATCAGCTTCACCTCTGGTGCCGGTGCCCACTGTTAAACCACATATAGACACTGAGGGCTCGGGGTGGGGGTTGGGGGATGTGTGGCTGCCTCCCCCACATCCCACCCCTCTGTTTTAAATGCACATTATAACAACACGCATCAACACCATACTCGAGCGGGAAGATGGAGGCTAGGGGTCTTTTCCCACCCCTGTTCGCTACGGGCCATCAGGGGTTGGGGTCCGGAGGGGGACAGGCGGTCTGGTCGGGGTCCTGGGCTGTCGGGCTGCTTTGCCACTGTGGGGCCCTTGGCGGTCTGCTTGTCTCCATCCTAGAAGGTAGGGGGTCCACCTCCCGGGTCCGGGGGCTGGTGGCTCTACTGGGGCATCAGTACCTGGACCTGGGAGCATAAAGTGTGCATGGGGTGTGTGAGTGAGGGTACAGCGTCATTTTTTTGGGTGTCTTGGTGAGTCAGTGAGAATGTATGTGTTTAAGAGGGAGGGAACGTATGACTGTGTCTGTATGTCTTTGTCTACCTGTCAGGTTGGATCTTGGTCTGTCCCCTCGCCTGGCGCACCTCAGGCCTTACACTTAATGGGGGGCCTATTTCCCCTCCGTCACTCCCCGCCGGTGACGGGGGCCCCTGCCTGCCGGTGCGCCGGTGGTCAATCCGGTTCGGACCTGGTGCGTGCGTGGCCGGGCCTGGGGGGGGCGGTGTGTCGGTCGGCCGATGCGCTGGGCCGATATCTTCCTTTGGTTGGTTGGGGCACCTCTTTTAGAGGTGCCAGGTTTGGGATTGTTGGGTGGTGCCTGCTCGGTGGCTTGGCGGGATGCGGATCCGGCGTCTCTGCTCGTTTGATCACCTGTTCTGTGCGCACCGTGCGTGGCCGGTTCATTGGCGGGTTGGACCGGCCCTGGCCCTCGTTTGAGGCCTGGTCTCGGCGCCCTGCATTGCGTGGGATCAGGACCCGGGAGCTGGTACAACTTGGCGTCCAGATGCTGACTGAGCCCGGCCTGGGGATGCTGTCCGTCCCCTGCGGCTATTGGTTGGGCGCTGGGATGTTGGCGGTGGGGATTGGCCTAGGGCGGAGGCGTTGTGTGGCGGCCGGCCGCGGCCCCTGCAGTGCCGGGGGCCCCTCGTCGGCCGGTCCCTTGTCGGGTCCCTGCTGGGGGTTGGGGTGCCCCTGGGCCCCGGCTCCCCCGGTCCGTTGACCGGTCCGTTGACCGGCCCGCCCCGGCTTGTCACTGCTGCCCCCCGGGCCCCTGCATAGTGGCCGCTGGATGTTCCGCTGGGGTTCTCCTTTGCTCCTCTCTTGGGGGATGCGGTCGGCCCGGCCGGGTCCGCCTGGGGCTCTGGCGGTCCTTTGGACGTCTTTGCTCCGATCTCCTTCATGTCTGCACCGATTCCTGGGGGACGGATTTATGTCTTCTCACACCAACTATCGAACACTCTTATGGAGAAACCTTATATGCACCAGCATGCTAACACACACACATAGATGTGGGGTCTCTGGTGTTTAAAGATATATTCTTGGGCTGAGGTTATCATTACTAGAGCTTGATTAATCGGTACCATGAGTTTTTCTGTGACATTGTTGTTGTATTTTTATATCTATTTTTGTGTGATGTGGTTGTGTAATTCTTAAGTTCACAATGTTTGGTTGGGTTTGTCGATGTTCCTTTTTCGTGTTTTGTTTTTCCCCCTCTCTCTGCCGTCCTGTGGGTATGGAGGCAGACTTCAATGTTTTCCTGTGTTTTCTTTGTTCCCCTTCCTCTCTTGTATTTTCAACTCACCCTCTCTCATGACATTTTGTTTCCTACCTCTCTTCTTCATCTTCTTTCTTTCTTCTCCTTAATTTTCCGTCTCCGTGTCCATAACATCAGGAAATAAAAACCCCAACAATTCATAATAAAGATTTTTCACACATAAATCAAGTGGAGTACTATAGCAAAAGCTGTACTGCTCCGCTTGTGAAAGTAAATCTGTTGGGCTTCTACTTGGTACTCAGACACCAATTCTGAGCTCCACACTGCCAAACAGGACACGTAAAAAAAAAAAAATAATAAAAAAAAATTGTAGGTATAGAATTTATTGATGTAATACTTTGGCTGTAAGGTTGCTCTATTTTATTAATAAATTATACTGTAGAGAGAAGTTGTTTGTGCTTAGTCTGGTGTATGCATACAATTGTATTGCCCCACAGTGTTGAATTAATTTCCTTCATAAGAGACTGAGTGTTTGGTTCAATATTCACAGTCCCAGGGTGGTGCCCCAAATTGTTTAGCAAAATAAACTCAACAACTGCATCAATAACTACGTTAACATCCAAATATTAATCATAATTATAAATGGTTATGTGAAACAAACGTTATTTGCACTTCCTGTTGCACAACAGACAATGATGTGTCTGCAAGACCACAACGGTTCGCCAGTCTTTCGTCAGTCTGCGTGAGCTGTTCGTGCTTCATCCACTTGATGATATCAGCCAAATTACCTTGTTGTCTCTGCTGCTGCCTCTCAGAACAGCGACTTCAAAGTGAGATTTCTCATCTCCTTAGCATCAGATTCTGACCAGTCATCCAGTCATGACCCATAACGTGTTTCAGATAAGTATCCGTACACTTCTACAGGTGTCCCCCTTTAACTGAATATTATTCTTCCTCAGTAATCCCCCTTTTCACACCTTTTAAAGGGGTCAACAGGTCATAAGCAAACATAAAAACCCACCATATGTACAAGGTTGTAATTGTTGATCCAACAAAGTCCATGGTTTAAATGTTGTTCAGTTTAACCAAAACAGTACAATTGCAATGTAATAGTAACATTGTCTAAAACTACTGATTTAATCCTTTATTTGATAAGCAACAATAAATCATGCCCATCAAGAAAAAAAAAATAGAACCACTGGGATAGCACAGCGCATTTATGTTGAAGTTAAGATGATAAAGTGAGTATGATAATGAGGGCAATGATTTTGTAAATTAGTGTTGATAATTGTAAATGTAAATACTGAAGGGATGATGATTATCTAATAATTGTATAGAAATATAATGATGATAAAATTGCTACTGATTATTTTTAATGTGACAATATTTTGTTTTGAGATTTGTTGATGCAGTCCCATTATTCTGGTAATGATGATAAAGATAAAGGTGATAATAAAGCAGCACTAGCAACCTTTGTGTGAGTAATAGTTACACATGTTCCATAAATATCCTGTTTACACTCCCACTGTGTGATCTAACAGGTCTATGAGGCAGTCTCACACAGACACACTGAATGCAGTGTTGCAAAATGACAGTCCTCCCCTTCCTTCCAACTGTAGAGAACGCACCTTCAGCCATTCATCAGTGTCACCCTGTCGCCGTCGGTTACAGCCCGGGCCCGTCGCATCTTCATTACGGTCCAGATAAATCTGAAATAAAACCACAGATGATTTATTAGCTTCCGACGGCGTCGTGCTGGTTAGCATGGTCTGCTGCCACTCTGGCCTAGAGAGACAGTTCTGCGACATAAGCAGCAGAAATGTGATGTGACAGGGAGACGTTGGTTTGATATCAGTTTGTGATCACAAATTTTACCTGATGAGAGGAAGGGGGCACGAGGGAACTGTCACAGACCAGTGGTGTTTGTCAGACGCATCCCTGCATGACGCAAGGAAGCAGTGTGGAGGCCACAGAGAGACTTTAGGAAGAAAGCACAGTTGGCTTGTTCTCCTCATCTATCGAAGGGTGATGTTTTATGTCTGTTGTGTGCGCGTGTGTGTGTGTGTGTGTGTGTGGGGGGGGTTATATAAGTCTGTAATTTAAAAAAAAATACTGCATTACTAATAAACTATTAAGAACTATTAAAACTAAAGTGGGTGCCTATCACTGCTTTTCTTCATGCTGACTGCATCCATGTGAAACTGCTGAAATGTGCCATCTGAAAGGAAGTTATCAGTTTAGCTTTTATTTATTACTGTTATGGACAGTTTTTGTAAATGCAATTCATCAGCTGCAGAAGCCACAGTTCTTTCTGTGTAGTCGCCTTGCTGAAAAAGCAAAAGGTGACTCATTAAATATAATGATTCCTCGTGCAAAATGAATTGTGCATGCCTGTTGAGAAAGGGATAGCATAAAACTGTGTTTTTTATTCCTGGTCCTTAAAGAACACTGCCCTACATGTTTTAGATGTTTCCCTGCTTCAGCACACCTGATTTCAATTGATGGCTTATTAACAGGCTTTTCCTGAACTGCAGTCATCTGAATCAGGTGTGTCAAAGCAGAAAAACATCTAAAACATGCAGGGCAGTGTATCTTGAGGACCAGGGTTGGGAAAACACTGGAATAAAATATGCTTTCTAAACTAAAATGTAATTGCAGTGCATACGGAAGCATTGAAAAGAGTGTTGTAATTAGGATAATAAATATCTTTTTTATCCTTTTCTCTCAGAATGTTTGCCTTTCAGGTTGTTTATCAGGATTTTATGTAACAGCCTACACGAACTTATGCATATTCTTTTCTATAATCATTTATTGGATAAAAATTGCAGCTCTTACAACAGGCACACTTAAAAAGGGCAAATGTGCAATGTTTAAAAGTTGTTTTAAAATATATCTTTTATGTCTATTATCCAGTTATTCAAAAAAGAAACAGTGAATGTTTTGTATGTATAACTATCAACCTGGATTGAAATCTACTATTGCAAAAATCCATCAGTTGTTTCCTTTTGCATTTGTTGTCATGAAGCATGTATGAGAATATGATGTATCCCAAGTTCATGTTTTTTTATTTTATTTGTTATTTAATTGAAACCTAATGTCAATAAATTATTCTTTACTTGGCAAGGTCTGGTTGACCAGCTTTGTTTTTCTTGTTAAATTAAAAAGAAGCAATGCATTACAGTAACCAAAAAACAGATCCCTGTTAACAGGATCAGAATGTAATGTGTTAGGTAGAATTTGTCAACAAGACCACTACAAAACTCTACTTTATGGCTTGGCTGTTATGAGAGAGTAAGAGGTTAAATGGTTTGATGACACCAAATGTAACTTTTTGGCAAACGCTGTGTGTGGTGGAAAACTAGCACTGCACATCAACCTGAAAAAAACTATCCCCACTGTGAAACATAGTGATGGCAGCATCATGCAGTGGAGAGGCTTTTCTTCAGCAGATACAGGAGAAATCAGATTTGCTGGAGAAATGGATGGAGCTAAATACAAGGCAATCCTGAAAGAAAAGCCATTCAACACGGCAAAATATTTGAGAAAAGATGAAAAGTGCAAGGTAGTAAACAACAGTACAACAACCCTAAACATACAGCCAGAGCTACAGCGGAATGACATAGCTGTGTTAGAATGGCCCGATCAAACTTGATAAAATAAGAATGGATTTTACGGATGTCCATTACTTTCAGACAGGGTTTTTATACCATCAATGTAACTTTTTCAAAAAATCATTTTAGATTAAATTTACTATTTCTTTAAAAGGTCACTGATATGCAAACAACTAGCATATAAAGAAGTCTTGCACTACATCATTGTCTTTATAAATCCCCTCCTCCATTCAGTTAAGAAAGAAAAACTTGAGTACGTCTGAAAACAACCTTTTCTCCGTCCACATATTGTTTCTTTGTCTTAAGAGACACGATCTGCCACAGCTGTGTGCTGCTGAGATAAAAGGTGAGGATTTAGTCCGATATTTGTTTTGTGCCCAGCCGGTCCTCTAACCCTGGAGCCGGTCCCAGTGTAGCCGTTGCAACGGAGGCCAGTCCAGATGACAGAGCTCCAGCTGACTCAAGGCCAGTTCAGCGGGGAGAAGCACAGCTGAGACCTGCAGGTGTCACATTGTCCTGGTTGTCACTAACCCAATTACACCTGGACCGCTGGGGAAGAGCTCACTCTACCGTTTGGTGTGAAAGCACAGACACACATCTATGTACAGGCAATTGTAATACATGCAGACATGAAAGACATGTTTAAAGGGAATGATGAGGTAAGCCCAACTTTTAATGAAAAAGGACAGGAAATTAATATATTACTCTACTAATTAATCAAGCATTAGAAAATACAGAGTTGATGAAAGCAAGAAAAATGACACAATAATGTAAATTATTGTGCCATCTTTCCATTTCTTTATTGTTCTCTTTCTGCTATTGTGTGTGTTTGTGTCTCTGTCTCAGTGCCTTTTGGGGGTATTTAAACATGTGAATGAACAAATGTGTGTCGTTGATAAAATATATGCATGCAACATTGCAGTAAAACAACTAAATGTATGAGTGTTTGTGTGTTAACATAACTTATTTCTGATATTATGGGGACACAAATGTCTACATAGTTATATTATGAGGAATTGTGACTAAAACAAGTGCTCATGATGTCAGTCACAATTTTTATGGTAAAACAACCTTTCAAATTTAATATTAGGCAGGCTCTTTTTCTTTATAAAGATAGATTAATGAGTGTAAGTCAATGTAAAGTCCTCTTAAGTCATAGAACCGCAACTGTGCATGTGTGTTTTGCGTGTGTGTGCGTGCGTCTGCGTGTGTGTGTGCGTGCATGCGTGTGTTTGAGCTCTAATGGTGTTTAATGCCCAGACTAATGGTTTCAGCAGGGAATCCTTGTGCCGAGCTTTAGTCCAGGCCCAGGCTGATCGCTGGCAGGACCATTCCTCATCTTGATACCGCATGGAGGTGAGAGCCAGGGGAACACACACACACACACACAAGTGGTCTTCGGCTCTGTCTAGCTAGTGTGATCTCTGTTTCTTTTCCTTTGTTTCCTATTATTTCTTGAATCCTATGTCTCTTGCTACCTTATAAGCTGTCTCCCAGTTTCTGTTGAATCACGTTTTTGCTCCTGTTGTTTTTATTATTAGCCTTCCAGTTGAAACTTAAGAAACAAAAATGAAAACAACTTGTGCTTTCTAAGTTGTTTAGCTTATATAACAATGCAACAGCATTGAATATGTATCAGAACTATATAAAATATGAAAAGAAGCATTAACCACCCACGAAAGTGCATTTATTGGCCAATCAGGATAAAACACACAAGAAATATTTACCATCATAACCTATTAAGGCTTGGGGCTTTATAAAGGGGTGTTCTAACAGGTGTGCCTATAATGCTAAAGCTGAAGGCACTTGATGATGTCATGTTAACTGTGGCTGTATATTGCAAGATAATTGAACTGGACATTTAAAAAAAAAGAAAGTACCATATGCAATCTATTTACTAGTGAGTAGGCATGAGGGGAGGTTTGGAGATTCTTACTGTATGCCAGTAATTAACAAGAAATAATTTATATTAAGTCTGATCTGGTCCATATTTGGTTCTTATAAATACATCTGATGGGAAAAAATAAATAGAAACAGATGTGCATGGAAAATATATTCCAATAAATAATTATTTCTATGTCAGTGTTTGCAAGGGTAACTTTGGAAAGATAAGGTTAGAGTGAAATTTTTTATTTATTTAATATGTTTGAAATAATGTGTTTCTTCTTGCATTTTAGTGGCATAGGAAGATGCACTGCTTTAGCAGGACTTTCGTACACATTAACAGTCTAACATCAATGATTTGTTCACCAGCTAACATAAGCTGCCATGGATCTGTTGAACACATTAAAAAATTCTGCAAATGCTACAGCATTTACACAACGGCTACTGAAATATTGCATCAACAGCCCAGCGGCAATACTTAATTAAATGAAGTAACATTTCTAGCATTTGTTGCAAACACTATAGCCCCTTTCAAACAGGCCATGAAAAACTGTAATTTTCCAGACTTCGTCTGTTTTGCTTTTGAGTCTGAAAGCAATCTTCCGGACTTTGTGCGGATACCCTTTACCCGTAATTTTATGGATGAAGACCTAGTAACAAGAGCGGACTTTTCGCGGTATGGTGTTTGCGTTCAGATTATCAGGTAAAGTTCCGGGAAAGCTGGAGGGGTGTGGGGAAAAGGGGAGAGGGGCAGGGAACGCTGTGAGCCCACACATTGATGATGTATAAATGTCACAATTTTCCTTTGAGCTTCTTCGTCGATGTCTCTTAAACGTTTCCATGTGCGCTAAATTACACATCACATAGACGAGCACTGCGAGTAGATCTGCTGTTTTGTCGACCATCTTTGCAATAATCCATTTGTTTGGGGAAATGACATGTACGCCTGCCGCACTAAGTTTACGTCATATCCACATACAACCCCCCACTCCCCCACACCCCCCAACCCCAGACATTCATCAGGATCCTCTGGTACATTTCTTGCTGTGTGAAAACAGCCGAAATACAATGTTCTGGAAAAAAGTGGTGTATTTGAAAACACAACTCGATGGAATTAACCACAAATATTCCAGAACTTCTGTCTGAAAATGGCTTATGTAGAAGCTCAGTCTGTGCTGAAAAAGATTCATACACCTTGGAATGCCTTGAAACTGAAAGTGAAACTGAAGGCTCTATCTACTCTGTGATAAATTCAGCTAAGAATGCTCTGAATACTTCAGTGTGGAAATTTTAATTGAAAATTCTAAAGCTGCACAGAATTTATTCTCGATAGAATTGCTAAAAATTCCAGTGACTTTGGGGTGGGCTTTTCGGCATCCAGAGGGGGAGTTGTTTAATGCCCACTGTTAAACCACATATAGACACTGAGGGCTCGGGGTGGGGGTTATGGGATTTGTGGCTTGCCTTCCCCACATCCCACCCCTCTGTTTTAAATGCACATTACAACAAGACCTGGGAGCATAAAGTGTGTATGAGGTGTGTGAGTGAGGGTACAGCGCCATTTCTTGGGTGTCTTGGTGAGTCGGTGAGAATGTATGTGTGTAAGAGGGAGGGAAGGTATGACTGTGTCTGGATGTCTTTGTCTACCTGTCAGGTTGGGTCTTGGGCTTCCCTCTCGCCTGGTGCACCTCAGGTTTTACATTTAATGGGGGACCTATTTCCCCTCCGTCACTCCCTACCAGTGACTGATGCCCCTGCCCGCTGGTGCGTCGGTGGTCAATCCAGTTCGGACCTGGTGCGTGCCTGGCCGGGCCGAGGGGGCCGGTGTGCCGGTCGGCCGATGCGCTGGGCCGATGTCTTCCCTTGGTTGGTTGGGGCACCTCTTTCAGGGGTGCCAGGTTTGCGATTGTATGGTGGTGCCTGTTCGGTGGCTCGTCGGGATACGGATCCAGCTTCTCTGCTCGTTCGATCACCTGTTCTGTGCTGATAACTAAATATGGAAATAAAATACAACTAGACTGTGTTGTACCCCGTTTTCATGCAACTGAACAAGGAATTCCATGCTCCTGATCCCAACACACATGCACTATTCAACTGGGTGCTATTCAAATACAACATACATACTTCATAGATGTGACAAACCTTGATGTTTTATTAAATCTATAAATTTGATTAAATTTAGGCTTGTGTGACATGCATTTCCCATTATGCAAACATACATGACAGCATGGATAAAGTGTGTGACAGCAGCATTCTTCATGTCATGAATTCAAACTTTAAATGACAGTAATACTTTTAGTTTGTTGAAGAAGTCTTACTGCAGAATAAGACTAGAATAAGTTAAGTGTAAATTTATCACATTAAATATTGTCATTGTAATATTCCTGGATCCAAGGTAACTTAAGGAGATTTTACAGAGCGCATGAGAAGCTGGAATTGAATACAGAGGAGACTTTTGACGTAGTAACAACAGCCAAAACGAGTTTGCATGTGTTGATTCCTGTGTTGTGAACTATATCAAAGAAGAGTAGCCTCATTTTAAGTGGAAGTGTATTTATAGGTGCTGCACAGTGGTGAATTTAGTAGCACTGTTGCCATGCTGCAAGAAGGTATTGAGTTTGAATCACAGTCTTTCTACACAGAGTTTACATGTTCTCCCTGCATACATGGGCCTCTCTGGGTACTCCGGTTTACTCCCACAGTCCAAAAACATGAATCTCTAAATTACCCTTAGATATGAGTGTGTGCGTGCGAAGTTGTTTGTTCTGTGTGCCACAATGTTGCCCTGTGATGGATTGCCGACCTGTCCAGGGTATACCCCGCTTCCTGCCAAATAAATGCTAGAAAGATGCACCAGCTCCCCACGACCCTGCATGGATAAGTGAGAATAGACGATAGATGGCTGGATTTGCGGGTTGAACCAACTAACTTCAAAAAGGAAAGGTGATTGGAAAGCATCATGATTGAGTTGGAGAGGAGGAAGAAGTGAAGCGGCGTAGTATAATGGGATGGAGAGGGTAAGCTAAAGCAGGAGGGAGGGGAGTAAAAGGGTGCATGTGGAAAAGAGAGAAGGCAGAAAATAATAGAGTGCTGGGTTGGAAGTGAGAAGACGGCAGGGGGTACTTTTGTGTATTTGTGGGTGGAAGTGTAAAATAGTAGGCGGTATATGGGTATATTGGTGCCGGGCTGGGGGGCTGGGGGGCTGGTGGGGTATGTGTCAGTACAGATGCTCTGTGACCGGGTGTCACAGCTCGGGCCAGGAAGCTGAATCCACCGATTAATCACCGGGCCCCTCCGCTTGTAATCAAACGGGCTCTGGCCATGATGTATGAGCCATGTCACAGTTACTGACCAACACACACACGCACACACGGTTCATCACATGCACACATGTAGTCACAAATGTATGAGGATGAACAGACGCACGCGGCACCCAGAACAACCTCTGGCAGCTCACCGGGATTATGGGTGTCTTCCAAAGGCCACTGGGGCAGACTTCAAAGACGCAAATATAAACATTGTACAAAAGCCAACACATTATAATCTTAGTCCGCATCATGGGGCTAGCAAAGAGAAAGACCTGGAGAGAAAGAGTGTGAACTGAGAAAAAACTATGGTGAGTCAGAGGGAATTTGGGACTAATGAGGAAGACTGATACACTGAATAATGGGAGTAGAAGAAAGATGGATGAAAAGACTGGAGTCCTTAGAAAGAGGCCTGTAAATGAACAAATCAGGGAAGAGATAATGAGCGAGCAAGCTCCAGAAGGAAGTGAGGGGCTGAGGATGGGATGAAGAGGTGAATCCATGGGGATGAGGGTAAAGCTCTTGGTCAGCGGTTTCCACAGTAGCACTGGACAGGGGAGCTGACAGGATGAATAATTTAGGACGAGGTGTGTGGACATCGATCCCACAATTCACTTTTTGCCTGATCACACTGACCCATGCACAGATTCTCACAAACCCGACGCACTTAAATAATCACAGATGAGAGCTGACCTCCATCAAGCCGACATAGCAGCAAATGATTGCCATCTTACATCCATTATTTTGGCCACAACACAGTTACACCACCATTATCTCCAGCTTTACTCTGGCGTAAATGTGCACTTCTAGCATGTTTAATATACAGCACCTTTCTTATTTAGTGGAACCCCTGGTAAAGGTATATAAAAATGAATATATTTTATTTATTTTATTGTAGTAGATGATCTTACGCTCATAAAATTCAGAAAGTAATCAACTTTTAATTTCAGTACATTTATTCCCCGTGAAAGAAATCTATATAAAGGAAAGGTTTATAGATTTTTTGTGGGGTTTTTGTGTGTGTGTGTGGGGGGGGGGGGGGGGATTCAGTAAAGCATATGTAATGTCGAATTTCTGATTCATGACTTCCCGTTTCCCTAAGGCTTACCTATGATATGTTTGATAATAGTGCTAAATTTAATTGCGATGTTTCAACTGTTTTTCCTCTGTTGGTTTTATGAGATTATCCATAAATGCACCATTTATGCTTCAAAATATGAATAAAAGCTGTTTTTGTGTTCTGTTTAGCAGTACAGTTGCACTGTTGAATGTAACAGTTGTAATAAAAGTACCTTTATTGACAATAGACACACTGACTTATGAAGCGTAAATCCCTGAAGGTATGCTGTGATAGCTTTAAAGCCAAACAGACTGAGATTAAGTTGGAAATACCTTTTGTCCGTTTTTTTATCATAATAATAAATACCACAGATTATTGTGTTAATTTTTTTATATTTCAAATCCCCCATCCTTACTCACAACCACACAGACAGGAAGAATGGCAAGGGAAGGTTGAAAAGATCTCCAGGACTCACAGTTAGAGAACATCTGCAACTTTTACTTTGCGACATTGTGCTATTGGAGTAAAGGATTAAGTAATTTTACACAAGGTTTTTCATGTTTCTACTGATGGGGTAATATCGGTCGAAGGCCTTGTATATGTATGGATTGATTTGTGCACGGTTTAGAGTTTTTTAGCTTTTTGCACAGCTGCTTTTTTTCCCAAGCGAATGTTTCGCTTTGCAAAGTTGCATTTTTGTGTAGTTATAGATACTCTATATCTGCATCTCAACAAACCAAACACATGCTGGTTTTAAGGTAGCGCCCTAACACCTTTTTAATTTAAACTGTGGATGGAAATTTCTACATTTTTGGCTGAAGTACATAATGTCACCTTTAAACTACTTGAATTGTAATTGTCTTATCTTCTATAAATGCAAAAAAAATCATCACACAAAACCATCTTGGGACTGGCTTCCAGTTTTGTAACATAAGGCTATTTCACAGTTTTTTCCATTAAACTGATCTGCATTAACTCTGTGCTTCAAACGCAAAAACCTTTTGGACTTTTAAATACTTAAATAAGGATTGAAGTATCCTACACTGAATAAAAATTATTTTGAGGGCACTCTGTGAACACTGGTACATTTGATCTTTTGTGGAATAAAACAAAAAATCCCCCCCAAAAATATAAATTTTAGTCCTATTGTTTATCATTTGACTAAGACCCAGTTTAAGAATCAGAAGTCTAATTCAACCTAAATTTAAACCTGTCTTGAGTCCCAAAAAATCCCACAGCATGCATTATTTTTGCATCAGTGGTTAAGCTGCGGCAATCTGTCACCGCTGGTCTTTGTGTGGTGTAGCCAAAGATGTGCATGCCTCTGTACTCTTTAAGGTGCTGTCAGCTCCTGGATAGCAAGATGCATTGGGTAAGGTGCCCAGGTCTAAGATGATGCTCAGACGCTCTCATGAGAATCTTAGTTTGATTGATTCAATTACCTGAACTCTATATGTAAAGTTGATAAGGTCTGCGGGTCTGCACCAAGTGGTCAGGGGTGTGAATTTAGATTTTCAGATTTTTCCGTCACCGTTTAAAAAAAACAGTCAAATATGAAAAATATGCGGTTAAGGCGACCTCTGATCCAGACCTATGAAGTTACAAAAGCAAACTTCAGACTTTTCCAAACTTTTCAGGATTGCATAACAAGCCTTTGAGCTAACACCTCACTTTACCCATGTCTACCCCCGATTAATATCGGTGCATTGCCATTTTATCCCTTCGTACTGCTATTATTATTGTCATACTTAAACCATTAAGTATTAGTCTGTTATTTTGTTTGTTGCTCAATATATGTGTATATTTTGTTATGTTTTGGGGCACCAGTGACCTTTATTCATTCTACCACTAAGCCACACAGCACCCTGTAGTTATAAAAAAGGTTAAATCTCATAATTTTATTGTATATTACTTCTTGAAAAAGTATCTATTACAGCCTAAGTCCAATAATTGTGCTTCTGATCCTAAAATAGACCAGTTAGCTCTATTGAATTACACGATTAATGATGCATGATCATTCCAAATTAATTCAGTCCTCCTACTACTAGATATTATTTGAGTCACAACTCCACATTATCGATGGCAATGATCAGACTATGGAAATCTACATGAAATAATCTGTTTTTAAAGCAAGTATGAAGTGACTCTGTGTCAAAATGTCTTTGCAAAAAAATCAAGAATGAAGCTTTGAAAACTGAGAAGGGGAGAAGGCAAAAAGACCAGCACTGATTGAAGCCAGCTATTTTTATTTGTTACTTAATCAATCATATATTTATGTTTACATTGAACTGAATTAATCAGTAATGTGACAAAAAAAAATCCGTTTTTGAACTTGATTAGTATAATCATCCTACGTCTTGACAAAATATATTTTGGAGACTGATGCAACCATCTGCATCTACTTTTTTTTTTTGCCTGTGTTGGCAGAGTCCGATGGCTGTGAATGCAACTAATCCTAAGCCTAATCTGCCTAAAGTCCTTCCTGTTTGGTCCACCATACTTCCTGTCTACTACAACCTGATACTTCCTTGTTCAGGCACGTCTTTCATGCTCATGGCCTGCGACGCAAACCAAACACAGCCGCTCCCACTGCTTGTTTTCCTGGAGGAAAGAAGCAAGGGACAACTTTTAGATACTTATTTACATTGGAAACCTCTAATTGAGCAACTATGTGCCGCCTGATGACAAATCATCATATTTCAACAGTTTATTACTTTGCTGAGATTGATATTAAACTCCGGGTATAATGAACATCCACTTAAATGGCAGTCTTACATTTTTTTAGCAACATTCCCTCAGCCTCTGGCACAACACAAGACCATTTTTAACCCGACGGAACAATGTTTCTCCCAAATCTCCCCGGCTTCGCAGGCACCTCTCCTCTTCATTCATCACACAGCCTGAACAAGTGACCGGGGAATGACCTCACTCGCACGCAGACGATCTCACACACACACACACACACACACACACACACACACACGCACACACACACACACACACACACAGGCAAACTTGGAATCATCCCACACAAAAGCATGATTCATTTATCACAAACGATGGATACCTTGGAACACATGCTCCAACACGCGCCCTAATACACTCCCACGTAGACACATACCTTGGCGCGCACGCTCACGTGTAGCGGCTCCTTTCACATCCGTTACAGATGGGTTCTCCTCCTCCTCGCTCCTAAATGAATATAAATATGTCTCTTTGACATCATTCATCTGCCAGAGATGAACACATTTGCCTCATTTTGCCAAAAGAGGCAGTGTTGCCTTCTCTTGTGTCGCAGAGAGACGCATATGGGAAACAGAAATTGAAAAGTAGAATGGCGGCAAGGATGAAGACTTCTGAAAATATTAATAATCCAGTGGCATCTAATAAGGCTGGGGACAGAACAGTAAATGATAACGCAAATGGTTGATGCAGTTTTTGTTTTGCTTTCCCACAAAGACACGCAGGAGAACAAACTTCCAACTCTTTTTAAACACATTTTATTTGCTGCTGCCTCCGATGATCAAATCTGATCCCATCTCTTGTGACCGCAACCATTTACAAAGTGGTGCTTTAAAGCCCATCAGTTCCTTTCTCCAGTTGCGTAAAAACACCATAAAGGTGCCCTGATATAATCGGTAACAATCAGAGAAGATGAAGGCCAGATGACAAGTGAGAAGTGGATGTACTGAAGGAGATGTCGCTGATGGGAACAGATTGAAACAAAATGGCGGCTGATGCGCCACAAGGAGATGCCGTATGGGCCAGTGACAAGAATTCACGGAAGAACGACAATTAAGTGTTTGAGATAAAGATCATTCAGAAAGTTTATTTTTGTTCTTTTTGGGATCAAAAAGGAAAGCAATGCACCTGTTGAGAACCTTTTTCTGCCTCATAAAAAAAACTCTTCCATGTCATTAAAACATCCTTCAATTGTAATTTAGAAACCATTACCAGACATGATCCGTACACTCGGTCGCAACGTCTTCTTAATGTTCTGCCCGTGACGCCCTGAGGGAGGCGACAGCGGTTTTCAAAGTGAACCAGCTTCTGCTGCAATCTGTGCTCCATATGTCATTAAGGCCATTAGGGAAACACTGCGTTAACGTTAAAGCTACAGCACCAGCCTGGTTCAATGTGAGCCCCTGTCGAACGACATAAAAGCAAAGTCTCACTTTGTCTCCCCTTCCTCTCTTTGTCTGGCTGCCTGCCTTAACAAGCCATTGTCTTTTTTTCCCACCACCGTGCTTTTCGGAACTGCATCCTCCATTTCCCCGCTTTGAGTCATTTCTCTTTCACTTTGCCCTTTTCCCCCCCTGCCTGTCTGTCTCACCTTCACAGGCGCTACGCTCTGCCACTGGGTTCAGTAGAAGAATGGGGGTTTAGGTTTATGGGATAATATGACAAGTGAAAGAACACTGAAATAAAGTTTTCCAGCTGTCTTTGATTGATAATATTCTTTTTCTTAGTTTTGTTTCTTAATTTAAATTTCTTCTTTTTGATTTTAGAGCATTTGCCTAGAAAATGGAATCCAATTATCAAGCATCAACCCAAAGTGATCAAAAACATATAGGTTTTTCCCAACAGATCTTGTACTGAACAAAAAACAGAAAAGTCAAAAGTAATTTACAAAATGACATAAATAAATGAAAAACAAAACATAAACTTTTAAAATGTTTTCCTAATTTTCCTGAGAATTATTTATGTTCAATTTGATCTTAAATTTGTTCACATTTGTTCACATTTTCTTTTTATTATCAAGTGAATTCCATAAATTAACTCCCTGTAACTGGGGCACATTTCTTTGAGTTATCCTCCCATCCATCCACTGGCTATAACTGCTCATCCTTGCAGGGTCGGGGGAAAGCTGGTGCCTATCTCCAGCGTTCACTAGGCAAGAGGTGGGGTACACCCTGGTCAGTCCATTGCTTGGGAACATAGAGACACACTGGACAATCAACCATGTACGCACACACAAGGATAATTTAGAGAGACCAAATAACCCAACAGTCATGTTTCGGACTGTAGGAGGTAACCAGAGTACACAGAGAAAACCCAGGCATGCACAGGGAGAACATGCAAACTCCATGCAGAAATACCCCAGGCTGGTATTTGAACCATGCACGGCAACAGTACTACCAACTGTGCCATTGTGCAGCCCTTTCGGTTGGTTAGTTCCAACTTAGGATTTTACAGAAATACAATTTTCCTTTATAGAACTTGTTTTGAACCTTATACTATGACTTTTTTCTGTTTTTGCAACATGAAAATCCATTCTGGAAACAGGATTCCTACACTTATTTCACATCACAATACCCCCCCTTTCTAAGCTCAAGATCAGTTTTCATTAACATTTGGCATATTCAATATTTCTTTGTTACAGCTTTGTTTTAAAATCTATAATATTGAGGCTTTCCAAATCTTGCATGATTATGTTACACTAAAGACAGATTTCTTTTGTGGCACTAACTGCCTTTATGCTTAGTTATTATACAGGAAACAGGCGGAGAAAAAAGGGAGAAGCGTGCAGTGAAGTTGCTGAGATTGGGATTTGAACACCTGACTAATGGATCAAGGAGAAATAGCCTTTCAGGTAAATATTCTGTGGACTAACAAGACAAAAGTGAGAAATTTGGAAAGGTGTGCATCCTGTCACATCTGGAGTAAAACACAATGTTTCAGAAAAAAAAAATCATACCAGTAGTCAAAAAGGTGCTGGTAGCTTGATAGTCTGGGGCTAATTTTAAAATTCACAATCGATGACTTTTGCTCTCTGCCAGAAAGTTCTGAAGGAAAATGTCTGGATATAAGCGTGTTATATTAGGCTCTAGCACAATTGCATTATATTGAGAGAATTTATTATGATGCTCACCAGAAATTCCACCTATAACTGACTTAAAAAAATACAGTGAGTTTTGGAGTGGCCTAGTCTTAGCCCAGAGTCAAATCAGATACAGATGCTGCAGCATAATCTTAAACAGGCTCCACCTGCTTCAAAACTCCACAGAAATAAAACTATTCTGCAAAGAGATGTGGGACAAACTTCATTCATAGTGCAGTCATTGCTGCCATAAGTGACACAACCACTAGTGTCTAAAAAGGTTTTGAGGCCATTAGTTTGTGTTTTTTTTATTTTATTTTTTTTTTGGGGGGGGGGGGGGGGGGGGGGGTTATTTAAAAAAATTTTTTTTTTTTACATAGGGCCATTTAGTGGTTTCCAATTATTAACCAAAATCAGGATTTGAATCTTGTTTTTTTATTTTCTCAAATTATTTCTCAAAGATTTGAAACATTTTATTTTGAGGACATGGAGGAAAGCCCTTTCACATCGTTGGAAGATATTTTAAGAACTACCGTTTCAAAACAGATTTTAAAATTTGAATGATAAATATTTAAAACATATGACCTTATTTTGATAATGTTTGTGACTTTATACAATAGACTTTGGCATTTTTGTCCTAACAATCTATTTGGTTTCCAACACAGTTTGTGATCACTAATGAGCTTTATAGATTAATTTTCATAAACTATGTTGTGAGTCATTACTAGGAAAAATGCCCCAGTAAATGTTTTTATTTTTATTTTAGGCAATAGAGATTATCTTTTTTGATTCAACGATCCATCACTGTTGGAAACCAAGGAACCGGTACGGTATGTTCACCTAGAGGTTAGCTAGAGGTCAGCAAGTGGAGTATCATATCTCTGCTCTAATCCCACCACCCCTCCCGTTTCCTCCTCATTTCTTCTCACCTCCTCACTCCCCATTCCTGTGACAAAGAGAGCCAGTTTGGTTGCCAAGGAAACAAGCTTTTTCCACAGCAATGTTAGAACACGTGGGAAGGGCAGGGTGGCTTTTGTTTCGTTCCCAAGATGAAGGATTTTCCACATGCATGTTTAATCGCCAGACTTATGGCCCCCGAAGCCCAAGAGCCCCGGCCCATCTACCACCGCCTGATTATGCTCAATGGAGCTTCTGACACCTTCATCTTGCCTGTTTTATCACACTTCCCGGCTCCCACAGCAGCTAGCCTAGCCATTGTTGCACAGCGTTCTTGATGAGACCACAGCTGGGACCACAGATAGTCAGATCAAACAAGGAAGGCACACATGCATCCGTTAATGGTTGTACGCCTGGCCAAATAAACATGCTGACTTTACATACACACATACATAAGACTGGGCTTACAATCCTTTTTGCTTTTTCGTGTATGTTGGCACCCACCCAGTTCTCTTTGGCTTCGCACAGCATGGGGGAAATATGGCTGATCTCCATGGGAACTGTGTGCCGTTCTGCTACAGCTGTGATGTATGTGGTGACACTTTTGACCCTGTGTTGAACTCTATATTGCAGGGAGACTATCCCCCCTGCTATTTGTTGCGTATAGCTTCAGCTAACGGTATATACCAGGGTCACGGTCCACTACATATTTTTCTTCCTCTATGAGGAAGAAAAATATGCTACCCTTGTTGTAGAAACTATAAATGCATTTTTTTTAAATATGATGTTGTTGGTTATTTCCCTGTCAGTCAAAGTGAATTATCTCCAATTTTTGTCAAGTATACATCGAAAATACACCAGAAATAATTCAGACACAAATATCTTTTTGATGAATTTTGAATTTTCTCTAAGGCTGTAATAATAATACAACTTTTCTCGGGTCCACATAGATTCAAAATTATGTGGAATAATTATATTGCGAAAAAACCAGGGCACCCACAACAGCTTGCAGGTTGTTATCATATTTCAAGATAAAAAGCATCCATCCATCCATCCATCCATCCATCCATCCATCCATCCATCCATCCATCCATCCATCCATCCATCCATCCATCCATATATATACTGTATTTCAGGAAAACAACCTAACACCAACTGTGAAGCATGAAGGTGGATGTGTCATGCTAAGTGAAGGTTTTGCTGCAAGAGGCCTGGCCATCTCGCCATCATAAAATCCACCAAGAATTCCACTATTTATCAGAGATTAATTGAGGAAAATTTGACACTATCTATAAAAAAATAAGCTGAAGCAGAACTGGACCCTACAACATGACAATGACTTCAAACAAACTAGTAAACCCTATAAGGACTGGTTGAAAATTAAGAAATGGAAAGTCCTGGGCCAAGTCAATGCCTAGTTGATCTTACTGAGATGTTGTGGGGTGACTTGAAATGGGCCACTCATGCCGTAGAGCAAACTTTTCTCAGACTAATATCAGTGTCTGGTAAATGCCAATAAATGTTTCACTGAAGTTATTTCAGCTAGAGAGGGCAGCACTAGTTAACAGGGGATAGTGAGCGCTACTTTTTTCCTCAGCTCCAGAAAGGATTCCAAACACACATTACAACTGGTTTTGGAATGGATAAAGCGGACTCAAACTAAGCTTCTGACAATGCACTGACCTCAACCCTACAAATGTTTCATGGCTTAACATTTAGGTCAGTGCTAGGAAACCAACAAATTTAAATGAACCCAACTAATTCTAATGAGAATCTTGTTCAAATAAACAATCTGAATTATGACAGGAGTTTGTTGATGGCCACAAAAAGTAGTTAACAATAAATTAAATCATGTATACTCTATGCTAGTTTTGTATAGTTTTCACTCCACTCTGGAAAAATTTTTTATGTGTCTTTAAAGATCCAAAATAAAGAGGATCTTTATGTCCATCATAATTGTTTGTAAGCTTCTCATTGGCTCTGTATACTGCCCACCTTGAGTGTCTTTTAAAGAAAATGGAAGGCAGTGACAGTCTGGTCTGGCGGCTGGTAGGTTTCAATGTTTATTTGGCCCTCACATGTTTGTTTCCGGCCTGCCTGCAGTTATGTGTGTCCTTTATTGTCACACAACACAACAGTTCTGCAGAGCCTCTGTGGGCATGTATTTTCCACTGACATTTACAAATCATGCACTTTGTTTCATACATAAAAGAGGGTCAAAAGAACACAACCTGGTCCCTCACTTGTAAAGGTTGGGCCATAACTTATCCAAGTGAAAACACAGTTAGTTTTCTTCTGAGGTTTACATACAGAGTGACGAACATTGTTGTGCAAAGAAACAGAGAGACATTCACGTACACTTCCAGTGTCCCTGACTCAATTATTGTGACATAAACATGCAAGTATCACTGTCAATGCAGAAATATAACACAAAGAAATTATGCAATTTGTGAAGTTTAGTCAGAAGTCATGTCTTTCTTCTGTGCTGGCCACATATATGAGCCCCTGGTAAAGATCTAAAAAAACTTTTGAAAATTAATCATTTACTGCAGCAGCATAATCTAACACTGAAAAAATAAAGAATCAAACATTTCATTGAAGCATTACTCAATAGGGGACAAACAAATCCCTTGTTAAAAATAATCCCCGGTAGCAAAGTTATTTTTTCAATAAACAACTCCTTTAAATAAAAAATAAAATAAGTATTTATTTAAATGTATACTTTACTTTCTTAAGTTGATCCAAATTTCTGGGAACCTTTAATTAGTAATCCATTTATGTTTGTTTCCCTGAGGTTGAAAATATGTTGTGACACAAAGGGTCATTTCTTTCAGCCTCTGGCCACCTGGCTGAGTCCATATTTCACTTGCCTCCATAGATAGTGAGCAGAATGGTACGGTTGGTAAAACAAAATAATAATACAAAGATGGTTTTGGAAAAGGGTGGCACTTTGGACTCACTAAATCTCCATAACCTGAATTAGATTTGATTTTCCTGCCAACCACGTGTTTGGAAGGTTTGCCAGGAAAAAAACAAACTATTTTAAACACAAGTTACCTAAACTATACTGGGAGTTTAATTGAAACATTTCTTTTGGTTCAAATGAGACTAAGATTAAAACCAATCAGGTTTGTTTGGCACGAATCAATAAGAAAAAGCACCTAATGCCCTATGTTAAGTACAGTGTAGGCCTTTTGGCCTGTTCTTTTTTCAAAGACCTTGGGAACATTAACAGAGTGCATGTTTTCATTAACCCTTAAAATACTAGGACATTTTAACTAAAAATCAGTTGGGCTCTACCGAAAAAAACTGAAAATCAGTCATCGTTGGGTCTTTCAACTGATAATGACCCAAAACAAATAACCAAGTCATCACAAAAATCAACACCAATCAACACCACACTCCACAGACCTATATCCCAGAAACATTGTATGACGGAATGGTCAAAGATAGCTCTTTTTGTATTCCCCAACCTTGCAAAAATAATAAAGGGTATCAATAAGTGTTGTGATGTTGTAGGATTACCAAATTGTGTTTCACTGATGGTTTTGTTTTTTAAAAATCATTCATTTGAATTTTCAAAACTTTTCAATGAAATATTATTCTACTCCAATAAAGATGAATTCATTTTAAGGCTTTTTATAAATGTGGCCAGTGCTGTATTTGTGCTGCTCTTGCATAAATGAAACATTTCTTCTATGTTTCCACCACTAGGAGTGCTGCAGCTTTGCACAAAAACCAGTCCTCCCAATTCCTCCAGCACTGCTCTCACTCTGAGCCATGAGGAGCAGAGGAGGAAGGGGAGCTGACACTCAATAAATGCATACAAGCAGACACCCTCTTAATCATTCACTTTATTATGTTTTTGCTTTACAGAAACAATCGGTTCCTCATTGAACGAGTCGCAGGGTGATAATATATTGTGAGGGATGGACAGATAATGCAGACAGAGTGATTGTGGATGACAAAACAAATATATGCTCAAGTGAGATATTAAAAATAAATCACATTTCCAACACTTTGTGAGACAGCGACCACAGAGAGAAAGAACAATTTAAAGAAAACAATTTCCTGAGCTTTTACCATTTTTTACAACACAAACGTTTCTTAAAGAAATTCTTCCACATATTTTTTTAAGTGGGGACTTTTCTTGATTTCTTTCGCAAGTAAAGTGGTGCAGAAACAAAACAAAGAGAACATTCCATTTGTTGTTGCAACTCCTCAGTCCTGTTTGTCCTGCTCATGGTGTGGAAGGGTCATGACCTCCAAAGATACACTCAGAACTGCCATACGACTGGGAGGTCAACTTGCAGGTCTAAAGTCAAAAGAGGCAAAGGTATAAAACAGATACAACTCTCAAAAAAGTAACACTATATTTGGAAGATGTTTTCCCTTTAATTATAATAACAATTAAAAAAACAAATATGCATCCCTTCTCCTCACTCTAAGCCATAGAGTTTATATGAGCTTTGCTCTGTCTAAAAACAAGACTTTGCTCTACCTTCACTTTGCCAATTAACTCATTGCAGAGTTCACTTATCGTCTCATTTATCCCATCTCTATATGGAGCATGCAGTGCTTTGAAAATATATTTATATCCCTTGAACTTTTTCACATTGACAGCACCCATCACCTGAATCAAAAGCAAGAATTTCAACAAGAGAAAGACGATAAAAGCTTTATTCTTGTGTATTCTGAAAAACTGAAGCAGTCACTTAGGGCCTTGATTTAGACCCCATGCACATAAACAGAAATATTTTTAAATCATGTGCAAGTCTGTTTTTTGCTTATCCGTAACTTTATGGAAACATTGCTAAAAATGATCAGACTTATAAATGCACACCAGTGTGCTTAGATACTTCCTCACTGGAAGATACTGGGGATCAATAAACATATCATCCAGTACTATCATAACCCTTAAGCGATGTCACCACAGGCTTATGCACATGAAATCATGCTTCCTGGATTGTAGATTTGATGAAATAACAATTCAAGCGATAGCAAAAGAACAACTGTGACATGGCTTTTTGGTGATTCATGTTTAAAGTAAGCTGGATTTTACAGGGAATCTGGCTACTAGCTTTAAGTAAAGTATGTCAACTAAAGTTGCAATTGTAAAATCACAACACACTAGTCCAGAGGGAACCACATTGTTTCTTTTGACTATAAGTCAAAACAGCAAATTTAGAGGAAAACATTCAAAGAGAAACTTTTTCATGACAGGTTAGTTTGCATATTCAGGTATTTCCATGTCCTTTGCAGCCCCTAACACCTCTTCTTTCAGGATTGCCCTGTATTTCGCTCCATTTATCTTCTCATCATCTCCAACAAGATTCTCTGTCCTTGCATCCCAACAGCATCATGCTATTATTTACATGAGTGCTATTCCTATTTGGTCTGAATTTTAATGAAATAAGTAAAAGTATCCTTTGATATTACTAATAATGAATGAGAAAAAAACACAATTTTCATTAGTGTCATATTTATTACCCCAAAAATGTAGACAATAACAAGGGTAGCCCCAAATAACACAAAACTGACAATGTCAGTAGCATTTGCCGCAATGACTGCTTGACAGTGATATCTCATGCTCCTCACTAGCCTCATGATGTTGTCCTGAGGCAATGCGTTCCACTCTTCCACAAGTGCTACACACAGTTCTGCCAGGTCACGTGGGGGTGGGCTCTGTGGTATTTAGACAGAGTTGTAAAATAATGAAAAAGACGACTTCTCTGCTTCACTTCCAGCCATGTTTTTTTATTTCTCCTTCTCCTTAACAACCAACTTGTCATTGCAGTAGACAGCTCTGCCGCGCCCTCTATTGGTGCGCATCCATGTAACAGAACACAACATTTCCCCTGTCCTTGAAGGATTTACTTCTGTAGAACAGTGAAGCATAATAAACAGCAGGAGTATGAAACATGGGTACTTAAGTATCACAGAATCTTCCATCATAGTTACTTTTTTCTAATACCAGATGCAGATTAACATCATATAACAAAGTAACAGTGATACTGTATTTCAAATTAGCATAGAAGAACATTATCATTTTGCATTAGCATGCATGACCTTTAAATGAACTCTGAGAATAACATGGATAAACTTTATCAAACTATTACCACATGATGGAACCTGTGTTCCTTTATCTAACAAAACCTGTTAGCCACTGAGGTGAGGTTCTTGTTCTTTGACCTCGTCTCAGTCCTGGTTCTGGTGCACTAAACTGTGCATCATCTGGCAGCATAAATCCATCATAAGTAGTGTCCTTGTCCATAACAGTGCCAGTCAGAGCCTCTTTAGGGAAGAACGCCAACTTGGATGCATTCCATTTTCGACCATCACTTAGCAGGTAAGTGTTTGATCCCACTTTCTTAACCACAGTCAGGGGTTCAGTGAATCTGGAGGATTCCTTTGGAATGTGGTATGGTCTTCGGACACGCACAGTGTCATTTACTTGGAACATGGGTACTTTTGCACCAACCCTTCTGTCTGTGTACTCCTTACTCTTTTGTTTTGCTTTTGTTTCACTGTCTCTTTCACTTGTGTGAGTGTCCTAATGTTGTTTGAGACAGGAAGTACATGTAGTTTTGTGCGCATCTTTCTGTTCCTCAGTAACTCAAATGGTGTAGCTCCTGTCGTAGCGTGTTGTGTGGCACGGTAGTTCTGCAAGAACTCTGTAACAGTTTGTTTCCATGGTTTGTGCATTTTGTCAGCAGTCTGTAAGCACTCTTTAAGCACCATGTTGAATCTCTCAATGGCTCCGTTAGCTCTTGGATAGTATACACTTGAGCGCAGGTGCTTTATCTCCCTCTCTCTCAGAAATGTGGCAAAGGCATGGGAGGTAAATTGACATCCATTGTCTGAAACCAAATAGAAAGGATTTCCTTCGTGGCTAAACACAGTGGACAAAAACTTAACTACATCAGTAGTAACTGCAGGGGCAAATGCTACTTCAGGCCACTTACTATAATAGTCAGTAAGAGTTATGGCATCGCGGCAGTCCCATGTAGTATGTTCAAAAGGACCTGTAATGTCGATGCCCACCTTTTCCCATTGACCATTTGGAAGATCCACAGGTGTAAGTGGTGCAGGTGCAGTCTTAGCAGTTCTGTCAGTATACTGGCATGGCACACATGAAGCTATCATATTTTGTACACACATATCCAATTTTGGCCACCAATGCAGTTCACGAAGTCTCTGCTTTGCACGTACCAGTCCTTGGTGTCCTTCATGTGCCAGATCCACCACTCTCGGTCTAAGTGAAACTGGAACAATCAAGCAGTCTGTGCCTCTCATTATAAGCGAGCCATCCACAGCCAGTTCATCTCTTACATTGAAGTATGGAACAAGTTCTGTTGACACAGCCTTCCTACAGCTTGGCCAGCCTGACTGTATCTGCTGCCGAAGTTGTGTCAGCTCAGGGCACGTGTCGCAGGCTGCTGTGAATTCTGTCAGAGACACTGCATGCACAGATTCCTGAAAGACAGCAGCAACCATGTCTGGAACTTCTGAAGCGTCTCCTGTAGTGGGAAGTGGAAGCCTGGAAAGACAATCAGCCGTCACATTTAGTTTGCCTGGGCAGTAAGTCATGTCATATGTAAAACAGAGCAGTCTAGCTGACCATCTGGCAATTATCAGGCCGGCTCGACCAGCCCCTTTAGACGTGAGGAGAGATGTCAGTGCCTGATGGTCAGTACGTAGCATGAAGTGACGTCCCCAAAGGTAAGTTCTCCACTTCTCTACAGCCCAAACACAAGCAAGTGCTTCACATTCAACAGTAGAGAACTTTCTTTCAGAAGGGGAGAGAGTCCTGGATGCAAAGGCGACAGTTTGTTTCGTGTTATCTGGGTGGGTGTGTGTGAGCACAGCTCCCAGGCCATAGTCAGAAGCATCCGTGGTCACTTGAGTAGGTAAGGCAGGGTCATAAATTGCTAGAGCAGGGCTCTCCAGTATCAGTCTTTTGATTTCAGCAAAACTGGACTCAGCCTCAGCAGTCCAACTCAACTTAAGGTCAGTGGAGTCTTTCAGAGTGGCACGCAGGGGTTCAACAATAGTAGCAAAATTTGGAATGAATTCACTGTACCATGAAGCAAGGCCAATAAATTATCTCAAGGAACACGTGTCATGTGGAGCAGGTGCATGAGCCACTGCACTGAATCTGTCTTTGTCGGGGTGGAGCCCATCCCTGGATATGGTGTGCTCCAGGAAAGACAAAGATGTCTGACTGAACTTACACTTACTCATAGTCAGTTTGAGTCCTGCTTCATTCAAGGCAAGCAGCACCCTTCTGAGGTTGGCATCATGATCCTGCTGGGTGGTGCCATAGCATATGACATCATCAAGATACGCCTCTACACCTGGGATACCTGCCATTATAGTGGACATCATCTTTTGAAACGCAGACGGAGCTGAAGCGAGGCCAAATGGGACTCGGCAGAAGCGAAAAAGGCCTTCATGAGTGATAAATGCAGTGATATCACGGCTGTCTGGGTGCAGAAGCATCTGGTGATATGCAGAAGCCAGGTCAATGGTCGAAAAGACAGTAGCTCCTCGCAGGTTAGTGAGTAGTTCATCCATGTGTGGCAGGGGATGACAGTCGCAGACAATTGATTTGTTCGGCTCCCTCAGGTCAACACACATGCGGGGCTTTCCTCCACTTCTCCTCTGTGTGACAACAATGGGGGAAACCCATGGAGATGCATCAATGCGTTCAAAGATGCCATTGCTTTGCAAGTCTTTAAGCTCTTCTGTAACAGCCTGTCTTACAGAAAATGGAAGCCTCCTCAGTTTTTGTTGAGCTGGAATTGCATGTGGTTTCAGTTTAATTTGGTGCACAAATCATTTTGCACACCCAACTTCCTGAACCTGGACCAGTGGAGCAGACAGCAGTGTAACTGGTACTTCTGGCACACTTTGTGTTGTGAGGGTTGCAAGTTGATAATGAGAGGAACCGCTTGGGCTTGTAGACATTACTTTGTTGCCCTCAATACGCATCTGCAGGGCAGTGAACAAATTCAGGCCAAGTAAAGCAGCACCTGACCCGACAACCATGAAGGAGCATGCAGCTGAACGTCTTTCATGACTCACAGTAGCTTGTAAACGGCCTAAAACTGGAATTTTCTCCTTCGAGTATGTGCACAGGGTCACAGTAGGCTCAGCAAGTTCACATGTATGAAAAAGGGTCTTGTAAACACTCACAGGGAGAATAGAAACAGATGAGCCTGTATCCACTATAAGTTCAACATCATGAGAATGTCCATTTGCTTCAACGTGTACATTGCAGAGAATTTTATCCTGCGCAGCATCATTCATGTAAAGCACGGTCAGTTCATTTATCAGAACCTCACGTACCTGTCTTTGGCCAGATCTACAAACCTTGGAAAAATGTCCCACTTTTCCACAGGAATTACAAGTAGCTTTAGCTGCGGAACATGATGGGTTATTTGCAAGGTGGTTGTTAGATCCACAACGGTAGCAGGTGCGACGTTTACCAGCAGTTTGAGCCGCAGTTGCCATTTTCTTCTTTCCCCGCGACCAATCGTTGCGCGGCTGCGAGTGAATGGCTCTCACTGATGCAGCAGCAGAGGTAGTAGCACTGTGGTCAGATAGAACGTCGGCGTTACATTGTCCAGCTTCAATTTGCAAAGCTAGAGTAGTAGCCATATCTAGAGTCAATTCCGATTCCAGCAGCAGTCTATCTCGTATTCGTGTATTGGCAACACGCTCTATCAGTTGGTCACGAAGCATCTGATCTTCCATGTCCCCGAACTCACAAGCAGCAGCGAGCTCACGTAATGCAGCCAGAAACTCATTAACGGACTCACCAGGTCTCTGTGTTCTCTGTCAACATTTGCGACGTTCTGCAATCACATTAACTTTAGGAACGAAGTGCTTTTTCAGTCCCTCCACGGCGGACGCATAAGTAGTTCCTGTATCAGGCAAAGCGTAAAACAGTCTCTGTCCTTCGGTACCAAGTGCATAGAGAAGTACGGCGCGTTTCCTAGCGTCAGGCCAGCTATCCCCGCTAGCACCAATGACGAGCATGTAGTTTTCCAACATTTTCAGCCACGTAGTAAAAACAATAGCAGGTTCACCTGGGCAGGGCATAAAAGGTGCAGGTAAAGGTACGGAAACGGCCATCCTCGTTGCCAAAATGTGGTATTTAGACAGAGTTATAAAATAATGAAAAGACGACTTCTCTGCTTACTTCCAGCCACGTTTTTTTATTTCTCCTTCTCCTTAACAACCAACTTGTCATTGCAGTAGACAGCTCTGCCACGCCCTCTATTGGTGCGCATCCATGGAACAGAACACAAATGGTACGATCATCCAGTCTCTGCTTCAGCTGGTCCCAAACGTGCTCTATGGAGTTTAGGTCAGGGGACATTGCTGGCCACACCATATGAGACACTCCGACTTCCTGTAGTCGAGCTGTGACAATTCTGGCACGATGTGGTGGAGCATTATCATCCATGAACAGAATGTTGGGGGTGTGCTGGCGGAATTGGGGGATGATGATGGGTTCTATGATGTCTCTGAGGTAAGTACATGCAGTGACTAAGCCATCTACAATAACCAAATCAGTTTTGTGGTGACTGGTGATGCCTGCCCAGACTGTTACACTTCCTCCACCAAAGCTAACCCTGGGGACCATGTTGACCTCGGCGTATCGCTCACCTCGCCTTCTCCAGCAACGCTGACGTCCATCATTTCTCTGCAAGTTTACCCGACACTCGTCAGTGAACAGGGCGGTAGACCACTGCTGCATTGTCCAGATCACATGGTCTTGTGCCCACCGCAAACGTTCACAGCAGTGTCTTGGTGTCAGTGAAGTCACCTGCAACGGTCATGTGGCATTCAAGGCAAAGCGGTGGAGACGGTTGCGAATGGTTTGTTTGGAAACCCAGGTACCCCTCACATCCCATAAACAGGCCTGCAGCTGTATGGCAGTTGCATGACAATGTTTGAGTGCATAAGTCCTTAGGCACTGGTCATCGTTGAGGTCTTTCACTCGTGGGGCTCACTCGTGGGGCAGCCTGAGGTTAGATCACGTTATGCATTTCAGTTTAAAGGTCTCATTTACTGAGAAACCGTGTAATACTGTTCTTTTTGAAATACGATTGCTATCTCTGAGTTGCTTATGCATGCTGCACGTGAACATTTTCTCCAACCCATTAGCCACATCAAGGAAATAGATGGCAAAAAAGAGCAAGTCAGAAAAAGCCAGTCCCGTCTATGTCACAGGGAAAATCAGTATTTTTGGTATTGCTCACCTTGGGTTGCAACAGCCCACGGGAAGGGTGTATTGAATTTGCGGCCAGGAGTGAGCAGAGCGTCTCTCTGCTAATAGAACCTACAGTAACTATTAGTAAATCTTCTAGTAGAAGCTAACTGTTAGCAACTCCACAACATGATGGAACACATTCAGGCTTGTGTTAATTTGTGAACAAAGGTTGCGTTCAATTTACCTCGGAAGTCGGAGCTGGGTTTGACGCCACACCCGAGTACACAGGATTCCAGTAATGTAGTCAGATAAGTCGGGATTCCAATATGGCGAGGCCCAGGTACCCATTGTTGTCAGTACCTCTTATAAACATCATTACAACCTGCTCTTTCTACATGCAAACACCACTCTTAGGCTATTTTGTTAAGTTTAGAGTTGCAGACTCTAAATGTAATATTGATTTTAGACGGACTCTTACAAGTGTGTCTTGTAAAATAAACATGTTTCCACCACAGCTACTATTGTTGATGCGAGGAGCGGCCATATTGCAAGTCAACCTCGGAGCAAAATAAATCTCCAACTTTCCAAGTGGGAAGTCCAACTTTCCAAGTGGAAGGTCCAACTTCGGGGGACATTCCAGTTGATTTTTCCCACTCGGAAGTCCAAATCTTCGAGTTCCGACTACAAATGGAACATACCATAAGACATCAACGTTGCATTTTTTTTCCAAGAAAGATGAGCCAAGGATGAAATTGTTGGAATTTGTCTTGGAACACCACCAGCGAAGTTAAGTTAGTAATCTTTTCGAAGGCAGCATAAGAGTTGCATTGCTGTTAGCCAATCAGTAGCAAGACATTTGCATATCATAAATAATGAGTCAGACTCGTAATGTTGACGTTTTCCCTCACCCACTCCTCCGACAAACTGCAACCTCCTGAAACAGGAACAAGAGAGCATTTTTTCCACAGAAAACGACTGATGAGGCATTCATTCAAACTAGAGGCCACAGCAAATTTTTTTGAAAAGAACTATTGAATGAGATCTTTAAAGAATTTCATACAGGCTCAGCCAGTTGCAGGTTTTTTTTCAGTATCTTCATATCCGTGGTCTATATTAGCAGACATTTGTGAACCAAAGCAGAAAGATTTTCTGCTTCAGCATTTAACTTAATCATCTCTGATAATAATGATATTTCTACTTTCAATATTGTTATCGCATGTGACTTGACAAAAGGTGAAAAAGTTCTTTAGAGTTTAAATGAAGGCAACTGAACTTTTCTTGTTGTCTTGAATATGTTTCGTCTATCATCCAAGAGGCTTCTATAGTTCAGTTTCAGAACTGAAAATAGTATCTATATAATGAATCTATAGTTCTGAAAACTGGATTGGGATACTCCCAATCCAGTTTTCAGAACTGAAGAGGCCTCTTGGATGAGAGACGAAACATATTCAAGACAACAAGAAAAGTCCAGTTGCCTTCATTTAAACTCTCAAGAATAGCATGTCCTGGATGACTGAGAATCTACAAAAAACATATTCAGGGGTCATACAAGCATGAATACTTTAGCAAGGCAATATATACATATGAAATGTACATGCCCTATCAATCACAAGTTATGGTCATCACGTTCGAGACGGTGGCCATCCTGTCCACCCCTCCCCTTTCTTGCCTGTGGTCCTGCCACCGCTGTTGAGTGGGTGACCTTTTCTCTCGGCTAATCCACACCAAAAAGCCCTAATTACTGCTGCCGCTCCACCAGCCTCCTCTGTCCCAATAATCAATACAGCCAATTGGCTGGCAGATCGCCCCGTCAGGCACCGTAGCTTTACATGCAACTCAGAGTTAAGTCTGCCTGTCTTAACATGCGTGCTTTTATGTATGCGACAGCGTGATTCAGCGATGGTGGTTTCATTATCAGACTTTACAAGAAAAAAAGCAGGTAAGAACTTAAAGGAGATGCCGTTTGGATCAGCCGCTACGGCAACAGAAAAATAAACAGAGGATGACTACAAAGCAACCACACACACACTTGTATTTACACACATTCCTCCCTCCGAGCTGAATGTTGTGACACCAGTTGACCTTATTGAGCTGCTGTTGTGTAAAGAGTCCCTGATTAGAATATCTTCCCTTTAACCTTTAGTAGAGTGACGCATCTCCGGATCCCATAGAACTAAGATAGGTGTCTATACCGGGAGCTAAATGTATTCTGGCGACATTCTATTTCACTAAAAGTACTGATAGCTTTTTCATGTAGAGTGCTTCCTGATGTAGACAGTGTGGAAGGTGTATGCTGCCCAAAGCACTAGTACGTTTATTGCCATCTCTTCTACCTTCTTTCTCCTCATATATTTTTGCATACCTGTGCATGCCTGTAAAGCCTGAGGATATCTAAGAGCAATAACTGATGCAACATGATATGGAAAAGAGAAGGGGAGTTTAATTTAGACAGCTGCATGAACAGTGTCATATATATATATTTTTTAAACTGACGTTAGCAATCTTTCCCTCTTCTAGTTCCCTCCTTCCCTTCTTTTTCTGTCATTCTCTTCTGCTGACGGTCTTTGATTTTATAAGACAAGTTAATGAAAAGCAACAAAGAAGAGCCGACTGGCAGCCTGCACCTGTCAGGGTGTATGTCTGTGTATGCATACCCACCAGTGTCTATGTCATGCTGTCTTCTGTCCTCAGGCTCGCCCGTCAACACAGTGATGAGACATTAGGAGTGATGAGAAGCTTGTCTATGCCTTCGAGGCGGGCTCTGTTCTGCAGACAGAAATGGTTATGAATATAGACGTCTTTTCCAATACAGGTGAATAGAGAAGGTTAGGTAAGGCATCACTTGTGCAGCACCTCAGAAACTGAAAAATGGTGAACATGCTGTGTCAGGAACAGAGGTGGGTAGAGTACCCAAAAGTAGTCTTCAAGTGAAAGTAGCACTACTTCCGTGTATTTTCACTCAAGTAAAAACAATTGGTAAATTGTTGACTAACTTACTTGACTAATAAATTAGTCAAGTAAGAGTGAAAAAGTTTTTTGAAAAAAGGCAACTTAAGTACTGAGTGACTGATTAGAGCAACTGAATTAATATTTATAAATTATGTCATCTGACAGACAAAAAATAAGGTTGTGTGGAGAAAACCAATTAGTTAAAAATGCATCCCTCCGAGGAAGTCTATTCAGTTGCATGAAGTCAAGGACTTTGCAGCAATTCTTCCTCTGAAACGAGCATGTGGTGACAGCGGAGAAGAACAGCTTTTACTATTAAGAAACCTACAGCAAAAACATGATTAATATATGATCTTGAATTGACTGGGGATTAGGATTGAGACAATGTACTGGGCAGGGGATACTTACTATAGGAAAGTAAAACTATGCACACAGAGTTATTGGCAACAGTAGCTTGTTTTTTTTCTGGGATTAAAACAGAGCTAAACACAGAAGCACTGAGCTGTTAGACCCATCTACTGAAGTTGTGTCACATGGGTTAAGATTGCTAAGTTGACAGTACTCAAAAATTTGATTTTTTATAAATCATTATAAATCCATGCCATAAATAGGGTCCTGCATGATTGCGCTAGGCATCCATGATAATTGAAAATGATAAAATCTTTAGAAAACATTTTACCATTAAATTAAACTGTATGTGAGACTTCACCATTTTTTTTCTTCTCTCCGTGATTCATTAAAACGCTTTACTACTAAGAGAAACAAATTGATTCACCAATCAGCTATGGATCAGCAAGGGTACAAAACAGATTCCTTAGTAGTATAAAATGAAGATAATTTGTGACGAAATGGGAATCTATGGTTAGGAATTGCTGAAGGGATGAATTAACACAGATCTTAACCAAAGACATTATTGGCAGTTAATTGTTCAAACTGAAGGAGAATTTGGGATGTGAGCAAAGGTGTCAAGTAACTAAGTACAAATACTTTGTTACCTTACTTAAGAAGAAATTTGGGGGATTTATACTTCACTGGAGTAATTATCTGTTAGGCTACTTTTTACTTCTACTCCTAACATTTTCATGCAATTATCTGTACTTTCTACTCCTTACATTTTGAAAATAGGGTAGTTACTCCTATATTATTTCGGCTTGTCATTGTGAAAAAACAAAACAAAAAGAAAAACAGAAAGACAAAAAAACCTATCTAGATAAATTGAGCCAACCGGATAGAATTTGACTGCGGTTTGATAATAATTTTAAACATTTACCACTCTGACATCCTGTTGGTTTAATGTATTTGCTTGCACTAAAATGCATCAATTTTCAATAGGGATATAGACAGCTGAAACAGGTAGCCGAATGTATCACAGGTTTTTCAATATTCACATTTTTATAAAAGTGTTTTTTGGAGTCAGGTGTTGTAGTTTTGTGGTGCAACTTAAGGTTTAGTCCTCAATTGCATTTGTTTTACTTATAATACTTTTACTTTTATACTTTAAGTAGTTTTGAAACCATTACTCTTTTACTTTTACTTGAGTGAAAAGTTTGAATTCATACTTCCACTTCTACGGAAGTCTTTTAAAACCCTAGTATCTATAATTCTATTTGAGTATTGAATGTGAATACTTTTGACACCTCTGGATGTGAGCACCTGGGATCTGTAGCTTTTACTGAAAGAGTTTGTTTTCTTGTGAGTTCCTTTTTCCTTTAAACAAGCTTGACAAACAGTAACTCAACCTGAAACTACTGCCACAATGGTTGTCTATGCTAAGTTGAGCCAAAAAGTGCAGGTTCCGATTTATGTTTTAAGAGACTGTTTTTTTTGTTTTGTCTTTTCCTGCAAATCCCGTTGAACAAACTCATGTTTTTTGTTTCCTCCTAGAACACGGACCCTTTAATTGCAAAAACCAGCGATGGATGGATTAGTTGGTTTGATGGAGTGACTGATTCAGCTGTTCAACCAAAACTGTGAAACTTTACAACTCTTTTAGGCATAGTTTAGCTACCTCTCTGATTTACATGCTTCTTGCTGGATGTTTTAAAGGCTGGTTCTTGCAATTGTATTTTTTTAAACCTGTTTTTTGGGGGGTTTGTATTATGTTGTTATATTACTTTTTAGAAATAGATTTACCCATGTTCCAAGACGTTTTTTGGTTGTTCCGTGTTTGTTTATATAACCCAACTGTCATCTACACTTTTCAAGAACTTTGTCACCAATTTATTTCAAAACATCCCTGAGTGTCATTGTACTGAATAATACTCTTAGTCCCCCTCTACGTCTTGGTGTAGTTGATTCCAAAACCTTTCACAACAGACAACATCTGAATCACATTGCCAATTTAGAGGAAAAGGACTTATGTGTTCAAAAAAGAGTGCAAAAAAAGAGTACAAAAAAGAGGATGATACTATATGATAAAAAAAAAACTAGAAATAAGCACCTTTATAAATATTTTTTTGCAAATATGTTGTTATGTTAGCAGCAACTTTCAAATAATATTCAGTTTTCAATGTGGAACAAGCTGTATTAATCATGCTGTCCATGTAAGGAAGTAATAGGTACATTTTGTCCATCTATCAGCAGAGGTTGATAAGGTGACACCATTACTGAGATCTGTGGTCAGCCATGAATTATCTATCAGCTCTGGTCAGCACCCTGTTGAGAGAGAACCAATAACTCCTGGACGTAGACTGTTATGACATTTCATTTTTGCTATGAATAAAGCATGTTGACGTGGAAACATAGATTTACTGATATGTTGTTTTTTATGTTAAAATAGTCTTTTATGGAGTAAATAATACTGTAGCATTCAAGGTAATGTGAGAATCAATTTCTTAATGAGATGTTTTGGGTAAATTAACGAAAAGATATGAATATAAATTTAGAATTATATCAAAGCAGCAATGATTGAAAAGCTGTATTTGCTGCAAAAAATGTTTTGAGATTAATAGAACCCATAGTAGCCATAAGCCTGTATATGAGTAAATTAACTAACCCTATCTTTACAAATATTCAACCCTCCTGTGTTACTACTGTTCCTGAATGTGGAGCTTCAGAATTTCAAGCTTAGGACAAATGTCAAAGGGATATTTCATATTTTTTGAAATAGGGTTCTTTGAAGTAACAAGACATGTTTTACTATATTTCATCTATTTAAAATAAATCAAACTAAAATGTGTATTTCTTTGGGAGAACAGGGCTTTATTAGTTTATATAAACCATCTATTCTTTCACAAGCTATCATTGTTATGTTTGTTGCTGTCGGTGTTACAATAGTATGTCCCATCGTTAGACTCTACAGGCTTTATCAGTCCATTGTATCAGTAGTGACTTGACTGTCAAGTCTAAATCTCCAATGTGTGGAGTAAACTTTTTGATTTTTCTTCCATTTCTGCAATGGCATTAAAGATGGTGAGTTCCTGTGCTTTTCCACGTTTTGTAGTTGCCTATTCAACTACGGTACTCAGGATCAGCCGTTTAGGTGGACTGGTAAAGCCAGCAACCTCAGTCAATATATCTTTGCATAGTAACACAACGTTGTTCAGCTGAGAAAAACAGCAACAAGCTTAACAATTGTCTCTCGTGAATGAATACTTTAATATGGCGTTGTGTTGCATGCATGCATAACATTTTCTTTTTCATATGTGTGTCTACTACATATTAGGGAGTTAAGACTAATGCTAACAGCAAAGAATCTCACTTGAAAAAAATGTTGTACCCCCCATGCCCCCTCTCCCTGCAGCCCCATTGGGGGAGATGGGGGAGATGCGAATCTGGGCTGTGTGGGGCCGGCGCACTGCTTCTGTGGTTGGGTGCCTGCCCCAATTTATAAATACAATCATCATTTTAAATCCTTGTATTCATTTAGGTTGTCTTTGTCTGATGTTAAAAGCTGTTTTATGATCTGGAGCATGTGAGTGTAACAAAAAAGCAACGGAAAAACAAAAAAAACGCAGAAGAAATCTGTAAGGAGGAAGACACATTTTTTACAGCACTAAATCAGTATCGCAACAACATAGCTTAATAATAAATAGACAGTTACTTATGAAGAAATTTCTTGAGTTGAAACCAAAACATGCCTTTGAATTATTTCTTTTTTTCTGGCATTGTGAAGTATTAGCTACATGTTTGTCTGGCCACAACCTGTGCCCCTGCATTTGCAGTTTGTACATGTGTGCGTTTCAGTGAGTGTATGGCAGTTAAGTGAAGACTAATGCACTCCCACAGAGAGCTCCCCAAGTCAACCTGGCCTGCTGAGTGAAACCCTGTGGTAATGTTTAGCTTATGGGGTGAAAAAGAGGGTGAGTGGAGAAAGGATGGGGGGAAGGATGAGGGGATGACAGGACTGGAGAAGAGAGTTAGCGAAGGAGAGTGAAGAGGACTTCAGCTGAAGCAAGGGAAGGATGGGTCACAGAGGAGTGACAGGGAGAGCGAGGGAAGGAAGGATGAAAGGTCCAGTCGGGATGGAACACAGGAGGCTTCCCGCTTCGGCTTGTCAGTCTGTCGTCTCTCACTGACACCTGAACCTCCGCTGACCGGGTCGTGACTGCCTCTCTGGCACAGGAGATATCATTGGGGGGGATGACCCCTGACCTCCTCAAGCCCTCACTTTGCCGTCTGAAGCATCTCTTTACCCCCTTCCCTGCTTTCATTTCTTTTCAGCTTTTTCACCTCCAATCCTACCTGCAGTTTGGCTAAGCATTCGCTGGAGCTTTACAGGTTTATTAACTTTTCCTAAAGTAAAGGATTTACACGTACACTACCTTGCAGCAGTATTCATATCCATTCAGTCATGCCACAACCACAAACTGATGCATTCCACTGGGATTATATGTTATAGACCAAAACAAAGTCTGGCTTAATTATGAAGTAACATACAAATAATAAATGGTTTTAATTTTTACAAAAAACTTCTGAATGTGTGACCTGCACATTAATTTAGCCCCCTTTACTTGGTCGCCATTAAATAAAATCCAGCACAACTACTGGCAATCAGAAGTTACCTAAAAAGTAAACAGAGTCTTGCTGTGTGTACACAGATGTTCTGTGAAGGCGTTAGAGCTGCAGAGATCCACAGCTTGGATGGAAGAATCGTTCAGCCGCTATTAGTTGTGCACTCCAGAAACCTGGCCTTTATCAAAAAGAGGCAACAAATTAGATATTGTTGAAAAAAGCCATAAGAACTGTTTGCAGTTTACAAGTCATGTAGAGGACGCAGCAACATGAGGAAGAATGTGGAACATATGTTATGGAAGTCTGAAACTTAAAATAAATTTGCTTTGAAACACTTCGCATGGTGAAAACCTGGTGGTGGCATTCTGAGGCTGTGAGGATGCTGTTCATCAGCAGAGACAAGGAAGCTGGCCAATTGATGAGGGGATGGAATGGGCTAAATAGAAAGCAATCTTGGAAGAAAAAAAAAACTTTTTCAGGCTACTAAAGATTTGACACTAAGTTTGAGGTGCACTTCCTACAAGATGACCCTAAATATACAACGAGAGGTACAATGGAATAGTTTAAATAAAAATGTACTGTGTAGAATGGCCCAGTCAAAGTCCAGACCTAAATTAATGAAGAATTTGTAGCAACAATTGACAGGTGATGTTCACAGATGCTCTCCATGCAATCTTATTGAGGTTAGGCCATTTTAAAAACAGGAGTTGGCGGAATTCTGTCTAGAGGTGCAAAGCTGGAATAGACACAACACACCTCAGAAACCTTGTTGTCATTGTAGCAGAATGTGATTCTAAGTTGGGATATTGTTTTCTAACAGAACTCAAGCAAACATTAGAAAAGAGTGCAGACCTCCACCAAAGCAGCTCAGTTCCGATTCACCCTCCATGCTGTGATTTGCGTGTGTGTGCGTGTGTGTGCGTGTGTGCGTACGTGCGAGCGTGCGTGTGTGTGTGTGTGTGTGTGTATGATTTAATTGTACAATTGTACATTCCTTGACCATGACAACATACCTTTAGCAGCTGGATTAACACTTATATCATTATTAGTTCAGTAGTTATTCACATAAGTCACTTTTTCTGTAATGGCGGTTTTTGTATCACCACCAAATTCGAATCACTTGTTCCTGGTCCAATTGCAGACATATCCTGAAAGTTTCATCATAATCCACATATACATTTTTGAGTTATGTTGCGAACTAACAGACAGACAAACCATGGCCAAAACATAACCTCCTTGGTGGGAGTAATAAAGTCAATCTTGGAAAATGTCTTCTACCCTATGCATGACGACGTTAAACATTGGATAGCTCTTTTAATAACAGGTTCCTGCATTCTAAATGCATAGAGGAGCGTAGGTATTGCTCACTCCTCCGGGCAGCTGTTAGATTGAATAACAGCCCTTCTATTCTTTGCACAGGTTTTCATATTCTTGTAAATAGTATGTTTTTGCATAAATACCCAAAATCACAGTTTTTATAGTCTTTCCATTATCTTTTCACATGTGTAAATAAATTAAAATGCTACAAATGAGATATGCAGATTCTGTACCAGGATAGTTATTTTTAACTTTGTATATTGGACACTACTGCTTCCTCTGTGGGAGCCCTCTGCCTCTGGGGCGGTGGTCGGCTGTGGCTGCCTTGGTGCTCTCCAGGTGGTGCTTGGGTGGAGGTGGGGCTACCAGCCCTCCCTCCTCTGGGCTCCCTGGGTCAGTGCCTTGGCTGCTGCTGTTGATCTGCTGCTGCCGGTGTAGATGGCTCCCATGATGATGTTTCCTGACTCATCTGTACTCAGCCCGTTCTGCTTTTGTCTATTGTTGCTTTTATGTGGGTGCGTGCATGGGGGGGGGGGGGGGGGGGGGGGGTATAGCTGTGGTGATTTTTTTGGGAAAAGGAGGGGGGGGGGTTGTGGGTCATTTTTAATCTGTAAAGCACTTTGAGAAGCTTTGTTGTGGTTTGAAAAGCGCTTTATAAATAAAGTTTGATTTGATTTGATTTGATTTGATTTGATTTGATACTGCACAGTGTTTATTCTATTGTTATTTTACGTATCAAGAGTAAGGGCACTGAATACAAATGCATGTAGCGCTTTTCAGATTTCTAGTTGTAAAAACTGCTGAAAACCATGTTGTTGTCCTTCCACTTTAATTTTGTTCTGTCTTATAAAATTCTAATAAAATACATAGATATTTCTGATTTGAATGTGACAAGATGTGAAATGTTCAAGCGATATATATTTTGAAGGCTCTCTATAGCACCTGCTTCATTCAAGGAATAAAGTGTCTTGAGGCTCACAGACATCATTTGTTTAGGTGTAGGAGGCCCGATTATCATTTGCCAATTTTGATTACTTAAAAATGCATTTTCTCATGAATATGTTAGATCAGTGTTATAAAGAGGGACTGAAATTCTGGTCTTGGTGTAATGTGGTGTTTAGCTATCTTTAACCGAAACCGTGGAGTCAGAAAATACGTTTTAGACTATTAAAGCAGAGCGTTAGCGTACAAATAAAGTAATATGTGCTGTGAATTAATAGGATCAGACCCCAACTGATTATTTGACATGTTACTACAGCATAAATACACAGATACACACATTCAGCCAGGATTATGAATCCCTGGAGAGCAAGCTCTAATCCCAGGTTTACATTGTTAGGACAACACAGATAATCCTCCTAACAGGGTGTTTATATATAGAAATTGCAACCTCTGAATCCTCAACACACACTTTTGACCTAAAGGGGCAAAAGCAGCAAGAGGGTGACAAAACAAACAAAAAATGTTAGAAGTGTTTGAGAGGACAACAAGGAAAAGTAAACAAAGAGAGATCAAAGGAAGGAAGGAAGAGGGAAATACAAAATGACGCTGGAAGGTTGCATCGGAGGAAGCACACGGAAACAGATGAAAGAATGGTCTGTGCTGTCAGGTATGCAGATGAGTGCATGAAGGCATCGATGCAGGACTGGACACATCCAGTCCCTCAGGAGCACACAAACACCAAGGGGTAAGCCATAAACCATCACAAGAGACAGAAAACACAGGAGGCAAGGACCACTTAACAATACAAGGACCTGATCAAATTTGAGATGGAGACTTACAGTGGTCATATGCGTAGTATGCTGTAGTTCCAGTATAAAGTCATACATTTTTTAAATGAATACAAATTGTATTCAGAGCTGTCCCTGCAAAACCTCTGAGTGTTTTAATAATTGAACCATGATAATTAAATAAACCAGCTCTTCATTAGTTGTCCTAACATATACACAATAAACAATCATGGGTTCTATTTTATTGTCTTACCATTGTACCAGATCTTTATTTTTATTTTTTAAACGAATGCAGATCAAGGCTGCCAAGAAAGTTCTAAAGAAACTGCTTGATGTTGCATAATTTTCACTAGCAAGAGTACACTGATCACAAAAATACAGGTATGTAATGAAGTATAGATTTTTACCAGAGGATTAATACAAAGGCTTTACAAAGCACACTGAGGAATAAACTGCTCATTCTAGTTTGAGTTGTCCTTGGGCAGATGACATCACAAGATACACAAGAATGGTAGGTGAGCACATTTTTTTAAGAAAAATTTAAAATCATTGGATTTACATCTGAGTTACAAGGGATTCAATCTTGTGAACCATGCTGTGCTACTGCTTACTTTGAGTGTGCATACTCTGCAAGCCCATTACCATGTTCTTGTACTCGTTCTGTTATTCATCATGGGTGTTCTCCCACGGGGGAGCACCAAGCGACTCTGCTCCATCCAGTCAGAAAACAACTTTCTCTGGGATCTTTTTAAAGGGACCGTATACACTCACTGGCCACTTTATTAGGCACACCTGTCCAACTGCTCGTTAACGCAAATTTTTAATCAGCCAATCACATGGCGGCATCTCAATGCATTTAGGCATGTAGACATGGTCAAGACGATCTGCTGCAGTTCAAACTTAGCATCAGAATGGGGAAGAAAGGGGATTTAAGTGACTTTGAACGTGGCATGGTTGTTGGTGTCAGACGGGCTGATCTGAGTATTTCAGAAACTGCTGATCTACTCGGATTTTTATGCACAACCATCTCTAGGGTTTAGAGAGAATGGTCCGAAAAAGGGAAAATATCCATATTTCTAAGATTAAAGGACTGATGTCGCAACAGGACGTCGAAAAACTCATCCATGCTTTTATGTCTTTAGTCGGATTGATTACTGCAACAGCGTCTTCACAATTCTGCCTAAAAAGTCAATCAGACAGCTGCAGCTGATCCAGAACGCTGCTGCTTGTGTCCTCAGTAGAACCAGGAAAGTAGAGCACATCACCCCAGTTCTAAAGTCCTTACACTGGCTCCCTGTAGCTCAGAGAATAGACTTCAAAATAGTTTTACTAGTTTATAAATTATTGAATGGTTTAGCACCAAAGTATATTGAAGATCTGCTGTTACTATACCAACCCACCAGACCACTCAGGTCCTCTAATTCCAACAAACTTCCAGACAACTGCAAAGCTGCTGAAACACTGAGTTTTTTAAAATCACAACTAAAAACGTATCTGTTTAGAGATGCCTTTGAGTAATGTTTTCATGTCTCATGTTTTGTTTATGCTTCTTGCTGTTTCTAGGTTATATGCTTTGTAGTGCCTTGATGTATATGTGTTGGCTTCTTGCTTTATTGCTGTTTTTACTTTATATGCTTTGTCTGTGTTTTACTACTGTTTTTATTTTACCTCTTAATCATGTAAAGCACCTTGAATCACCTTGTCGTTGAAAGTGTGCTATACAAATAAAATTGCCTTGCCTTTCCAGTGAGCAGCAGTTCTGTGGGCGAAAACACCTTGTTGATGCCAGAGTTCAGAGGAGAATGGCCAGACTGGTTTGAGCTGGTAGAAAGAAAAACAGTAACTCAAATAACCACTCCTTACAACCAAGGTATGCAGAAGAGCATCTCTGAACGCACAACACGTCGAACCTTGAGGCAGATAAGCTACAGCAGCAGAAGACCACAGCGGGTGCCACTCCTGTCAGCTGAGAACAGGTAACTGAGGCTACAATTCGCTCAGGCTCACCAAAATTGGACAATAGAAGATTGAAAAAATGTTTCCTGGTCTTATGAGTCTCGATTTCTGCTGCGACATTCGGATGGTAGGGTCAGAATTTGCCGTCAACAACATGAAAGCATGGATCCATCCTGCCTTGGATCAACAATTCTGGCTGGTGGTGGTGGTGGTGTAATGGTGTGGGGGACATTTTCTTGGCACACTTGGGGCCCCTTATTACCAATTGAGCATCGTTGCAACACTACAGCCTACCTGGGTATTGTTGCTGACCATGTCCATCCCTTATGACCACAGTGTACCCATCTTCTGATGGCTACTTCCAGCAGGATAATGTGCAATTTCATAAAGCTCTCATCATCTCAGACTGGTTTCTTGAATATGACAATGAGTTCACTGTACTCAAATGGCCTCCACAGTCACCAGATCTCAATCCAATAGAGCACCTTTGTGATGTGGTGGAACGGGAGATTCAGATCATGGATGTGCAGCCGACAAATCTGCACCAACTGCGTGATGCTGACATGTTAATATGGACCAAAATCTCTGAGGAATGTTTTCAGTACTCTGTTGAATCTATTTCACGAAGGACTAAGGCAGTTCTGAAGGCAAAAGGGGGTCCAACCCGGTACTAGCAAGGTGTACCTAAAAAAGTGGCCAGTGAGTGTATATAATAATGGTATCATGTATAACTTTATTAGTTTTAAAACCATAACTTTCTAAAATCACGAGAAAAACTAAACACTGAGACTTTTATTTTGAAATACAAAATACCCTACATTCCAGATTTGGCAGGTTCTTGTGGTCTTTTACAGGGAAGTACTGACTGATGCTCCCAAAAGAATCAACCTCAAGCATAACTGGAATTAGTATTTATGTAAACCCATCTACTGTGAAGAGATGGCCCATAGCCAATAAAATTCAATTTTATGATTTTCCCTATCATTAAATCTTCATTGTCTTACTGCTATGCTGCAGGCTCTAGCTTGACATTTTATGACCCTGAACTGTAAGATAAATGGAAAGACTGAAACTTATTGAGATTCCCTTTAAATCAAGGCTGATGTAATGTATTTTGTTTCAGTTTAAGGTCCCTGTTGTTGTTTTTCTTCTTCTTCTTTGTTGCTGCTTGATGTTCATTTTGAACTCTTGGTCTATGCTAACTGCTGAATTTTTCAACCCCCACAGACTGTTAATGATGCTGGAAAGGCAAAACACATTGCTTCCAGTGTGCTAGTAAATATATCCTGAAGATACCACAAACACAAAACACATAATGGGAACTGTTCCATTACCTGGGGACGGGTTTGATTTGATAATGTATGCTGTCAGAGGTAGATGTCACAAAAGTTATCATTTCCATAAAAGATAAGAAGCTTAATGCCACAACTTAAGCCATTCCTGATGTGAGACTACACTCTTAGTTCATCATTCTTCCATGCTTCTGACTGCAGGATGAAAATAATCTTAAACCGTAGCTGCTTTTTAAACCTCCCTCATAATGCAAAATATTTTTACTTCATAAACTGGCAAATTGAGATATTTTGCAGAACATGCTTGACTTCCTTGAATAACTCTGAATTAATACAATTAGATTGTCTGTAGGGAGCACAATGCATCTAAAGAACTCAACTGGAAACATGACATTTCTCTATGGTAAAAATGGAAATCACTTCAGCGGTTCTCTGAATAGGTGTTAATTTATGGATGTCTTGTTCAGGATTTTTCATTAGTTTATCTCAACAGAATTACACTTACATGTACTCATTGATGATGTTCTGGATGCTGCAGAATCCATCCGTTCACTTTCTGCACCCATCCATCCTATGCAGGGTTGCGGAGGGGGCTGGTGCCTATCTCTAGCAGTCATGGGGCAAAAGGCGGGGTACACCCTGGACAGGTCGCCAGTCCTTCGCAGGGCAACACAGAGACTTACAGGACAAAAATCATGCACACACTCATACCTGAGGGCAATTTAAAGAGACCAATTCACCTAATAGTCATGTTTTTGGACTGTGGGAGGAAGCCGGAGTACCTGTAGAGAACCCACGCATGCACAGGGAGAACATGCAAACTCCATGCAGAAAGACCCCAGGCCAAAGACCCGGGAGCTTCTTGCTGCAAGGCAACAGTGCTACCAACTGTGCCATCGTGCAGCTTGCTGCAGAATCCATCTAAGCAAACACCTAAATTAAGTAATTTCAACAAGAGGTTCTGCAACACAGCTCCAATATGATTCTTTAGTACAGTAATAACTATAGTTAAGCCTAAAAAATTCATACTTTAGGCAGATTAAGGTTTAAAGTATGTTTTTTATTTAACCGATGCGTTTCTTCTGACTGGAAATATTATTACCATTTCGAAGTGGCCCAGTGATAGTACTAACTTGAATCTGACAGAGAATTTGTAGAGAGAGCAAAAGAGAGAGTGTGTGCATGCATGGTTGCACACACTCATGCTTACATGACACGTGTTTTTTCTGCTTTAAATTTTTTAATTAAAACATTCTCTGTGATTCAATTCTTAAAACAAGATTATGCAGCTAAATTGCCAAAATTTCCTCTATGGTCTCAAATGTGCTCCCTGCCAAAGTTTATATTTGTATTCATGGATGTAAATGTATATATATATTTATATACATTTACATTAATATAAAATGAGTGATTATGCTTCTTTATAGTTTAAAATCATTCTCTCACAACTTAGACATGTAGAAAAGCTTACACAGTGAAGTGTAACCATAAAGAGAGCTAAATTAAGTTTTTTCAAACTTCAAATAACCTGCAGAAAAAACAGGTAGTAAAAAGTGATTAATGTTTTGTTTCTTCTCCTATGTAGAAAGCTTCCCAAAATAAGTCATTTAACAAAATAAAATAAAAATAAAAATTAAATTAGGCTCTCTTCAGTACAAGTGTATGCAACTAGAAACGCAGGGGTTCTTAAACTTTTTGAAACAAGGAACACCTCAATAAATACTAAAGCCTCTATCACAAAATCTGTCAAGGTGGAACTAAAATGCCTTTTTGCCATCACATGTTTTTTATCAAAAGTTGGCAAAGGGGGGTTGAAGTCAACCCGCAGCTGCTTAACCCCTGATTTTAAAGAGAGGTAGTTGCAGCCCCTTATTGGCTGATATGGCAAGGCGATTTGTGAGAGTGAGATGTAGCTCTTACAGAGCATCTGTGGCCAGCTCGCTGAAGAATTTGAAACAAAACCACACAGAGAGAACACATGTGTCCACTGTGTATCTGATGTAAAAAAAATGTCCTGCCTTTGGACGGGTCGCACTCAAGTGAGTCGAAACAAAGCCAATCTCTGCACTCACATTTCTCAGCAGTCAAGCTTGCAAAGAGAATCAGACTGAAAGGGTGTCTCACTCCACCAAAGTGTTTTTTTTTTTTTGTTTTTTTTTTGTAGACTCTTATCTTATATGTAACACCTTGTATAAGCCCTGATGCATTCCACTCCATGTCTTCTTTGCTTCTGGGTTTATTTTTGAAAGTTCATGTGAATGTGGGATGTCACTGACTTGATTTGTAATTTATGAACAACCAGTGGCAGCTTAGACATGCTTTGCCTGTGAGAGAGGCTTAAGATATACAAGTGCTTGTGCACTGATAAACATTTTAAAACAGCAATAAATCAGAGCTTTCGTGCATCAATGTATTTTCTCAAATTTAAACCCACTACCTTCTTCCTTCAAGGCAGGAGTGCCAACAACTGAGTCACAACAGGACTTCGAAAAAAAACAAAAAACAATGTCCATTGGAACTGCAAGATTTATTGAGGGACAATGTTTAATTGTATGTGCCATTGTTTATTAGAAGTTTATATTTGAATTTTTCAGGTTGTTAAATTTTAACGAATGGTCCCTCTGAAGTCAGATTTCTACAGTAAGTGGGACATTTTGAAGTTTCTTATGAACCTTAACCTCAAACTCCAATATAAAACTTAATTGACTGATTTATATCTCATTTAATCTTTCAAACATTCAGCTTTGTTTTACATATTGTGCAAAAGTGTTTGAAAGTCCAAAATGCAGAGAAATACATTGTTTTGCTAATAACAATTAGCCAGCTCAGTAAATCCACTATGGTGCCCAAAGTATTCACTCACACATCCATAAGATTATATTCAGGTGTTCAAATCACTTCTTTTGGCACAGCTGAATAAAATACCGCACCTAGGCATACAGATTGGTTCTACTAACATGTACAATCTGATCACTCTCAGGTTCACAGGGACCAGTGCAGTAACTCTGTAATAAATTCCTCACTACTAAATATTTCATAGTTATCCATTAGAGGTATTATAACACAATGAAAGTGATTATTAATGACAGGAAGTCTGAAATGAAGTGTTTGACTATCTAAAATCCCAGAAAGGGGCAATTTTCTACAGACTTTCAAAGTTCACGTAGCCTGCAGGCTAGCTTGAGGTCAGGGCTTAATGGAATGAGTATCCATACCAAGCAGCTACTTACATCACTAAGTCCAGTGCAAAGCGTGGGATGTAGTGGTATAAACTGTGCCTCCACCAAACTCTAAATTAACAAAAGCTTAACTAGGAGCTCTGACCTCAATTTGATAGAACACCTTTGGGATATTATTATTTGGGATTTTAGATTGGGAGCCAGGCCTTCTAATGTAACGTCAATGTCTGACCTTACAAATGCACTTTTGGAACAATGATTTAAAAATCCTGTAAAAGCTCTGTGGACTTTGTGGAAAGCTTCCCAGAAGAGTTGAAGCTGTTATAGCTACAAAGAGTGGGCTGACATCATACTAAACCCTTAGGACTCCAGGTTATAATGTGTGAATTTGAAAACTCTTGAAATATAGTTTCTATCAAAAAGCAAAATGCACTGGGTTTTACCATGGAACTGGAACATAGGTAAGTTGGGTTAGATGTCATTTGATCAAAGTTCTCAAATAAACCCCAGTTTGAGAAAGATGCCACAAAAGAAATCGAAATAGTTTCAGCCATTGGAGCTCTTGTGAATGTGTTAGTGAATGGGTGAAATACTGAATGTAGTTTAAACCACTTTGTGGTCCTCTGACTAAAAAAGCGCTATAAAAACGCATGCCATTTACCATTTACCATTTTGACAGCAGACTGCTCAACAACAAGAGCCAAACTCTATCCCACATTCATGCATACAAAAATATGCAGGGTCCTACACTTCAGTGGCTAAATGCCATTCCAGCATCTAACGCTGCCTGTTGGAATATTGCTCTGGCTGGCATTAACTCACCTTTTGGGGGAGGTTAGGCAGGCGCAGTGGGGGGATATTGGCAAAACAGCGGCAAGCTTTAGCATGCATGTCAGGGCCAGAGAAAGCTTTCTGAGCCAAATGCCAGTCTATAGATCGCAGAGGGGACTAAAGATCACATCATCGTCCAGCCGGGCGTAGGTGACACCGGACAGCGGACGAGAGAGAGGTTGGACCGAATGATCCCTGCCAGGGTGAGGCATTATAGACAGCCGCTGTCATTACAGGCCAAACAAGCACTAGCTTGAGAGCACAAATGTAAACTCACACACGGGGTAACACACACAGACTCGAGCTGTGACAATGACGATATGGACAAGTGCTGTCATTATGGGAGTCTCTGCGGAACTCAAATGATAACGAGCGGAGGGGGAGGAGGAGCAGGGGGATGTTAAGAAGGGTGACTGTCCAGCTGTCTTCTGGGAGAGTTGGTGGTGTTGGAGAGGTCAGTTCATTGTAAGAGCCTACGCAGGTAACCCAATAAAAGCATATGTCCTCTTTGTGGTTTCTTTTTCTTAAAAGAACAAGCCTCTGAGAGAATTGTCTTTCCTCAAACAGAAACAATTTTCTCAAAGGTCATATATCAAAACTTCATATTTGTATTCACAAGAACAGATGGTAAAACATAAAGATTAAAAACTATTTAAAAAATGAAAGTCTCAACACGACAAATTTAGGGGGAAAGTTTGATTCTTTCTTAGTTCATGGTTATGTGAAGTTATGTGAAGTTAGCCTTTTTTTGGTTGTCTATAATTGTTTTATCAAAATAAGACTGCAGGATAAGAATGAGCTTATCATACTAGTGAGGTATCATAGTGTGGGACCATGCTGGAAATCACTGAGCAGCTGAGAGCAAACCATCTTTATACAAATGTTTGCAGAAGCAGTCTGCATGCATAGTTGCTACATTTTGAACCCCTGTGGCCATTTAAGTGATTGGAACACCTGGATTAAATGATTCCGATGGGCGAGCAAACATCTTTCCAGTATAGCATGTAGTGATAAATTAAACTGTAAAAAGTTACATATTTTTGCTGAATAGGTGCAAAAGAAGGCACTCTCCCATGGTGACATTCACGCAAGTGCTGCCACTCATAAAGGGAAAATTCTCTAAAAGTAAAAGTTCTTTGGAAAGATCATCTTTATTCTACAATGAGACACTTATGATCAAATAAAGTAGAGAAAAGAACATCAAATAATAAGCCAAAGTTGGTATTTAATGTATCAAATTGTGTTTTCAAAAGTAATGTGAATTATAAGGCCTTAATCTCAACTCAGTTTGGGAGAGTCTTTATATTGTCGTTAATATGACACAAAACACTGTGCATAAAGCAAAAGACAAACAATCAGCCATGTAAATACAGTAAATCATACACGTTAACTTCAGAACAATTTGTCGAACTAAGCTCCATGTTTTAAGTGCTGCAGATTTGATTGTAGACCTCTCTTTCCCCAAAGGGGACAGAGAGCATCAGTGCATAGTTTCACTCCAACTCTCTGACTCCCACTGTGTGCTGCAGGGTCTGTACAACCCAGAGGCTTTGAGTTACAATATGCCAAACAACTGTCACTAAAACATTTCTTTCATTCTCTACTAACAAGCTGCTGTTTTAATGTTGGCTGATTAAAATTGGAAACACTGCAGCAAGTCAGTTTAGCTCATCACGTTCAAACTCAAAAACGGTAATTTCATTTTACACTATATCTAAAATTAGTATATAGCAAGTGAAGGGTTTTTGGTGATAATACTCAAGATAATATCTAAATCCTTGATTTGATCCAATCTGCTTTCCCATGTCAGAAACCATCAAACAGATTGAGCACTCTGGCTTGTCAGTTAACACACAAATTGCTCCCTAATCCCTGCAGATTTGGTTTCTAATACTCTCCTGTCACAGCACACGTGAGCGCCATTTCTCTTTTTATGAGAGTTACTGGCAGGTGGTTCTCAGGTAAAAACGGTGTCAGGTGAGATCAAACACCACAACAATGGCCGCCAGTCCCCGCGAGCAGAATCCATAGCTCTCATCATCTGCAAACTCCACCCAAACATGAAGTCGTTTGATTCAAAGTGCTGAAATCTGTCTTTTACCCTCAAGCTGTGTAGGTGTTTATCTGTGTGTGAAAGTGGTTAAGGTGGTTGTTTCTCTCTGTGATATGCCAGCAACTATCTGCTTGAGGCTGTTTTAACATGTACCGTTTAACCTGTCTTTCTATTGATGAGGCCAAAGGCTCAGTTCTTTTATATCAAAGGCTTGGCCCAGGCTCTATTTCCTAATAAGCAGGGTCTGCTGACTTTGTCGTTCAGGCCTTGGGATTATGTTCTGACTCTCTATCTTGACCCATTCTATATGGTCCAAAAAGAAAATTACAGCAAAGCTATCAAAAGCCAAAGCTAAATACATTTCATATCATATCATATCATACAAAATGGTAAGCAGCAGCAGCAGTAAACTACATACAGTACTTTCTGACACCAAGAAAATATTTATGACTCCAGTCTTTCCCCAAAGAAAGGACACTTTGAATTGCCTTAGATTTCTTTCTGCTCTTCTATGCATACACTTTCTTAATTATGAAACTAATTCAGCACTTAGAGGGAATTGGTATGGTATTATGTGTGATGGAAAACCCACACTGCACATCACACTAAGCTCAACATTCTAATTGTGAAGCATAGGAATGGTAGCATCACCAAATGGTCAGAATTTATTTCAAGGGGCGAAGTTTGGCATAGAGGTAGGGCAGCTGTTCCATATACACAGACTATTAGTCCTCGATGCAGCTTTCCAGAGTACGATTCCCGACCCTGGGACCTTTGCTGCATATCTTCCCCCCCTTCTCTCCCTGTCAATTTCCTGCCTTACTGCTGCAAATAAAGGCCACTAGTACTATAAAAAAGTCTTTAAAAATAAGAATTTATTTGAAGACAGATAGAACTATATGTTGGGATATCCTGAAGTAAAATCTGTTAGGACTTTCAATAGACTAGAGACTAACGCAAAGGTTCACATTCCAGTTGAACACTGACCATTAAAAATACAGCCACAGCTACAACAGAATTAATATTTTCATGGTTCTCAAACTGTGGTACAAGTACCACTGGTGATATTTGGCCTGTTTTAGTAGTACTCAGAACCTGCTTTGATATTATTTGCTAAGTAAATTTGATCAAATTAACTATACTGTAGGTCTTAGGACCACCAACAGCCAAAAATAATAACTTGTTCAGGCAGTTTTAACTGGGGTTCATCAGAATATTTCAAAAGGGAAGTGTGGGGAAAACATTGTGACAATTCCCTCTATGAACTGAAGTGGACAACAGTAGTGTTGTCCACAAGTGCTTATTTAAAAATGTTAAAATTTTAATTAAATTGTTAGACCAAACATCTTAGGAGGTACAGTGATTACTGTATAACACTTTTAGTGGTTTTTGTGTAATAATTTTATCAATGGTACGCATGTAGTCACTTGAATTTCTACAATATACCAGTGCTAGGATCATATTTCATTTGATTTAGAGTTTTTGCCAAAAATGTAATGCAATAAATTTGGCACATTATAGCTTCAAAAGCCCTCGGTTGTGGCCTTTGCAGGAAATTGCCAAAACTGTTTCCCTGTCACTTTTACAGTTCAGTCCATAATTATTCATACCCCTGGCAGTTTAGGTGTATAATATTTATAGTATACATTCAATGTTACCAACCGTTTCTTTTGACCCGCAAGTAGTAGGAATGGTTTGGAGTAGCCCAATTAGTACCAACTTAAACCTGGGAATCTGTGAAGGGAGCTAAAAGTAACAGTGATTGCTAGGAGGCCTTCCAGTCTCAAAGACTTGGAACTCATCTCCAAAGAAAGATTCTTGAAATGCAAGTGAAAAAATGCAAAAGGTTGGTGAGCATTTGCAAGAAGTCTTGTGTTGCTTTCATGCCACTAAATATTTTTCTATTGGTTATTGAATATGTTTCTTTATCTTTGGTTATCATAATAATACTAATGGTATTAGGAATGACTCATAATGTTGCAACGCTGATTCTTAAGCAATTTTCTGAATAAAAATAAGCATGTTTACAGATACCTATGGTATTGCAATGTTATGATGTGATACCAACTGTTTGGGTGATGTAAGATTTACTTATTGTTATTTAAAATAATTTTAAAAACCTCATAATGTATAATCAAATAATTGTATCATTATTCACTTAGATTTTTGTACTTTTTTGTTTGCTCGATGAAAGAAAGCTCAATTGCTTTGGTAATAACATTATATTACACCTTAACTGCAATATTGTTGGAGTGGTTTATAATTTAATGGATAAACAGTTGTCAGGGAATGCGGTGTGGTGCATGGACCCAAAAGCAGACGCCGTGGAGAGATGCAAAGATGTTTATTAGTGCTGCTGGTGGAGGAGGTGATGGTAACCGTTTAAATATTAAATGAATATTAAAAAGAGAGATCATATTTCTCCAGTTTTAGCTTCCCTTCATTGGCTCCCTGTTAAATCCAGAATAGAATTTAAGATCCTCCTTCTTACATATAAAGCCCTTAATAATCAAGATCCATAATACATCAGAGATCTAATTGTTTCATATGTTCCCAACAGAGCACTTCACTCTCAGACTGCAGGTTTACTTGTTGTTCTTAGGATTTCTAAAAGTAGAATGGGAGGCAGATCTTTTAGTTATCAGGCTCCTCTCCTGTGGAACCAGCTCTGCAATGCCCTGTTGGACAGGGGAGCATCGACTGGGATGATGCTCCCAGTAACTGAACATCCACCATGTCATGTTATCAACTTTTTACTTTCTGTAACATAGAAAGTTCTCTTAAATCAGATCTTCTGTTCCTACTGTGTCTCTGCTCTGTCTTCTCAAACCCCCAGATGGTCATGGCAGATGGCCGCTCCTACTGAGCCTGGTTCTGTTGGAGGTTTCTTCTTGTTAAAGGGGAGTTTTTCCTCTCCACCATCGCTACATGCTTGATCAGTATGAGGGATTGCTGAAGGATTGCTGTGGTTGGAAAGTCTGCATCAACGGGGCCCAACCTCCCGCCAATGACTGACGCAATCTGCCGGAATTCCTTAAATAGGAAACTCTTTAACTGATTGGAATTTTTGTATAAATGTATTGAAATGACTTCTTGTTAAGTGCCTTGAGATGACATCTGTTGTGAATCGGCGCTATGTAAATAAAACTGAATTGAATTGAATTGATAGTGAATGGCAGGAACGGAGAGACAGGACATCGGATAGGATAACAGCAGGACAACACATCATGGAGACATCAATACAATGATCCGGCCCTAAGTGAGGGGAAGTGACAGGTTATAAAGGCAGAATGTAAGGAGGATCAGGTGTGGTTGATGGGAGACACAGGTGAAGACGATGATTAGGAGAGGGAGTGAATAGGGCAGCATGATAACAGTAGACTCAGTAGAAATGTTGTCTTATGTACGGTAAAAAAGTGTTGTTTTTAAATAACTTCTAGCATTTTTGTTTTAAGTGTTGGTGGATAAGATTTATTTTAATATAAAACACTCACAAACTGCTACCAGATTATTAGGATTAGTAAATATTCTTAACGTTGGTTGACTGCATTCAAATAATTTTGTTTTGTCTGAAATTGTATTTTTCTCTTTAACTAAAAACAAAATCTAAATCAAATATTTTGTTTGTTGTGGATGTGTCCATAAGACAAAGTTTGACAATTTACACAGTAAAGTTTCTGATACCATTTTGAAAACTCTTTAAGCTTGTCTGGGAATAATGTCAGCCGATCATATTTTCATCAGAACTGTGACTTTATATCCAGGTCGCTGCTGTTCTTCCTCTGGATTGTTGCACCAACATGTTACTACACTATCTCGGAAGGGACACATCAAACACCGGACCAACATCTTAAAAAATGTAATTACAGTTCTGGATAGATGTTTACTGCACTCTTAATTGAGCATGAATGATGCGATTATTTTAAACTATTAATTTGTTATTCAACGTGTTTTTTCCACAGTGAATTGATTTTAGAAAACAATATTTAAATAATTTAAATAGTAAGTTGAACATTGACAATGCTCTTTTTTAGCCTTCAGCAAGCTTCTGGCATAATTGTTGTTGGATATCTGACAAGAGTCATTGCCCAAGAATAAATTTACATAATCTTTTAAGTTTAGTCCATAATATTTTAACAGTATTGAGATTTTATCTGTGCTTAAGATCATTGTTATTTTGAAACACCAAATTATGTCGAAGTTTCAAACACCTAACATGACCTCTCTGCCTCAAAGAAAAGAAAGGTACGACTAACTGAAGAGGTTGGTAAACTAGTGTTGCAATCTAAAGTGAATCAGGCTTAACATTGGCTAAGATAGTGCCTTCAAGCTGAATAGCAGCTGAAATTCACAGTTGTCCACATAGACAAGCCAGATGTCTTCAAGGGAAAGGTATTATGGCCAAATAAGACAAAGGTCTCATCACTGACCAAGTCAGTGTGGCTTGTTGGCCACACTGACCTATACAATGGAGGAGTCAAGATGAGTCTTTAAAATAACACTGTACACTTTTTCAAGCATGGTAGTGGGAGCACCATGCTAAGGTTTTAGGTTTTGCTACCAGAGGGACTTGTTTATCACATGGAGTGCAGAACAACGTCATCTCAAATCAAGTGCTATATAGGTAAAACTTGGGCACAATGTTTCAAATGGATCCCGAACATTATTTAGAACTGGATTTGCGATGGACAAAGGTGGAAATGACCTAAATACAAATTGATAATAAGGAAATATGCCTAAAAGTTGGGTTTGTGCAAGGAAACAACCCGATTCAAATGAATTCTACCAGTTCCACTAACAAGAGAGGTCTAATGTTCAGCCAGAATTACCAATTATCCTTGGGGCAATTATCCAAATGTTTGTGGATGTGTGGAGATGTATTTGAGCCACTCTGGATTGGAGAAAAAAGTCCTGTAAAGTTCAACTTGTACACCTGATTGTTGTTTTTACAAATCACAACAATTTTCTTTTGATTTATGGATCATTCTAAGAAATACAATGATTTGAATGCATCAACGCAGGCCCAAAATTAGTATGCTACCTGACTATGGTATCTGGGTCTGTTTCAGGTACAAAACAACCAAAACAGCACAGTTGCTAGAAATCCTAGAGGCAAAATGACCAACACCTATTTCATGAATATTAGTGTACATTAAATTCTAATTAAAAATATATAACTTAACACTGGCCATACATATGAAGCATCTTCACTTCATTATTTTTGTTTGCTTTATATAGTTAATTTTCTGTTGTTCATATAGATCGTTTTTACAATGGAAAGCGTTTCCCATCAGCTTCTCCCAGGACATCACTCTGTGGCTTTTCCTGTTCAAACTTATTTAAGTGAGTAGTTACCTGAATGTGCATGTCGATGTGAATCTGTCTGTCTTTCAGGGGTTGGTACTCACAATAGTTAGAAAAAGTATCAACAAAGGATTCTTGGAAGCTGGGGAGGCCTACACAAAGAGCATCCAGGCTCCTCTCGGTGTTACCCGATCTTTTGTGTGTTTGAATGTGTACGTATGGATAGATAAGTGTGCGTGCGCTTGTGGTGGGGAGGGTTCTTTCTTTAGGGCTCAAGGGAGCCTCATTGGCTGCAACGCTTGGGTCAACTGTAGGTCAGGACATGTGTGATGGATGGACCTTCTGTCTGTAGACCACTACCCAGCCTGCATGCTCCTTGTCTTCGCTCCTCCTGTAGGCCTCTAACCCTTCAAAGTCCCCGGCTGTGCTCCTCTGTTTTCACATTTCTTTGTGTCCCTCCATTTGGCACCCACAGTTAGAGTGCCTTGCTGAGCTGAGCGGAGCTCAAAGAAAACCGCAGACAACTCCTAGAGGTGAGTTTTGATGTCAAGATTCAGGTACTCTGTTTTTCCTCCATCCAATCACACATCCATCCTTCCTTCTTCTCTTTCGCCCACTTTAGCCAGCATGCCTATTCTAACGTAATAGCACACACAGCAACTGATCACATGATGTCATCTTCCTCTCTTCCTCCATCACTCTGTCAATCCATTCATTGGCCTCTGTCACACATCTGTCGATGGAGGAATTCAATTTGTCTGCCAATCAAAACAGGGGAGTGGTCAGTTGGAGCAGATGGGCCAATACCTAGACCAACATGTTGAGTGACTTCTGTCTGTCCACATTCCTGCCTCTCTGGGTTTCCAGCTCTCTCCATTAGAGACGGTCAGTAAAATACAAAGACTGATATTTCTGATAGAAAAAAAGTGTCTCACTCTTTTTTACTGAGCTGAAGATGCGTAGCAAAAAGACCTCATATTATATTTATGAGCAAATGCAACTTTTAATCTGTCTATGCAAGCACACAAAAAATATTGCTACATTACATTTACTTGTCTCCTCTATCAGACACATAATATTTCAGATTGACAATGAAGAAATGAGACTTTGCTTCTTAAGCAATACATTTCCTTGCTAAACGTAATTAGCATAGAGGTAAAATGGGCTTTGTGTGAAAATCTGGTGTGTTTGAATGCAAATGCATAATTTTTTTTTTTTAAGACAGTAAATCTATGATCTTATTTTGTCAGCCTTTGGTAAAAACTGTCTGGCACACACAGACAGAATTACAGGAAGAAATAGAACCGGGGATCCAAAGCTTAAAACATCTGTTTTCTCACAACAAAGAAGCCTGTTGAAATGTTTTTCTATAACATTAATATATGTGTGTTGGCATAAATGCCATTGTGCTCTTCCGCTTGCATCTTTCTATTAGTTAAATTAAAATATTTTTGCATTACTGCGTGTTTTAGTGTGTTGGTGTGTGAACTCTGTTTAAATACCTCTTCGCTCTCAAGTTCTTTTTTCTCTTGATTATTTTAATCAACTCTCCCAACTGTTTGTTCCTCAAAAGTGATTTTTCTACTACCTTTTCAGCTGCTGCACGAAGAGGTGAATCTAATTATTATAATGTATCCATTTTAATAATGTTTTTATAATTTCAGTCTAAAAGAAAGATAGATATCATTCTAGGTGAGCAGGCTCCTTTTTTGTCAGAAGCCGAAAATAAGAAAGCTGTCTTACAGCTTTGGGACACTATTAAAGCAAATGCAATTACTTCCACATAAAATTAAAATAAAATAAGATACTAGATAGTGAGATATGTAAAATTTATCATTATATGTTTTACCATTTTGAAAATAAGAATATGAATTATTATCTCGGTAGAATATAAAACTAGACATCAAAACATTGTTTAGAAGCAGGTGTCATTAGACTATAGGTTGACAAAATAACTATATGTTAAGATAATGCTGAAGCTTGGTGTAACTGAGGTAATTGATTGGAGCCAGATGTATGGGCAGTTATGTTAGAAAAATGTAGTTTATTGTGAAAGATGCAAATTGCGATGTATTCCTAACTGATCATTTCTACCTACTATGTATTTAAACTGTCTTTTGAATTATTATTATTATTATTATTATTATTATTATTATTATTATTATTATTATTATTATTATTATTATTATTATTATTAGATCGTTTAGATTTTTTCCCGGTACTTTTTACTAATGTTTACCAACTCAAACTCAAGCCTGAAACCCGATGTGCCTAAACTTTTTGTACGTAGCGTAAGAGACAATATATTTATCATCCATCTTAACGCCTTGAGAATGTATTAATTCTTCCTAGAGTCTTGATTGTTTAAGTTAAGCATATGTCATCGTCCATATGTTTATCTCGGGGCTTTGATAGAAATGATGAGGGTCGTCGGGATGTCCTCTCCCTTGACGCCATAAGATCTCCTTTCCTTTTTCTGTCATTTTTATTGTTGTTGTTGTTGTTTTTACCACGGTTTCGTTTAAAACCGACCATCTTAGCGAGGTTTGTTTGCCCTGTGCGGGGTGTATAAACTATAGTTTGGTTTGAGGGGGTTAGGGTGGTGCTGTGACAACAAACTGAAGCCGTGACCGAGGATTGACCCTGCATGCGCGGCCTGTTCTTTTGAGAATCAGCTGGGATTCACTCTGAGCGGATCCTCCAGCGCACATCAGCAGCGGAGGGAAACATCAGAGGGGCAGCAGCTCACAAAGTAGGGTGGACAGGGGGTCACAGAGGGACGGAGATGCTCCAAAATCACGTGTAGACGCTTCTTCATTTAATTCATGCCAGATTTAGCCATATTCGCACACCTGCTGCGAAGTTGCTACCAAATTAGATCTCAGTATTTCGTTACATTGAACTGGATTCTACATAGGCTACCTCTATGTGAACTGAACTTCAAAAGTGTCAAGAGAAGATGATACAGGTTAAACCATTTAAACTGATTTCAGACTCAATTAGTGAAATACTACAACTACTACTACTAGGCTCCTACTACTACTAGCCTACTACTAGTAGTAGTAATAATAATAATAATAATAATAATAATAATAATAATGATTATCAGCATTTTATCTAGTTAATAAAATCTTCCTTTTTAAAATGTTTATTCTTTGTTTTTATTAAATATTAGCAAATATTTCGATTTAATGGACCCTTACAACTAATTTAGTAAAATAAATTATATAAATGACAAAATTTATTTATTTCAAAAAGAAAAAAAGATAGATTTAATTAATCAATTTGGATGTTGTAGCTTTTTTGTTTTTGTTTTACTTTGTTGCGCTGTTCATTTATAACTCCTCATTTATAAATCCTTGATTTAGTTACCTCAATTTATCCTTGTAATATTTATTATAATATTTACTTTGTTGTCTAAAATTCTATTCAAATTTCGGCATGAACTGCACATAGTTTTTCTCCATTTTTAGTGATGTATTTATAATTCTTCAAGGCTATTATTTTATTTTTTTAAATGCCTATTTGGTTCCTTTTCAACAAAGAGCAGACAATGAAAAAAACATAGATTGCACGTTTTCAGTTAATCGCAGTATTCAGAGAGGCCTTACAAACAAACAGCCTCCCACCCTGAGCAACAAGTGTGTACACTGATCTATTTATATGGAAACAAATAAAGGGCGTCTACCGTTACCAAATAACTTCGTCAGCAAATAAAACAATTTATATCTCCTGCCTAATATAATAAACGAGATCTGACATAACTAAACGTGCGTTTCATCAATTAAAAGCGAAAAAAAGTGATACAACTTACTCGCCTTATCCATGTGCAGAGCTGAGTTAGAGTGAGCGGCCTGCGCCACAGACAGCTGAAATACTTCCGCTTCTCTAGGTGGATCCAAGGTAAAGGTGAACTGTGCTCATTAATCATGCTTTCTCCATGGACTTTTTGTCCTCTTGAGGTAAGATGGACGCGCATCATGCACACCAGGAATTAAAACATAAACCCCCCACTAAGCTTTTCTATTTCCCAGGGTGTCGAATATAGCTTTAGCCTTTTCCCTACATGTTACTGCTTCGAAAATCATGCTTTTTAACGAGATAATCACAATTTGTAAAGGCAGTTCACGAAAAAGTTTCGATGAAACTGCAAGTTTGTACAGTTCATCTTGTCATTAGGGTGGCATGATGACACCTCCGTGTAACTTGGTGAACTTAAGAAGCTGAATTGACACTGTGACATCAGTCAATAGCCATAACCTCGATGTTTCAATCGATATATTTTTTGTCCCCTCAGTGAGCCTGAAGCTCGATAAGGTTGCCATCGCAGAGGACGCTGACATCCTCGGTCTTGGATAAACATGCCTTTATTATGCCAATAACTGTTTACCCCAGGGACGGGCCGCATACACTGACAATGAGGACTGGACGGGTGAACAGACACGTGGAGCTTATGGAATGTATCTTGTATCCTTTTGTCTTATTGCTTAGAAATATATGTAAAGCGGCTGAAGATTCGACAGATTGATTTAAGTCCTACGGTTAAATGTTGTGCTTCATCATTCCCAATATGTCGTCCCCCCCATAAAAAAAGTGACACAGAGGAAAATATTTATATTTAAACGCACTTTAATACACATGATTAACCCGTAAGCGCCTCTCTGGACAAAACTCTTTGCATTCGTCCCACTTGATTAAATGGAATAGCAGGCAAAAGCCTATCACAGCCCTGAAGGACCGGCTCCGCAACTGATAAAACTCAGCGCCACACTGGTGATACATGAAGGATTTACGCACCATGCAAATCCCATACAGTAGATTCAAACAGTCAACACACGCACGCACAGACAAAATAAAAGACAGAAGTGACAGCGATTAAACAGCTACTGTAACTATTCATTCACTAACAATAAATAAACGAGGTCATCTCGTTGATTGTGTGATGCCCCATTAACAGTATCGCCTGTGGCCGGTGGTGCACAAATTGGGCACATTTTTTGAGGCATCTGTTTGTGTGTGAAGATTTGTCACTTTACTTTCAGATAAAGCAGCACTGGGGTATAGGGTATAGGGGGTGGCAGTCTTTCCACTTAGTTTTACAAATGGAAGCCACATTTGTAGAGCACATAAACACATCTCAACTCATGACAATGGTGCTTCGTGCAGACACGTCAGAGAATATACAACTCTAATGCCATAATATTGGAAAATGCCCCAAATGTTTGCAAATGTCCACGCGAAGAGCATTCAAAACACACTTTAGTTTTGGTATAAAGGCTCACATGGCCTAATGAGGTAAAGAGTTGGTTCTCAGTTAAGTGTTAGTGCCCGTGGAAGACACAGTGGAGGATGAGGGGGAGGGGGTGGACGGGGAAGATAAGGTCGACCTCTCCGATGCTGCATCGTCCATTTTCTCTTGGATGATCTCCTCCGGTTCTGCGGGCGGAACTTTGGCCGGCAGCAGCCCCTCCTTCTCTCGCTTTTTCTGTTTCATCCTCCGGTTTTGGAACCAGATTTTGACCTGAGTCTCATTCAGCTGCAAGGCGGCCGCGATCTCCACGCGGCGTGCCCGGGTCAGGTACTTGTTGAAGTGAAACTCCTTTTCCAGTTCTGTAAGCTGTTTGGTGGTGAAATTGGTCCGGACCGTGTTCGGCTGACCTGCGTAACCGTATTCTCCGGATCGCCCTGCAGACAAAAACGCATGAAGAGTTTATCCTGTTTCTTCTTTAGTACCATAAAACATTTACAATGGGAATATTTCTAGTATCCAATAAAACGAGTCTTATTTTACGCAACTGGAGCCACTTTAACGCACCAGCAAATTGATGGTTTCTGTAATGAAAATGAGCATTGATATTCTATTCAGTGCAGGCCGTTATCTTTTAATTAAGGATTTAATGTCGCAAGTTTGCAATTTATACAATCACTTTGGCATTTAGTTCTCTGGGGGCTGCAAAGAGCACAAAGCTGTCAATAGTACCCTGCAACATTTTGTCTAAATAGTATAGACCATTTAAAGCAGATTTGTTGGCAAATTGCTCCAAACACTTGACGTTTATGGACGTCTTTTGATGTGTGTTTAAGGCTGATCAGTCCTTATCTTTAATTAGCCAGGAAACTATGGTGAAAAAATGATTTCTTTTAGCCAACACGTCCTGTCCAAAGTTACAGAAATGCCAGGTTGAATTAGCCCATTCGATCAATAAACACCAATAGATGTCTTTAAACATTCCTTCACTTTTGCTGTGAGAAAATGTTTCTTATTTTTGCTGGACTTGGAAGATCTTTTGACTTTCGAACATCTTAGGTCCTTTTTTAAGACTATGTAAGATAGAAGGGACACCAATGCTGATTTTATGTCCAAGTCTTTGCTTTCTTCTTTCAACTACATTTTGACATGGTTTAAAGAAAAGCGATGTAATCTTTTCTTGGTTTGATTCAATTTTGTTCTCGTGTACCCCCTCATGGTGTGCTCTAAAAACACATTTTTCCACCCACCTGTTTTCGGTGGATTCCTCTTGACCTTCATCCAGTCGAAAGTCTGTGCAGAAGAGGCGCCCTCCGACAGAGGTGAGCAGCAAGCCTCCAGGTGAGCTGCATGCAGAGGTGATATTGGGTTTGTTCCCCCAGGGTAAGGGGGTGCTTGCTCGTGTCCGCCTCCATAGGCAGTGTGGCTATACTGCAGCTGTCCAAGCGGGGTGGCACTGTAACCGTGGCGGTGCTGAGAGACCATAGAGGAAGATAAGTTACCTGAAAACATAAGTGGACTGCACTGGGGAAACGCAGCTCCAGAGTCCACTTCCTGGTTCAGCGTGTAGTGGTTATACGTTGTGCAAAAACTTTGGGGCCCATAGCTGGAGCTGCAGGCCGAGTGGGCACCATAGGAAAGACCCAGGGTGTTTGCAGAAGACTGATAAGACCCTGGCTGATGCTGGAGGCTGTCAGGAGAAGTCCTGTTTGCCATGAAGTGCTCATCTGCTCCGCAGCTGCTGACAGCGGCCCCGCAGGACTGGAAAGCTGTAATCCCGTGGTCCGAGTGGAACGCCCTGATGGAGCACGAGCCACCTTCGCCGCTCATCACTGAGTAGTCTAAGAAGCTGCTCATTGTGGCATCGTTCTCCGGGGCGCTGAGGGACGGTGCTCTCCAACAATCGCCCTCTAACCCACCCTTGCCCAAAGTGACCGTGCCAACCTTTACCTATACTATATTTCTTATCAGTGTTGGGAAGAGGGGGGTGCGTACTGACCGATATCAATGAACGGCTGCTGTCACGTGGCTATAGGTCAGCCAGTGAGGCACTTGTACTTATCCCCTAGGACAGTGACAGATTGGTGTTTGAGGGGGTATTTAAATTCCGAGCGCTCGTCGATCAAGGTGACGCGCGTAGCCGCTAATGTATTGGCCGAGCAAACAATGAGCTAGGAGGCAGACGGTGGTGGACGGTCCCGGGGTCGCATGCAGGGAGCAGGGTTGAGGCAAACACCCCCGCTGCGCGCTTCTGCACCGATGGAGAGATTAACATTTCATCCTCTGCTACCTCACCGCGAGGACGGCCCTGCACTCTGACCCCCAGGTACCTATTTTTGGATCAGAGTGTGTGAGTGTGAGTGTGTGCGTGTCCCGCTCAAGTATCACAGACGCGTTATCACATGCACAGCACTGTCAGTTGCTTTTGGATGGATGGATGGGTGGCCAAGTATATGTGTGTGTCTGTCTGTGAGTATGTGTGTGGGGGTAGGCACCACTGCCGCGGGGTATCTGCGGGCTATTAATGTCTCATTTCGATGCGAAATGTTCCACGCTTGAACATTATGGAATTTTACTCTGCAAATATTGTCACAGTGTGACAGTGAGGAAGACGCCAGATTTCCTTCCCAATACAGACTGAAAACAGTAACTTTTCCCTTTTGTCTTTCTTTTTTCTTTTCTTTTGTTTTCATTTAACACTTTTGTTTTACTTTTTAAATTCAGAAGTAGATAATTTGGAGGTGCAATTCATTTCGCCTCCTTTGTATTTAACACCTCTGCCACTGCGGTCGTTTCGAAGGTCCCAGTCCCAGGTATGAAAAGAAGCTGGAACTCCTCGGTATCACCCCCCCCCCGCCACATTGGGGACGTTTAGTACCTACTTTAACAACCGATCATGGTGTGTAATTTCTATATTTCACTCATCTCTGTTGTAAGATAGCAATGTTACACTACTCCATTTAACGTCCGTCACGTTCTTCCAAATCCCCCCTTGCTCTCACTATAGCTTCACCCCATCATCATTTCATCCCTTCATCACCCCGTCTTCATCCCTTCTCATTCCATCGTTCCTTCATTTCCCCTCCGCATCCCATCATTTCCCTCTCTCGTCACTTCCTCCTTTTATTGCTCCTCTCCTAAGCTCTTCATGACTCCTGATCCCCTCATCCCCCTCCTCTTCCCTCCACCCTTGTCCCTAAGCAGACTCTTAAGCAGGCTCGGGAAAGGTTACATCCTAAAGACTGTACTCCCACGTTGAGTCTTAGCCAAACTCCCCTTAGCGTATCTCCTCAGATGACTGATCTCACCCATCCACTTATCCCTTCATATCTTTGTGACGTGGTCCTTGCAAGTGAATTGTATAGTTAAATGTAACTTTATATGAAAGTGGAAGATTGTATTTCTATTAATCTCAAAAATTAATGAAAACACTGGAATTATAAACAGATATGGCCTGGTTTGTTCACGGTAGGGATTGAAAGTATGTTGGGGTAAAATGGGATGGCGTGGTTATGAAACGGCAGTACAATTGTCAAGACGCCAGTGTTTGGCTTTTGAGCACTTTACGTCATGTGGCGTCAGGGGTCCAGAATTCTCTCGGAGAAGGACCAGATAGGGGCCATTGGTGTTGTTGTTCTGAGAGACAATAACTAGAAGCTTTAACACGGTTATGTTATATCCTAGGTGTTTTATTTTTCGTCAAGTCATGTGGACACAGGAGACGCAAATAGATTGACCCACTGCCAATGACAAAAATGGGTATAAGAATAAATAAATACTTAAATGTTGCAACTCACAGATGCTCATTTTCTATTTTACATAGATATTTCAGACTGTCAGGCATGGTTGGTTGAGGGAATTTAAGAAGTGACCAATCCTCCACCCATCATAACCATTTAACATTTTCCATTCTGTTCATGTAGTTTTAATACATGATGCATCTTCTTGCTCCAATAGGCAAGCTTCCCATTACCATCCTAAAAAGAAAACCATGCACAAAAAGTTTATTCTATATCATGTTTGGGCAGTAATTTATAAATAGTATTAAATATATTGTTGGAGACAATATTTTTCCTCTGACTGATTAAACTAGGTCGGGCAGTTATGTCCAGAAGATGTTTAGACAGAAAGGAATTGCTTGTGAACTGAAAAGTTGCACTGCACATGAAATGTTCAATGTCACTCCAGGACAGATAGAAACAGAAAATATGATTAAATTAGCAACACTGAATTCTAACTATAAAAAATCAATATTTTACATACAGTACATGTCCGTTTTTAAAAGACGGATTGAATTTAAATCTTTACATTTAAAAAAAATCAGAAATGTCCTAAGATGTTCTATTTAGGAACATTTGAAGCACATTTAAGTGTATGCTGGCTCTTAGCAAACATAACACAGGTGAGGTTAAAAAAACTCTATATTCTGTGTAAGATTTCAAGCCCTGTGATCTGTGAAGATCCTAAGGAATGACAAAATGTATCCATTTATATTTTTTTTAACTGGAACTTATTTCAAGTAAGTAGAAAAGTACCAACGTAAAATCTACCTAAATTCGGTATGGTTTCTATTGGCCACATCTGGCGACCCCTTACAAAACCTTTCAGAGCCACCCCTCTAATGGCATTCTTTAACCCCCTGGCCTATGCATGTCGTTTTACGACACACATTTTAAAAAAACATTTTCCACTTACCTGAGTTGGGTTTGGATCTCATTACATTTATAAAGTAACGTACAAAAAGGCTACAAAGCGCAACAGAATTTGCACGCTGTGTATTCCGCATCATGTTTGGGTTGTCACAGGTGATGAAGAGGTAAGACAACACATCTACCATCGGAATGATGAGGTATTAATTTTTTCATCTCTTGCAGGTCATAGGGTCTGCCATCTACTGTGGTTTCCCTCCCACATGTATGCATTACGTATGTATGGTAATCAAATGATATAATAATGAGAAGAGCTCTTACATGCGCCCAAGTAGCCTGAGGTGTGAGAGTGGGCTGATTATCCTGTTAAGATCATCAAATAAAGCTGCCAGGAAAATGAACGGCCACTGAAAAGGAGCGGAGTGAGAGAGAGCCTGGAGAGCAAAGAGAGAGAGAGGGAGGGGGGGGGGTCGTGGGAGACTTGTTCAACCTCTCACCGAGGAAGGAAAAGGAACGAGCGGGAGAAAGAAAAGATCTCATGGAGAAGCGAGCGCCCCCAAAGGCCGAGAGCAGTAAAACACCGACATTAGTATTGCCAATACAGAGAATCCATTCAACTGCTGCACAGCACGTCGACGTCTTTTAAGGCTACTTGTTGGCAGGTCCTTTAATGTTTTTTCAGCCTGAGAAACCTGATAAACGTTTGACTTTTTTAGGCCATGTGTTACAATTTAGTCTCATCAAAGAAGTCAGGCCTGGTTAGTGCATTACAAGAATCTCAACAACTTATTCACCACACTTAGACGGTGCAAACTTTTTTTGTGGCCATTTTTAGCTTTCACTTTCAAGCCACATTTAGAATTTAACAGACGTCTCTTTGTGAACAATTATATTTGCTCATTGGAGAATGTATGCTGCTGTTTAGTTTTTAGTCAGTTCTCCATTTTAGCATTATATGACAGCATAAAAAGATTGTTTTGAATTAATTGCGGTACTCTGTTGTACTTTGTAGCTTCACATGTGTATAAACTCTTGATTCAATATGCATACCTTTTCGACTAAAGTGCATCATATTACTTGAAATGAGACTAAACATTTTAATGTATAATTTTCTTTCTTTCTTTCTTTCTTTCTTTCTTTCTTTCTTTCTTTCTTTCTTTCTTTCTTTCTTTCTTTCTTTCTTTCTTTCTTTCTTTCTTTCTTTCTTTCTTTCTTTCTTTCTTTCTTTCTTTCTTTCTTTCGTTTTGCTGCAGTAACTCTGTCGAACAGAGGTTGCGTCTTTAAGTCTTTAAAAGTAGATTCAGATAAGAGAAATGTGGCTTTACCAACAAATAAGATGAAAAAGTGAACTTTGCTTAAAACTTCCCAGCAGTGGGGAAGGGAAAAAGCGCACTTGGTTCAGTTCCTCTCCACCCCCACCATTCCCCCTCCTTCTTCTCTCTGTCTCCTGCAGCTGCCTCTGCTATGAGTGGGCGAAGGCTCCTGCCTCACCATGCTGGTGGAAAGAAACTTCGCCACATGTAGGAACCTCAGAAGGCTTTTCACGGCTCTTTGTGTGAACTGCGGGAGCACAGAAAGGGCGCGCTGTCTCGGAATGATTCGGTTAAAACGGGCACCAGAACACAGGAGAGGGATGAAGTTGCATCTACTTTGACCCCCCACCACCACCCCACCCCTATTTAGATACACGCACACAAATATAACTTTTCCCACTACTACTCAATCAGTCAAAGAGTTGTTTTTTGATCTTCCAATAAAAGTTCAAGCCGATGTGCAACAGTTTTTTAATTGATCCATCGCAACTGGTGTTTTTGTTGTTGTTTTCTTTTTACCATCGGGCTCAAATTTCTTATTGGCTTGATATATCCACTAAAACCCTATTCCTAAGTCTAATTAAGAGCCATATAATAGACTAAGATTGTTAATAATACTTCATTAAATAGAAGGCTTTAAGGTATGGTGGTAACACACGTTTTCAGTAATGTAGTAAACTCCCAGAAACACGCCTAACGTCCTGTTAAATACCCTTAGACAATAGTATGTACTTGAGAAAGTTTTCTTTGGAGTCAATTTGATAAAAGTTCAATATTCCAAGAGGAGTCTGCCTTAAGTTAGGGCTCAACCTCTCTTCACCCTGAGCCGGCTGCTGCTGCTACTGCTGCTGTCTCAGAACCACGAGCGGCGTTCAGACAAGCCATAAAAATAAATTATTACCAAAGGCATGCAGAGACTCAGCCCCCTTTTTAGTTTTAGGAGTCGGGTAGTCCCGTATGAAAACGTAAGTGGGTGTTTTTTTATTATTTGTGCACATAACGCGACAATTGCTCTCCTTAGCGTCTGTCTCTTTCATGCCACGGGGGTGATTTATGAGCTCCTGAAGGCAAACATGGCTCGGATTATTTGCCTACAACTTGCACTCAGTGTTAACAGCCTGGTCCTGCAAAGATTTCCGCAGGAAAATTTGCTTTAATGTTACTTAAAAAATAATTTGTTAGTAAGCTGGAAATGCAAATTCTTATATAGGAGCTCACAAGAGTTCTAGCATTTCTTTGAAAATTTAAGTATTCTGAAAAAATTAAAGCCAATTATACTATTTTGCATAAAATATTTACTAGGCATTTATTTATTTATTTTTGTTTGAAAATATGCAATTATCTGAGTTTTTCTAAAAATATGTAAAAAAAGTGTGAAATTCAATTATTTATACTCCGATTGATAAAAAAGCTTTTTTCTAAATACTTTGCTTTATTCAAACCAGTTTTCCGTCAAGAAATTAATGCAAATCGATCATTTAAATTCATCACCAACCTGTTGTTAATTTGCATAGCCCCTTACGTTCGCTTCTGATTTGATTTGTTTTAACATAAACAGAAAATTGAAAATGTTCACTCTAGAAATGGTTAAAAGAAAAGAGTCAAACACAAGCAGAGGGATTGTAGCAAGTTAGTTGTATTCTAACAAAAATATCTAAGAAAACTATACAAAAATAAAAAACGACCCGGTTCCGTATTGGCCTAACACTGTTAGATTGTTCACACACACACACACACAATTTACCTCTAACACACACACACACACACACACGCGTAATTTTCATTCCAAGTGATCAAGTTGTTATGGTAATTAAGCTACTTAATGCAGAGCTATTTCAGTGATTCAATTCCGTCCTTACCTTTGAATAATCGTCAAGTCAAATATTAAGAGAATAAATGTGCCGCACATACAAACAACATGAATTAATGTCGTCGTAGCCTGATTTCACACAAACCTTCTCTCTCACACACACGTAAAAGGAAAATATTGTGAAGATTTTTTTTTTCTGAGTTAATAGTTCAGATGCTGCAGGTCGATTGTGGTCAGGGACTCCGAGAAAAAATAGAAAGTGTCAGCAGAAATGTCCACGGGGCTATCCAGAGACTCCGACAAGCTCGGCGAGGCTGTGTCCGAGAGCTGCAGACAGGAATCCGAGGAGAAAGGCTGAAAGTCGTGCAAAGAAACATCCAGGGCTGAGGGGCTGTCGCCATTGTCCGGCCCAGATGCCGAGCCTGGCCCCATTGTTGACATGCATCCCGGAACAGTGGGTGACGGGTTGGGAAAATGTTTCAGATTTTTGTCATAGCTTGCCGCCTCTCCATTATTGTGGAGCTGCTGCGGTTGCTGCTGTGTGTTGTTCTGAAAGGAGCACGTATCTCTTTCTAGGAGGGGTCCGCTCTGTTCGTACAGCAGGCCGCTCCGCTCCTCGTCCTCCTCGCTATGGATGCCGTCGTCGGCTCCGGGGCCCTTCGCGTTTCCCCCTCCGTGGTTCTCCTTGCTCTGAGTCTGGCGCTTGTGCTTCATGCGCCGGTTCTGGAACCACACCTTGACCTGTCTCTCGGTCAGATCGAGGAGGGCCGCGATCTCCACTCGCCTTGGTCGGCACAGATACTTGTTGAAGTGGAACTCCTTCTCAAGCTCCAGCAGCTGCGTGTTGGTGTACGCCGTCCTCAGCCTGCGGGAGCCCCCTCCTCCACCGGCTCCTTCAACCATCTCAGGCGAGCCTGGAAGATAAACAGAAAGATGATTGTAAAAAAAAAAAAAAGAAGAAGAAAGAAAGGTGGATGCAACAATTGCATAACCCACCTGCCAGTGAATCTAAGATTGTGAGTTTTACATAAAGCAAAATGGCCGCTGAAGCTATTAACCTGCGCATTTTAACCAAATACAATGTCTGTATTGATATAAACTTATCTGATTGTGTTACGCATAATATAACCGCCTGCATGAGCGTAAAGTGCTCTAAAACAGTGAGGTCCATCCTGGTGTGGGAGTCTAATGAATGCTCCAGCTGCCCTCCTCGGTAAAGGCACTCCATCACTCTTCATTACTGTCACACATCAAAACTCTGCCTCACCGAGGGGAATAAATCATCTTAGATCACCAAACTTTACCCAAACTTTACCCCCATCCTTCACACTCAGATTTATTCACCAGAAAAAAACTACACTGAGGCATTTTTGTTGATTTTATTGTCTTTTCTAGAAGGGCCTGAGTGGCTCCAAAATGCAGCAACAGATAGGGAAGGCATTGTCGGTTAGGATTCACCCACCTTTCGGAGAGAAACACACGGGTCCGTTGGAGATGGCGGTGGCGGTTGTAGCAGCAGCAGCAGCAGCAGTGGTGGAGCTCGGCAGGTGGTGGTTTCTCTTGGAGGCTTTCTTCTCCCGCATCCACGGGTACTCCGGGGGTAAAGAGGCGGTGGGCAGCGGGCTACAGCCATCGGGGCTGTGTCTGGGCCGACCGTGCCGCGGATGGCTGCTCGGGTTCAGGCTGGGGATGGTCTGCTCGAAGGGAGGAGGAATCAGTGTCGGGCGTGAAAGCGTCGAGCTCTTGATTGATGAACTTTGAAATGAATCAGCGACAGGGGGGAAAGATGTCAGGCACTCAGCAAGCGACGGCTGACTATTGATAAAACCGCTCTCTCGCTCGAATTCGTAATTCATCTCCGCTCCCTGAGAGCCGAGGAAAGTTTGCAGCGCCGTATTTTTACAAACGTTGCGGCTCAGTGAGGACGATGAAGAAAAAAAATATAAATATATCTATATATATAAAATCCCCTGATGTGTTTTTTTTCTATTTCAGTGATTACGGCCGTATGGGGACCGAGCTACCATTAAACTATAGAATTCATGGAGACAAGGTTGAAATTGGACCGAATTGGCTGTCACATGATTACCTCTGCCCAATGACAATTTGGGGCTTAATCAAAAGAAGCCACTCTCTGCCTGATTGATCCAAAAGGAAAAAACAACAAAAGTCCTCGCTCAGCTGGGCCATGCACGACTATTTTTATTTACATCTCTGTCCGCTCAGCTCGTCCTCGCCTCGTTCCTCCAGTCCAGTCCACTAAGCCACAAAATGTGTTTTTTAAGAAGCGCCTGACGCTCTCTATTACAGGGAAGGAGACCAGCTCAGGGTGCGCGGATTCGTGCACTCCTCTTTCTCGTATTGTTTGAGGATGTCAGTCGAGAACGCCCCCACCGCACACACACACACACATCACAAAGACACACAGAGAGACATACAGACACACTTTCCAAGCTATTAGCTCTTCATATTTAAGCTCTGGAGGTGAAAAATAAACTTCAAAACTAAGAGTGTTGGCAACAGAATGCGTGTGAGTTTTTAAGCATGTATATTACCTAATGTTGTACAACTAAATGCATCAAAAGCAACATGCTCTGTTAAAAACCAGCAAATATCCCTTAATCAAAGCTTTTACTGTATGACAGCACCTAAACTTTCGCAATTGTTTTTTGAGAATAAGGAAAACAGCAAACTATCCCATGAAGCGAAGTTTCTTTGAATTGTGTTTGATGAAAGTGAAAATGTGGTTGATTCCAAACGGTTCAGAGGAGGGGCAAAGTGTGTTTCCTATAAAACACGTTAGTGCATCTTAATCTTTCACCATTGTTTTATACAAATACAAAACTGTAACCTACATTTTGTTAATATAGTCAACCTCTTCCATCTAGCAAACTTTCGTTCATTAGACATGTATAAGTTCGTGTTACCTCCCGTCCAAACAAGAATAATTACGAAAAGACGTCAAGTTAAAGACGTCTGTTAACTTTTGATTATTGTCTCATACAATGACCCAATGGTGTTCAAAAGGCAAACCCATGTTTTAGACTTAAGCACATACTCAACCATATTACCACTAGACAGAAAAAGAAAAAAACATAAATGCCTTCCATCTAAACAATGAAAAAAACGTCTGTAGTCTTTTCATTTCGACATAGTCCTATACATGACTCTTAAAAACCACAGCTATGTTCAAAACATGGTTAAAATGGCCACCCCTCCCCCAGCACATTTTCTTGTAATAGACGCAGAAAATGCGTCACTTTTTACCTAAATATGGTTGAAAAGTGAAAGGTAAATGGACATGAACAAGCAGGTCTACTATACTTTGCATTTTTTTTAAATCGTCAAACTTGTGGACGGACATATAAAAGACGACATGGACTTCCGTCTGAACAACCTAAAGAAAATTAGATGAAAAGTCAAAGGTGAAACGAAGTTGACAGAAAGGCGTCTATTGTAGTTAAAATGGTTAACGATTTTCGATGGCCAATTTTTGTTTTTGAATAGACGAAGAAATCTTCTGAAGAACATGACAATGTATCTGAAAAATAAAGCATGGACATACAACTAGCTGAGTTCAAATGTGGTTGAAAGTTGACCACGCCTCACTTTTAATAGATGTGTCTGTGGTATATTTGGAGGAGACCTATGGGCAAAAAAAAAGTTCGATTTCCGATGCATTTTTGAGGTTAAAACAAAACAAGAACCAGCAAGCATTAAAGAAATATTCAAAAGACGTTCATCGAGGTCTTGTGTTTGCACCCATGTATCAGTAGCATTAAGGCACATTTTCGTTCATTCCACTAAAACGTCGAGCTCATAGACACGTGATGAAAAACAGAATTTTTTTTATGACTCAAACCAGCATTACCTTAAAATCAGCTTTGGAAATAGTCTTGTTTTCATGTCTGGAGCGCGAAGCCACAATCAAATATGAAGCAAGTATTTATTGGAAGGACATTGCCACACTTGCTGAGGGGAGGGAATGAGCTTCCCAATGTATTTCTATTATCCTTCCTACCTGAAATGGTCATAGAGCAACACAAACACTGTTACAATCGACCTTTTACAACGAAATCTATTTGCCAGCGTTATTATGCTGATGGGAATGCTATTGAACTGCTCTCTCCCCTCGTTCGTGTTTAGTTTCATATGACTCTTCTACATGAATCTGTAAAAGCCATGCACATTCAGAAAGTTTCCTCCTTTTTCTTCGCCTGGCACATGATGTTTTTTGGGGGGTTTTTATTCACAGAAACATTTATGTATGTGGCTTTTTGAGCAGGAAGAGGATAAGAAGAGAAGGAGAAGAAGTGGAAGGCCTCTCTCTCAGTTTGTTGCTTAAATACCAAACAAAGAGTCCTGGAAGCCTGTGCGCGATCAATCTTACTCGCCAAAAGGTCTGACAGCTCGGTGCCCTCACAACACATTTAAGGCTTCTAACTCTCCCCCGGATCAAATGCAGCCAGGAAGCGCCGAGAAACAGTGGTCACTCAGATTAGAACCAGTTTCTGCTCGCACTGGTAGTCTGTTTGTTGCTGGAGGGATTTTTTTTTAAGAACCAGAAAAAAAGGAATCTGGTCTCACAAGATGCGACCATTTCCTCTCTGAGAGCCATCGGTGAGTATGTGGTGAAGCTGGCCTCTCAACCTGGCTTTTATCCTTGAATGCTCATCTCTTTTTTCTTGTTTTTCTTAGACATGCATGTTTGCGACCGAACCAGTAGTGAGTTGCTAAGAGAAGAGACGGATGGCTATTTTGGAATTACGCACAGGCTTTGTGTGCACGAACAGGAGTGGGTGGCGGCATTTAGGGGAGCCCATTGCGTCCTACGCACTTTTAGAACAGGAGTGATTTAGGGTGCAGTTTCCCACGAATGCAAAGAGAAAGACTATGTGGGCTAAATTTTTTGTTTAAAAAATATTTATCTGTGTGCTACCTGCGTTTTGCGCATGTGGGTCAAATAGCTGTCCTGCTGCGTGTGTGCATGTTTGCTTCTGTCTTGGATGGAAAAATACTTAAAGCGTTGGCCCTTTTTCCTCTGTGACACACCATTCTTCAATTGTTCTGGGTTTCCCCGCTAACCATATGTCAGGGCTGGTAATGTTCGTGCCCTCTGATATCAATCATGTTAGGTTGAAAATTAGAGAAGGGAAAAATCACAGAACAAGAAATAACTTGATGCGAGCAAATATTGTGAGAAATAAAATCTGTCAGAGGCATGCTTTGGAAAAAACATCCTAGCACACGGATTTATTTCGATGACCTTCTGAATTTTATTTAATGACTAAGGGGATTATTACGAGTAATACAAAAATAGAACTGGAAATTTTGGTAATATTTTACTTTGGCATTTTTATTTTATGAAATAAAAGACCAACATAACATATTTGCAGCCATCTATAGGCTATCTAGCATTTGTTCCCCATCCGGTTTCACGCATCAAAATCAGCAAATTTCAGTGAATCACGGAACAAATAAGCTCATTCATGATTGTACTTTATAGTGTGTCCTCTCTGAGCGGCGTTTGACTGACTATACCGATAGACTGATTATTTTTTAACGATTCTCATTTGGCTTGTTGTCTCCTGGCAGAACCCTCCACGAAGACCCGGGTGACATTTTTATTATTATGGATGTTCCTACGCAGATGATAGAGACGCGCTGGGAAAGAGAAGGAGCCCACCCTCAAGAAAAAAATACTAAATAGATCAAATGTATTATTATTTTTTCAAATCTGTGAGTTGTTTATTTGTTTATTTATTTGTTTCGGAGGGTTTTACCAGTGTTGATTGTTCTCTATTAGTTATTTTTTAAATTTGTCATATTCATTTCTGTAATTAAATTTTTATAACCTATTATTTGATGTTCAAAAGGTGTTGATAAATTGCTGTTTTACCATTATTTTATACCAAAGCTGATAACCATTTTTTAGTTTTTTACGTATATACTTTTGGTTTAAATTAGATACAGCGTTATACCATATTGTAAATGTGAATTTGCGAATTTTTAAAATTAAAACTGGTGGATCCGCTTTTCACTTCAATGCTTTTATTTATATCTTCGAACTGCAGCAGCATGGAATGTTTGACATCGAGAAGAAGAGAAAATAATGATGTGTTTTGTTTTTTATTCAATAAAGAAACTGCAAACGTGTGTCCTTCTTTCCACCCTTATTGCATTACTGATTGGTTTCTTTTTCATTCGCTGACAAAATAAAACACCTCCTCGAATAATAATAATACTAAGAAAGAAACAAATTTGAAAGCCTGCTATCTAGTGACATGGCTACATGTATGGGCCGAACATGGCGCTAGTCTTTCCACCAACCTTCTCCCCATTCAGACAAAGACGGAGGAGTGTCAAATAATACTATTGGAGTCTAAATAAATAACATTTAAAAAGACCAATGGAACAAAACAGAAGCAAAAAGGGAGGCTGTGCAAGCTCATGACCCTTTTCTTAAATGTAATCTCCTCACGTTCCCAGTTCCTGGCTCTTAAGGTTCTTTTTGTACACAAGTGCAACAGAATGCAAAAAAAAACAAAACATAATTCTTCAATTGCGGATAAATAAGGATGAACAGTTTCACATTGAAAATTAATAACATGTGTTCTTAATACCCTGTTTGAGATTTTAAAAAAGGCGTTTCAAAAAGAAATACAAGATTAAATAAGCTTATGGATATGTAATGCCCTTCTTTCCTCCCTCCGTTCGGCGCTATAGACACCCTATAGTACATAAAGGTCTTGGTGAGACAATGACACAAGCAAATAGAGGAAAATTCAAGCAAGTCGTGATTATTTATCCTACGCTACTTCACACACCAAACTATAGAGAACATAAACAAACAAAGAGGCAGAAGGAAAAGGTGGGAGCCATGAGGAGGCGCAGAAACAAAGCGGGGGGGGGGGGGGGGGAATATGTCTGGAGGTGGATGAGACAATGGGCGGAGTGATCCAGGCTTGCGCCGCATGCTACAGATGCGTCAGTTTGGGCGCTTCCTGGATTCTTCCCTGAGAGTAGTGCGGCGTAAGGTCTGTGTATGTCGGTGTCGCATCACACACGCCGTGATGCTGACCGCCGCCGTTGCCCATCGTGATCGCCCCGTTGTACTCCATGCTCGCAGACGGAGGAGGCGGGTGAGGGAGGTGGGTGAGACCGAAAACTGAGGCCCCGGAGCTGGGCACAGAGTCGATGTAGCCTCCGCCGACGTAGACGGGGCTGCCCTGCATGTGCGTGCCGTAGTTGCCGTTGCCATGCAGAGGGTGGTGCGCGTCATACTCGGGCGTGGCCGAGTCCGTCCCAGGGTACCTCTTCTGGGGGGGCGGGCAGCTGTTGAGGGAGTTGTTCAGAGGAAGAGGATATGATGTAGCCATACCGTACGCATTTTGATGAGTTTTATTGTAAGAGGTTGGAGACTGTGACTCGTATGGTACACTGTTAACGAGAGAATGCATAGAGTTGAGGTATCCGCTTCCTCCACCGCCTCCCCCACCGGATGGTGGGCCTACTGGACTCCGAGGAGACTGTCCGCCAGGAGACGGCATCATCCCGACACCCTTCTGATCCTTTTTGTACTTCATCCGTCGGTTCTGGAACCAGATTTTGATCTGTCTCTCTGTGAGGTTAAGTAGGTTGGCCATCTCCACCCTTCTGGGCCTGCACAGGTACCGGTTGAAGTGGAACTCCTTCTCCAGCTCCACAAGCTGCGCGCTGGTGTAAGCTGTCCGGGCCCTCTTTGATGCTGCTGATCCTGGAGGACTCTTGTCTCCCGGGCAACTCTCCACTGTCAGGGAGAAGGAAAAGGAGGGCGTCAATCAGTAATCCATTATAGAGGCAAGACACAGGAGAGTGAGAGTGGGAGCAAATCTGGATGACAACACATACACTGATAGTGAAACCCTGCAATCAGGAGGAGGTGGTGGTGGTGATAGAACTCTTTACTAGATAAATATGCCCATTAAAGTAGAGTTTTTAATTTCCTAAGATCTGCAGCCAATATGCTACAAACATCTCAACATTTTGATAAATATACCCCCAACACAGGGGTTATCATCAGGGGACCTTAAGACAATTAACAATCAATGTAGCTACATCTGGCTGCACTAACCAGAAATGCAATTGTAAAAAACTGTCACTATCTGATGTGTACCTTGGTTTCCTATACAAAAACATTTTGACTCTCATCCTGCCCCCAAAGTCACACAGCATAACAGGCGCATAATGCAAGCATAAGCATTTATAGATTCTTCAGGGTGTATAAAACTGCTCATCTTGCCCTCACTGATAAGCTTTAAGAGGCTGGAGCTTGGCTGCAGAAACCTAAGGTCATATCCACTTGCGTTGGCAGCCAGCCAACACTTAATAAATTTCACTACCAGTCTCCTTAACCTGAGGTAGGAGGAATGCAACACAACATAACCTGAGGCGTAATGATATTGCACAGATGAAAGAGAAGTCTGCACATGAAGAAGAAGAAATGACTGCTTGTCTAGGCCCAGCCAACATGTGTATGTGGGCCCCATAAGGATTTGGCTCAGCCTGGATGGGTTCTAAATGGTCTTAGGCTCACAATAAGCTTTTTATATGAGACCCACTTAGGTTGATTAGTTATAAAGCAATTGAGGCATTTTATCTTAGCTAGGTACTAATTGACCAACACATGGAGGACCCATATGAAGCCCTGCTTTAGCCTAGAGATTTTCTGTATCAAACCTATATAAGCATTAAACATGAAGCCAGCATGTAAACCTTAGAAAATCCCTTATGGGGTCCATATTTGTGCCCATATGAGCCCCATCTGTGAATGTTGGTAGTGGAATGAAAGAAAAAGTGCCTATTCTTAATGAATATTTTCCAATACATTTAAAATGCTAGCTTTAATAATAGTAATGATCATAATTATTGACTCGTATAAAGCATAGCACTGCAAAAAAATGGAAGCAATGCTGGCTTTAGGAGAATGTGGGCCCCTGGGCTAGAGAGGATTCTGTTGCCATACCCACACAACTCAAAGCATGTAAAGTATAATAAAATGATTCAAGGTATCATTAACTTTAAGGTTTCAGGTAGGTTTTTACAGAACAATCTTATTATTTGTTTTGGATTCTTTCTAAAAAGTTCCTTATGCTCACAGTATACTTTCTAGAAATGTCTTCTTTCATCTGCACATGATAATGTACCCCAACTGTTATCATAACAATGCATGCCTGGTATGAGGCAGGGTAAAATGCAGTTACCAAAATACATCAGAAACAAAGAGGGGGGCTTGGAAAATGCCTTTAAGGCTTGTTGTTGTTAGACCTGAGATGCTTGTGGTTGCCGGTTAGGGTGTGTTCTTGTACTTGGAAATTGGCTTTTTGGAGTTCTAATAAGTAAAAAAAAACATTCAGTCAGAGGTTTATTATCCAATATGGCTTTTTTTGCATACAAAACATTGCAATGGTTGGTTAGCTGTTTTTATTACTTTGGACATTATCTCATATAGTGGATATAGCACTGATCAACTTCTGTTTGTGAGCATCTTTATTTTATTTGCTTTGCATAAAAAGACATTATTCTTTTTGCTTATATTGCTAAAATTCCCAATCATTTTCAAATGTAGATTTGGAATGCACTTAACTCAGGTCAACTTTCCCAAATCCAAATTTTGAGACAAATCAAAAAGCTCCATGAAGTTTGAGCTTGGGCTATGGCACCATTGTTTTCAAATGGTTGTATATTGTTTATCTACACAAATATTCAACAAATTAAGCCACCACTGAAATATTAGCCGGTGTAGTTTCTCTAGAAAAATACAATGTTGCAAAATATCAATTTGTTTTTAAAAATGAAGAATTTTTTGGGCCCCAAAACTTTAAATCACGGGATAAGTCCGGCCGACCTTGCAAGCATTAGGCATGGTATTACTTCCATAGAGGGGGTAATACATGTGGAACATATGAACTCCTTATTGTGTTAGACAGACTTTTCAAGCTAACATTTAAAGCACAATCATTTTGGAGTTTTGGCTGCTTTCATAGATCATATCTGGCAAAAATTTGTAAAACTGAAAATATAATTTGGCTCAATGGAAATAAATCATGTTAAAGGCACCTGAGGCCCCCATATATTCATTGTTCTTGGAAAAAACATGTGCTACAGGCAACCCCATTAATGCCATATTCAGAACTTTCATAATAACTCAGAAACCATAATAACGTTGGATTTTCAACTGTTTCCATAGAACATTGCAAAACGTGTACACCTATATGGTTCATTACACGTTTTAAATGCTACCCAGACCCTTATAGTTGCCTTGTTCTTACACAAATTGTGTATAAAAGATAACTTCCTTAATGTTGGATGTAGAATTTTTAAACTTACACAGAAACCACACGGGAGTTTCTACTGTTTTTGTAGGCCATCTCTAACTTAATTTGTACACCAGAATTTTCACCTTAGCACAATGCAAATTGCATTTTAAACACAATGCAGAACTTTCTAATGACGTTTTTCTTTCTCAAAACCTGCATAAAAAGCAAACTCCTTAATGTTGTGAAACTCACACTGAAGGCACCTAAGTGGCCCATCTCCTGCAGAATTAATATCGTGTAATTTTTACTGTCTCAAGATATATGTGAAAGCTAAAATTTATTATGAAAAAATAGGAAAGTGGAATGTTGCTTTCCATTTTATTCACTGAGATGGATGCCTAATTCATTTATTGCACAATTTATATTTTAATAAAACCAAAGCAAAACATTGCTGTGAAGTTTTGAGTTCTTAAGATTTAAAGATTTAGCCAAAGAGAGATTTCAGCAGAGGCTTGGCTTGCATAAATAGGTTAAATGAACATCAAGAGTTCATAATGTTTCATATTGTGAAAAATAACTACAACCTTATTTCAAATAGCCACCAAATGTACAGCAGGTCATGGGAAGATAAGCGTTTCTAAAGTTTTAGGTTGGCTCTGAGTAAATACCCCACCCCTCCTCTGGCTTGCCCCTATACCCCCCAAACACTGACCCACCGAGTTTCCCCTCTAATCAAAACAGCAGGACAAACTGAAACAACTGTTGTGTGTGTTTGTTTGCTGTCTCTCTGGGAACATTATGTGATCAGTGGAGATGTGTGTTTACAGTAGAGACAGGTCAGCTGGAGGGCATGGGGACAACAAGAGCATGGATCTGCTGATTTCTCTTCACTATACACTGCCTGCATTTATCCTGCATGATGTCGGAATATTAGCAACATAAATAAAAAGTGGACTAAGCTTTGCAGGATGTGACTTCAGTGTTGTTTGATGCAACAAATGGTTCACATAGGAATGCAACAGCTCAGAAAGTTAACCAAAATGACCTTCCCAGGCACCAAACTATTGCCCTGTTGGGGTTTGCTCACCTCCCTGCAAACCCTTACCTACCCACCCCTCTACAATCCCTGTGAATTGAATGTAGCTATCAGGTTTTGTGTGTCAGCAGCAGCTGTACCTGAACTGGAGCTACTGGCGGGTTTCTGCTTGGTGTTCTGACGGGACTCCTTCATCCAGGGGAAGATCTGTTTGTTGCGAGTACCAGAGGTCGGGGAGCCGTTCTTGGCTGCACCGTGCTGGCCGGACCCATTGCTAGCGTCTTGGCTGACTCCGCCAGGAGACTGTGAGGGGGGAGGCGGCGGGCCTGACACAGGCACCGGCGCTTGATGATTGGTTTCGGGGAGAACCTTGGCCTGCGCCGCCTGAATGGTCCTGTCGCAGTCCTCCGCCACCATCTCCCCTGGCTTCTGCAGAGCCACAGAGCCGCCGCCGGGGGACTGCAGGGAGCAGGCGGATCGATGGTATTCGCTTTCCACATGAGAGGCCCTGGGATATTGGACCTGATTGGCATCATAACCGAAGCCATTTGCGCTTTGATATGGGTAGCCACTGTAAATTGCGGAGCTGTCGTAGTAGGTCGCCTTTTGCATCTCGCCGTTTCCCAATATTTATTTCAGAAACTGACAGGGTCTTGACACCCTCGTAGAATAACATTGGCACCCCGTGGTCACGTGACGCCTCTCCGCCAATGGCCTCCTCGGGTGAACCTAGGGTTACAAGAAGCACTGTGAAGAGGAGAAATGGTGGCGATCCATCTTACTTTTCAATACAGACCTGACACTGGAGACTGTGGAGGCAAGATAGGGCCAACAGTTCTGAGGACTATTACCGTTTACCTTATGGCTTACACAAAAGCGCACACTAACCTTATTTTACCATCTGTGCCAAACTGCATAGAACGTTTTCCGAAGCATTCAAATCGTTTAAAAAAGCCTAACAAGAATCAAGGTGACAGTTTAAAACTCTGAACTGAGAGCGATAAAAGGAATCTAGTTACAGTAGAGTTTATGGGGAAAGTGCTTGATTGGGAAACGGCTTGTTAGCGAGCTGCCACACAGGAAAATAATGTTTCTATTACAATATTATTCTACCAAACGGGCTGTCAACAGCATTTCTAATTTAAATTTCTAAGTAAAATACACTCACTTTTTGCTATTTTTTAAATTATTTTTCTCAGCTAGAAAAAAAATCCTTGTGGGACAGATATCCAGGAGAAGAAAATTATTATATATATATATATATGTGTGTGTTTTGTGGGGGTTTTTTTGTAGTGCATGTTGCAATGAAAAAAGGCCTGTTAATTAACTCCGGTGGGAACTTTTTTTTTCATCGCAGGACCCTTAATAATTTCCTGCCGGCTCCGTCGTTGTGATATGTGAATGGTCAGGAACGGCGGGCTCAGTAAGTCGAAAATACGCAGAAATATACAAGTCATCTGATGGAAATGTTTTTTTTTATAGAACTGCAATAATAATAATAATAATAATAATAATAATAATAATAATAATAATAATAATAATAATAATAATAATAATAATAATAATAATAATAATAATAATAATAAATGGTAAAACAAGCCCTCATGTTTCCTTTCAATGCAACCTAAGTGCAGATTGAAAGAAGGTTCTCTAATGATCGGTAAAAAAATATATAGGGAGGCTACTCCTCTCTAGATCTCCCAGCGAACTGTTGCGACAGTCATAAATGGCAGAGAAAAGAGAGACAAAAGGCAGACTTAGGTTGTGCTGCTGCAGGAAAAATCCGTCCGACTGACTCTGTGTGTGCGTGTGAACTCTTCCTGAACCGAGATCTTAAGTTGTACGGTGATAAATCACCGCCGCGACACACAAACTCCACCATTTACAACCGAAAGGGGAGCCTATTTCTGGCCCCTGCTTACCTTGTCCTCTCACGATGAATGCAGAGCGCCGGGCAATATTTTCTCATTCAGCGACGAAATCGATCAAAGGCAGTAATCCAGAGGAAGAGAAAAAAAACTTTAAAGGCAGCAGAGCTGACTGGGTTGAGGGAGCAGCGGCAGTCTGCGCCCTGACAGGCAACCGGGCTTTAGCAGGCACAACACACAGGAGAAAAAAAGGGAAGAGCCAAGAGAAGACCCCCTTTTCCTTTTTCTCTCCTTACTCGCCGAGATTGCGAAAGCAGGCGTGAGCAGTCGGGTCAGCGAGATAAGAAGAGTTATCTGTTCCCATGCTTGCAGGGTAATGGACAGGGCTTCATGGCAATATTAACGTCAGCCAAGGCTATGCTTGACTATGAGATCCTTCAGCAGTTACCATGCAGACACCAGTGAACTGCCCCGAACCAGAGCGTCACCGTAGACAAGAAAAATTATGCAAATGAAGCAAGCGCCTTGGAAAGCCAGTCCAAATCAAGTAGTTGCCTCTCCTCCTCCTCCCCCAACAACCCAAATGAGGTAGTCCGTCTAGAAAATAATAACGTTAATAATGCCTCGTTACGAATGTACCATCCCAAAAGGTGTTTTAGGTCATTTTCTTCTAATATACCCGGCGTCCAAGAAAGGGGTTATGAATACAATGAGATTTTTTGGAATAACAAAGGGATAATAATGAGACACTGGGAGAGCTGCATTTCCATTTCCATGAGGGATAAAGCGCTTCTATAGGCGGCTTAATCATTAACCCACTTTTTTTTCTCTCAGAATCTGCTGTTTTAGCGCAAGGATGTGCAGTTCGTTTTCATTTCAAAATGAACCCTCTAACTATGAAGGAAAGCTTGCAGGGGTGTGCACATTCTGACCAACGCTCCAAAATATTAAAGGAACCCCCCCACACACACACAGCAGCATGAGCATGGGGATGAAAAATGGACAGAGGTTTCATCACCAAAAAGGCCAAAGCGAGAGGACACGCAGCGTGGAGCAAAGGAGAAGAAGGGAGCCGGGGAATCCCTCTGCATGGTAATGTTTGCAGCCAGAATGAAAGACTTGATAGAATTAGATTTATGACTCCCCTCTCAGCTGTAAACACGGGCAGCAGCTAAAGCTTCTCTGCTGGTTTCAGGCTGTGGGACAGAAGCATTTCTGTGACACAATTAGAAAGGTAGAGAAGCGCACGCACGGACGGCGTGGGAGTCTTAAGTGGGAGAGAAAATTCACACATTAGGTTTTTTTTTTAGCTAACTTCGCTTTTTTGCTTTTACAAAGCAACTGCTGTCTCTTTGTATAATTATTTACTTCTTTGTTCTGCGCTAAAACGCTGATTTTGTCTTTTTTTTTATTTGGCCCTGAGGAGAGGGTTAAAAGGTTGTGCGCAATAAGACCAAAAAGCTACACGGAAAGGTCGAAAGAAAAAATAACATAAAATGTTAATAAAATAAAAAGCTAAACCTCATCGCAGCAGGTTGTAGTTGCTCCAAGCAGATGGCTTTCACAGAAAGTAGTTTTTAAAACAAGTAAGGCAGTACTCCAAGAGCCGCGATTCCCTTCCGTCACTTTTATGGTGACAAATTACACCACAAAGACAAGTGGAAGAGAAGGAAATATTGCTCTCGGGTTGATCATATTGCTGCTACACGGAAATATACAACAAGCCATACACAGACTTCTGCTTCTCTTGTCTTGTGAGCGGACTGGGAATGCGTGCGTGTGTGGTACTTATTAGAAATTGAATAAGGATATCACCATTAAGCATGCATAACATGAATCAATAAAGATGTATGGACTTACCGAAGGAAGCTCAGGGTGTTTCCGAGACCGGGCCTGAAATTACTTGGCCGGAATTCTGCAAGAAAAGTATATTTGCATTATATATATATATAGTTTAAAGGATAATTGAGAATTTTCTTAAACGGGCTTCTGCGCGTTTTTATTTTTTCCTTTTATTTATTTTTCTAGAATTCAGCATTTTCTCCCAGCAAAATAAATCAATGCGCGTTTTAATCTAGTTTTTTAAGCACATAAAAAAGGTTTATGGTAGTGTTATTCGTTTACACTTGGGCGCATAATTCAACTTTTTTGTCGGTTTAATTTTTATTTCTATATATAAAATTATAATGTAAAATGGTCTGATGGAAAATAAGCCTTAAACCAAATATGCTGTATCTTTATTAATTTATTCTTGGCCCAATACTATATACAAATTGTTGTGATTTTATTTTGGATTTTGTTCGCTCCAAATGCGTGCAGTTTGTTGTATCAAAAACAAAAGTTGCAACATTCTAAAACGTCAGAACACTTACCATGAACTATGCAGATAAAATGTACTTAGAAATTTAAGCAACGGGTACACAAAAGTCCCAAATAATAAAACTCTTCTAGGTAAAAATTCGATAAATATTCCCCATTGCTACATTAACACTAATACGAAAAAAATAATTGTCCCTTATTCAAATCACGCCTTTTTTGTATCTGCTCTACCAAATGGATCGAACAGTCATTAGCTGGCGCTCACCACCTTCCCAAAGTCCCCGCGCCCATAAATCAAAGCTGGAGCGCCGTGACCTCAGCGCGGCCGCGGTGGTCCTGGATGGCACTCCGTCTTCCATTATATCCTCATTTCCCCACGGTTTAGCGACACAACAACAACCCCAACTGCTCCCCACCAGCTACTTCTTTTTTATATTATTCTTCTTTCCTCACTTTTCTTTATGAAGACCGTCTTGATGCATCGTTTACGCACGGGCGCGGCACATAAACCAGCTTAAAGAGACGGTGCTGTTTTAGTTTTATGGGACAGGTTGACACCTTGAACCACCGGCGCGCTCTTCTGTTTGGGTATTTGTTGGGAGTTGGGATAAATGGAGGCTTTATTTACTCACACTGGCCTATTTATCCCACAAAAGGCTTCTACTGCTATTGATTGTGTTATTACGTGCAATATTTCCACTGGAATTAATTGTGCGTTTTTGATACATCTAGAACGCATGAAATAAGATATTTGGATTAAAAAATAGACTTTTTTTAGGTTAACCTATGTATAATGCATAATAATGGCTTCTTGATATTTCCCGTGCTGCAAAAAAGAAGGAGCCACCCCCCCTTCACTGACTGACTTCTGTCTGGCGCAGCAATAACTCACGACAGTAATGAACAATCGGCGGAAATACCTCAAAATAAAATCCATCCTCCCAAAGCTCGGGCTCTGACTCCGTCCGCGTTAAAAAACGCAAATCCGTCCGAGACAACAGAATACATCCACAAAACCCGGTGATCCTTCTCTCCTCTCCCCCTTTGCTTGAATCGACTTTCTTTTTCTGGTTATTCAAAAAACTACAAAGCCATGACTCCCCTCCCGGGAAGTGGGGGTAACCATCATATAATCTGCATCATATGGCTAGACCGGTGCTCCGGTTTTCTTCCCAGTGCCATAACACCGCGCGGTATTATGCGCCCTGCTCACGTGACGCAACGTCAACTTAAATCCCCTTTTATTTGAGCCTGTGAATCATTAATGGAGGCAGTCATTGCCCCTGAGGAGAAACGGAACGGGCTCGGAGAGGGGGAAGAAAGAAGAAGAAAAAAAGAGGGGCTGTGGGATAGTGCAATGTATCTGGCCGAGGAGCAAGCCTCTCACTGAGAAGCAGCTTTTCCACGTGTCGCCCCATTCAGATGGGAGAAAGGGCTTTTCTGACACTTTTAGAGCGCCATATATTTGGTGCCTGTTAGCGAATGAAAGAGCGCAGAGTTTCAAGCACATTTGCGATGGGAGAGACCTGTCCAAGTACAACAAAACAAAACGCGCGTTTAGCTTCCTCTTTAATCTACCACTGCCTTGCTTTGCGTGGGTGTATTTCACAGCGCTCAACTCAACACCGCCCCCCCTGTTCTCATCGCGACATTTGTACATTAGAATATACCACTTTGTCAGCCTCTGAACCCTCTCCATCAGAGCGGAGCGCACGCTGCAGGGGTAAATAGAAACCAAACGTTGCCACATTTACCTGTCACACACGGAGAGTCTGTGCGTCCTGGTGGTCGTGAGGGGCGCCTGTCAGTCAGCGATGAGCGGGAAGGAAAGTTGAGGTGACCAAAGAGAGGCAGCCCGACCCCGCTGGTCAGTACACGGATCCGCATTAAACTAACATTGATCAAATCACCCAAGCTTGTGCGTAAAGTAAATACATACATTGAAAATGTATTTAAAGAGGGAACCTCACGTGCACAGAACATCTGTGCCAAAAGAGTTTGTTGCCCGGAAGAGATTCTCTCCTTTCGGCACCGTTTGGCGCTTGTTTTCCGTCAACACTGAGAAGCGGGCGTGGAAAAATCCCCACCACAACTATTAATCACTCGAGGCAGACAGAGGCTCCATCCCACTCCAACATTATCCTTTTTGTCCTCTCCGGCTCTAACACTAGTTGCTAAGTTTTACTGTCAAGAGCATACGCAGATTTTATTCTTCATTTTAGCTCAAATCTTGTCACAAAGTGAACGCATATTAAAGAAATTGCACCAATGTTTAGTGTTATGTCTTAGTTTACTAAGTTACTGTGCGTCCTTTTGCAGATGCAGACTAATGGAACCGCATGGCAGTGTCCTGCAGGAGGTCCCACCCTACCTGTCGCCACTGCACCTGAACTTTCCCCTGACCCGTGCAGAGAGTTGAGTGGAAAGTCAGACATCCAAGCATCTCATTTGTTAACATCCACAACTCAAATTTAAACTTTAATGCAATAACATCCTAACTCATTGCCATTTGCAAAACAAAAAAATCAATATATGATGGATCACATTTTTAATCAAAATAACACAAATGTTTCCAGATGTGTTTCCACAAATCAAGGCTCCTTATCTCTATCAGCACGGAGAGGAGCTGCAGGCGTAGAGACCCTCTGGATGTCGGCCAGACGGCGGACCATATCTTCCCACAATGTTGACACTCGGAGCTCTTAACAGCCAGGCTTGGGTTACCGAGCCTCTCAAGATAACTGCTGCAGCGAGGTTTACATCGGCCAACATCAAGACTAATGCGAAATTCAACGCCTCGAGCTGAGTGGAGCCATCTCTAATTAACCCCAGACCAACGCTGCAACCAACGAAGACAGAAGAACTGTTTGCTTGGATGTAGTTGTAATAAAGCAAGTTGGACTTTTTTCTTGAAGTGGCTCTTTAATATCCCAGAGAAATGTTTTAGTGGGCGTTTTGGAGCTTAAACTCTCAGGTGTATGTAATAATAATAATAATAATAATAATAATAATAATAATAATAATAATAATAATAATAATAATAATAATAATAATAATAATAATAATAATAATAATAATAATAATAATAATTGAAATTATTGTCTTAGTTGAAGAAATAGATACACATTTACAGCTCCTTTGAAGCTATCAGCTGATAGGGCGAAATAATTTTAATATAAAAATTATAAAATCATGAAACTGTGGCATGAATTCTTGAGTTAGTCTGAGTTTAGGGAAAAAATTCCTTTTCTATGCTATCATAGTGTGAAATAAAATTCATATTTCAAACTATAAGATGAATAAAGAAGTACATGTCTGAATATTTGTGGGCATTCATTCCAAAAAACACAACCTCTAGCAATAATGACAACGATTTCTAGCACTATCATACTCTCAAATAAATCACATCTTTTTGCTATTTGCATGAATGCATTCACCATTCACCACAAAAAAGGACACACTACAACGACTAATAATAATAATAATAATAATAATAATTTCATATCTAAATCTTTAAACTTTTATTCACCATTAATCCTGATCTCTGAGCAATGATCAGATTGTAATAAAATCCAAACCTGGTTCTCTTTAGGCACCTAAGCAATTTACTTAGAATGTATATTTATATGCATATTTGATTGTCTTGACATGCAATTTCCCATGCTTTAACCTATATTAGTATACTAACAGATAACAGCAACAAAATCCCAAAACGACCAACACTTTTGAAATATTTCACGCATACTCATCAGGGCCCTAAAAAAGCAACAATAAAACTCGACCAAATCTACTTACAAGTCATAATGGTTCTATCCCAGAAGTTCTGTCAGAGAGGAGGAGATCTGACTCGCACCTTGCAGAGCATCACTTCAAATGAAATTAAGTCAGATTTTCAGATCTATTTCGGACCCCCGGGGTATCCATTATTCAGCAAGTCACGTGAACAAGAGCAGATTAAAATTGCAGCACTCTGAAAGTGACCTCTATTCGCGAATCAAAGAGTTGAAATGCGTAATTGAACTATATATTTGGACGTCTGCGTGAAGTAGGTGCCAATCAGGCTGAGTGTCATTCTTCAAGCTCACAGTGTAGGAAAGAATTTCTGCAGCAAAATGTATTCATATTTTCCAGATTTGTTTTTTTCTGAATAAATGTGGTTAGAGAAAATAAGCTGCTTGTCTGTGTCCCTTGTATTTTTAAATTAAAAGACGATTTACGATTTACGCTCTGTAAACCCATAACCAATAAGCTTGTCAACGTATTTATGGGGCTTAAACCAACACATGCCAACACATACTCAAATTTATGCACCCCCAAGATGAAGAATCTCAGCATGTTTCTGTTTATGTGCGCCCTCTCCTCCGGGCCCTGCCAGCGCTCCCTCTGTGATAATCTGCACATGCACAAGCGCTGTCTCTTGGAATCATTTTGGAAAAATTCATGGCTCAGTTTCACACTTAAACAAGGTTATTGTTTGGCACGCCGTCTTTGGATAAATCTCAAATGGGCTGATGGAGGTCTCAGCACTGATGTATGGTCTGAACATTGTGTGTGTCGAAAGGTCAGGGGTCAGGAGAAGTGCTCGAAGCCTGTGATTGGCCAGTAGCTGCCGCTGTCCCCTGTCTGAACTCTCTATTGTTTGGACGGGGCAGGTAGTGACCAACACTCACACACTTGGTGTGCTAAGGTTGGCTGTAAGCCCCTTGGAGTGGCGAAGTGAGAACAATATGTGTCGCAGAATGTGCACAACCGTTCAGGCTTGGTGTTTTAGCAAACATTATATGTCCATGAACGTCTTTTTTATGTTAATCAATCTTTTTCTAATCCTTGAAAAACTTTTTTGCTCATATGTCCTGCCCATATTTAGCCGAAACGAATATTTTGAAAATCATACATGGATGGCCCATTTGATCAATCCCAACCACCAACAAACAACATTTAGACATCCATAAAGATATTTACTACGTATTTTCTGTTTTCAGATTTCACCACAACACTTTCACTTGTTTAAGACGGAAGGTAATTCTGGTCTTTTGCATTTGTGTTTGATAGAAACTTGCTGTATGCGTGGACTTGGATCATGTGTATCTGGCACATCTATTCCTAATCCAAGAAAATCCGCATAGCATGCAATGCACGTGTGCGGATTTGGATCTGAGATGAGGAAGCGACGAAAAAGACACTGAGATGATGCAAACACATGTCTCGACGAAAGAAACTGGACGGATTTACGTATTTATATTACTATTAGCTCTCTAAATTAAAAAAAATACACCGGGTGCAATAAGTTGTGAAAAAAACATTTATTTTAATAAGATCCTACAAAAACAGTGTCCTAACACGCAAGGCAATGTTTTACAAAACGAAGACTGGCGAATTATCTAGTCATTAAAAGGCATATTTTCGTTGAATAGATGTGGAAAAGATAACGTCCAGTTTTGTGTTAACATCGTAAATATATTGATGATAAATGTAAGGTGAAAAAAACGTCTATTGATGTGAAAATGTTATTTAAAGGTGTTTGGAGTTGATCAAAAAGGCTGGCCAAGTCTGATTTTCTGCAACTCTGTTTAGGCTGAATTTGGAACGGGCATGTAGGACAAACAAAAATCAAAATTTCAACTTGTTTCTTGGGCTAAATAAATACACTGTCTAAAAGATTTCCACGGACATCAAGTCCTTGGTTATATTGCCTTATTTGAGCCGATGATGGACAAATAAATTCTCGATAGGTGAATTTTATCTTCAAATATTTATATCTTATAAATAATAACGATTACTTTCAAAGGGAACAGTACAAGTTCGTACGTAACCGCTCGTAAATAAAGGAACGGCTTTAAAAACAGGCTGTTGCGCTCAAGTGAAATCAATACTGGCGATGACAAAAACATCCACAACCGCGTAAGCCTTGTAAGTGGAGCACATATTTTATTTCACAAGGACAGGTTTAACCTACACTATATAGCCTACATTACACTGGTCATTACTGAGACAGCACATACAAATATTCACAGTTTAGAACACAACACACCATAAGGACGTACGGGAGCACAAATGAATCTATATGGACCTTGTGTACAACACCGACAGAACTTGACACGAAAAAAAAACCGCTTTTCTCCTCATTGTGCCTTCATTAGGTAGGATTTGTTTATGTACATTAGATGTGAACGTCACCTGGACTATACATTCAACAGTAAGAACCAACCCAGTCAAACACACAAACTACACTGCTGCTCCTCCCACCCAACCAAGAACGCCCCCCCCCCCCCCCCCCATCCTAAATAAAGTGGCACTATAGTCTCCTAAATATCTTTCAAGTATAACAGAACTTTGCATGAGCAATGGTCATAAAAAACAATTATAATCGTAGAGAACATATAGAAAAAAATGACCACAAACTTACTTTCACCTGACTCAGTTTTAACTGCAATGATACACACTTTGTGATCCAAGTCTTATACGTGTAGAGGTGCGTTGGATTTTCTTTTTTTTTTCCTTCCTTTCCATCAAAAACCAAACACTTCAGTTGCCACCGTGGCAATTAAAGGTGATTTTTCAAGCTTATATGAAGAGGGGTGAGGACGAAAGGGTGTACAAAGGACGTGGCACATGCCCAATGTGCAAGCTTACAGAGATATAACACCATGAGTGAAAAATACTGAAAATCGGTCCATCGAATTCCACTTGTGTTGTTCGCCATCTCAGTCTGAATTATGTGTGGGCAACTATTCTGGGTACTATAGACCAACTGTGCACGGCGTTGGGACAAGCTGCTGCCCTGTTTTGATCTGCTGTTGGTGCTGCTGCTGCTGCTGCTGCTGCTGGGCCCCGGAGGCTGAGGAAGAGGCTGATCCGGATGATGAGCGGATCTTTGTGTTGGGAAGCTTGTGTTCCTTCTTCCACTTCATCCTACGGTTCTGGAACCAGATCTTTACCTGGCGCTCGGACAGGCACATGGTGTGCGCGATCTCCACCCGCCTGCGCCGGGTCAGGTAGCGGTTGAAGTGGAACTCCTTCTCCAGCTCTAGAGCCTGCTGGCGGGTGTATGCAGTGCGGGACCTCTTGGGCACCCCTCCATTGTAACTGGCATTGACTGGGAGAGGGGAAAGGGGGTGGGGGGGAGGCAGGTGTTACATGCAAGTTTAAGTAGATATCATCTGCTTTATTTGTGCCCACATGCACAGTGCATAAATGGTGCGCCACGTTTCTGCAGTCCCTTTCTAAACTCTCTTATTCTTAACGGAAGAGAATGTGTACAAGCACTCCCATCCAGGGACACATCAAGCTTAGGAATGATTAACAAAAACAGCAGGGCGGAATATAACACTTTGGCTCGCCTCCAGTGCTGGAAGGTAGTTTGGGTTAAAAAGCAACAAAGGCGCACGGCCCCAGACAGACGAACACAGGCAATAAAATTTACGAGGGTCCTTAATTACCGACCCTGCTGCTCGATAGTCGTAAATTGCTACTGTAAGGGCTGCTACTAGTGCTGCCTCAGTGGGCTCATGCATGTGATTCCAGTGGCTGAGAACTCACCGTTGCTAACGTGGACTTTCTTCATCCACGGGTAGACCACCGGCTCTTTGCCCTTCGCCGCGCCAGGGTACACCTCACCGGCGAGGCTGCAGTCTTTGCTCCCGTTTGCCCCTGCGCCACCGTCTGGCGCCGCGGAGAGGCGAGCGCCGTGGCTCTGTGGGACCGGCTGCGGTTGTGTATGGTGCCCATCGCTGAAATCGTCGAGTCCTGTAGCAGTGGCGGCTGAGGAAACGGTGCCGTACTCATAGCCCGTCTCCGCGTAGCTTGACCTCGGATAGGATTGCTCGTCGTGATGGGGGAAGCCCGTATCCTTTGGCCGCTCGTAGTAGTCGCCGTGGCTGGGGATATATCCGCTCTGCTGGTATTCGTCGCATGGTGGGAAGGAAGGCTCGATGTAGTTGGAGTTTATCAAGTAGGAACTCATGGTCATTAATTTGTGAAGTGCAACAATACTAATTTTTATCGCGCTGTCGTTTTTCTGATCTCCACAAAACCCTCCTACTCCCCCCTGTCAAATGTACAAAGTTGTCTGGTCACGTGCGAGGAGGCCACCAATCACCGCGTGTCCTGTGGGCATCATGTAAACAGGAACCAATGGAAAAGCATGGCACTGGTACCAGCAGCAGCGCTCGGACTGGCTTACGTTGGTGTTTTCCTTATTAAATCACCGCATATAAAGCAAAAGAAAGTAATCTGCCAAGTTTTTCTACTGCAAGAGACCAAACTTAGGTGGAAGAGGTTCTCCATCTCAGCTGAAGCAGAATAATCATAGTCTTGCTCCTAGCATCATCATTGCAACTGGAATCTGTTGCATCTCAAAGATGCAACACACACATTATTAGCGAGCACACCTAAATAAGCATGGTTGGAAAAGAAAACAAATGCCAAAAGCGGTATCGAAGTCTGCACAGGCTTGCCCATCATTCAAACCTGACCAATCTCTTCTGATTCATGCACAACACGCGTAAACAACCTGCAAACGCTAATTCTAAAAAGACGTTACAATGTAAGAACAACTACAAAACTGCAGACCCTTCTCGTGTAGCTCAATGAGTTGCTAAAAATAAGTAAGCTGTTTTTTTGTTTTTGTTTTACAGGACATGCCGAATAGTGTATATATCCATACTGTAGTGCAAGCTTGCGTTGAGCTGAACGCATGGAATACTGCGTGTCAGGTTCGATTAAAAAGGCAAATAATTTTCGCAAACACTTAAAAAAAATGCTTTGCATTTGTAATACAGCCGGACGGCAAAGCAAATACCCTGCAGAAGCATTTACAAAGTTGCACGTCAGAACTGAAACTGCAATGAAGACGACATACATTGCACTCGAAATATCTCTGAATAAACTTATGTATCACTTAAAGGCACATAACCAATACAAAAACAACCTTAAAAATTGTCTATTATTGAAATCCATGCCATTTGCTTTGTTCTTAGTTTTATCAAGTACTGCAGTAAGTAATTTTATTTTTAAAAAGTTATAACTACAGTACATGCTACTACTACCACTACTACTACTAATACTACAACTACTACTACTTCTACTATTATTATTATTATTATTATTATTATTATTATTATTATTATTATTATTATTATTATTATTATTATTATTATTATTATTATTATCATTATTATTATTATTATTATTATTATTATTATTATTATAGGAGACCTATTGTATAAATTCTGACTCTCTGTGTGTTTCAGTGTAACATGAAAAATAAAACTAAAATCTGTGTGAAATTAAAAAATAAAATAAAAGACATGTTGCACGTTTGTGAGGAGATAATAAAAAATATGTCTGACCGTGCTGTTTGCCATCCACTATCATGTTCACGTCCAGTTTCCTCTCCTTATCCAAGATGACCCTCCGTATCCGTGTTCCTCAAGGATGCAACAACAGCAGCGGCAGCAGCTCCTCTCGGATCTGGTCCACCTCGACAAGGTCTCTGCAACCAAAAGGGCCCCCCAAAAAAACTTACTGAACTACTGAAAGCTTTCTTTTTTTATCCTTTTTTTCTATTTTTTCTGTTCTGCTGCTGCTCAGTCTCTCTCCTATTCTTTTTTGACGCTCCCCTACACAGAGATAACTTCTCCCTGACCCCGAGGTGACACCGTTTCCATTTTGTTTCTGATTAATCTTGCCCATTGACAGTCTTTGTTAAACAACAAGGCGTTGCCCCCTCTTTTTTTCCAAAGAGGCGACATTTTCATATCTGTTAGACGCAGTGACCTGAGGTTCACCCCGGACTTGGACTTCAGTTTTGCAAGGCTCTCTATAACTCTTAAGGGGCGCGCACTTCTGCACATGAGGAGGTTCCTCAAGGGATTGATAAAATATTAGCAAAATACTTTTAAGTTCAGACGTGTGGATATAAATTGCATGTGAATGAAGGATTTTCATATTATCTCCCATTGTCTCTTATATTCACAAAAGTTGCAGATTTTGGATTAGAGTGCCTGAAAACAGCCAGGCCTGTGCGCACTGAGCCAGAGCTGTTTAAGTAGCCATCCTAACTCATTGCAAATGGCATATTGGAGATTCACTGCGTCCTGCACGGCCTCAGAGACCACCTGAGAGGCAATGTGTCAACATAATGTCGGCGGGTAAGAAGGCTACACATGATATCTAAATTCACACTCTGCTGCCTTTCTATTCTAACGCGGGTCCAGCATAAATATAGAGCTGGTCAGCTAAGCTGTTATCCACTTACTGTAAATTAAGCCAGAAGGGGTAGAAGCTTCGAGTTTTACGGTTCGTTCTACTAGTTGCTGATATATACACCACGAACAGCTTTATTAAGACGTCATTATTATAAAAGCGTTAGAATGAACAGGTTCATATTACCCCTGTTATGTATTTCGTGCTTGCGCAAAGCAGGGTGTCTGTGCGCAATGACTTCTGGAAATATCTGTGCCAATATGCAACAAAAGAAAACGAATCTACTTTCAGTCCCAGGGAAATCCAACGAAGGCGTGTGTTAACAAGCTTCTTATCTGTGCAATGTTCCACAATATTTAAAACAGTAAATTACGCCTGAAACCGCAACAGGCACGAGTTGATATTTTAGCTTTCATATTCGGGGTGTTGGATTTCAGGGCATACACAAACTGGGAAGTGAAGGTCGAGTCAGTCCATATATATCATGTTGACAGTTTACAGTAAATTTAGATTATCAGAGAAGTGCTTGGAGACGATGGTGACAGATTGCATATGGCTCTCACAAGGTCTTCTGTCTGCATGAGAAAGAGAAAATCAAGAAATGGCATGGATTTGAGCTTAAGCATGCACATTTCACGTCTTTAAAGGAAATATTGTGGTTTGGGTTGGCATTTGTTGTAAAATCGTTTTGCACGGTATCCATGGCGTTAAGACGTTTTCACCACTTGGTTATTGCAGCAATAATTAGCAATTAGAGTAACTCTACAGATGCTAGTTTTGATTGGACGCTGAGCGTTCCTAAAAAGTAGGAAAAAAACGTTTTTCTTCCTTAAAAGGTGCACGTTGTCTTGGGTGCCAACGCTTCTACAAAAACAAAAATAAAAAGAATACCAAATCAATGCATCATGCACTGATTCTTTTGATAATAAAATAGATTCGACAACACGTGACCTCAAGGAATCCATACTAACCAGAGTAAGTGTGCATTAAAGCAAGTGAAATAATTATCTGTTTTCGGGTGAAATCGAGGACAACTTGGGCCTGATGAAACCTATTTTTGCACAACTTCATCTTCTCAAAATTATTATGAAACTTTTTTTTCTTCAAAATGAACATTTTACGTTTAGAAAATAATTACGAAAGATGTTGCATGTGTGAAATCTGTTTGATTTCAATCTCTAAAAAGCATATCAGAAAAAATGATTTTAACTGTGCAATAAAGTACTTCTTGTCCATTCATTTCATGTTAAAGTTGCAATAAAAAAAAACTTCTAAAATAGAAAGTGGTGATGTGATTTTGTTTTACTTTTCCAGGTGATATAAGTGCGATTGTGTTTTTGTGATATTAAAAGAAAATATACTTTGAACGTAAAACGTCCATCCTCTGTTTTGTGGTTAGCTAATTAAACAAAATCTGAGCCAAAGAAGTCTGATCTGGAAATCAATAGCCAGTTGTTTTTCTTTACATCTTAAACCCATAGAACAGCTCTCCAAAAACAGAACGTCAATTGACCTCTTTCTTATTTCCCGACTTTCTGAAGTAGTCATTGGTCTCATTTACATTTCAAAACAAAGGCTACGAAATAATCGTTTGCCCTATTTGATCAACCACATCGGATTTAATTCTAGATTTTTAAGCTTTTTTTCAGCAACACATCGAAAAGATAAAAGTCTTTTTATCTGTCTGTTCAGTAATATATTCCTAGGTGGGTAAATGCGGCATAACGTTAACACCTAGTGATCTACGTTTTAGAGCATTGATGATATTTGCAAAAGTAAAAAAAAAACCTGTATGTGCAGCTTTTTCCACCTTATGTAGACACCAGTAAAAGGTGCTTTCGACGTATTTTCACTTCTTAAAGGCATTATCACGTTGTTTAGATGGAAGGCCACCTTTTCCACACATTTTCAATAGAAAATTGTTAATCAAAATTAAACATGGTTAATCATTTTGACCTAATTAAAAAAAATGTTGCTGTTTGGATGACGTTAAGACATTATATATATTTAAAACATATGTCTGAAAACGAAAACTCTGAAGTAAAAAACAAAACATATGTGCCGCTTCTGTTTTTTTAAAAGGATTCTATTCAGCTGATCAGGAAGAGAGGGGCTAAATGTTTTTTAAGGGATCTGGGGGCTTATTCAGGGAGGGGGTGGGGGCTTTGGGCCTTCTCATTACCCTGTGACCGGGTCGAGAGTATCAATCCTCAAAATGCAAATTTTGCCCTCGTCCCTAAACATATCAGATGCAATTTATTCAAAGGAAATTCACCAATCAGCCGCCCTAATAAAACGCCAAACGCTCAATCTTGTTGCTGTGGCGGGGGAGAGACACATGCAGTGTGTGTGTGTGTGTGTGTGTGTGTGTGTGTGTGTGTGTGTGTGTGTGTGTGTGTGTGTGTGTGTGTGTGTGTGTGTGTGTGTGCGGGGGTACCATTTCACCCCCTCCCTGGTCCCTAACGCGAGGTCACTGCTCATCCAGGGTTCACCTGGAGTGCACCGTCCAACATATGTAATGCAAAGCTATTCTGCCTTTTGTGTGGAGAGTCAAGATCGCTTTTATAAAGGCTGGCATCAAGCTCCAAGTGAACAGATGACGGAGACTTGTTCAGCGCGTAAACTTTTGACCCCAATTTTTTCTCCTCCTCCTCTTCTGCAACATATCTCGCTTTCATCAATAGCAGCAAGGAGAGATCTCTGCAGCCTCCCACAGTCTCCCCCGATATATATATATATATATATATATATATATATATATATATATATATATATATATATATATATATATATATATATATATATATATATATATAAAGAGGTGTGTGTGTGTGTGTGTGTGTGTGAAAATTTGAAAGTCTCTTCTAATGTGCACTAATGATCATTTTCCACAAATTTGGTTGGAAGACGAAGCCAAAAACAAGAAGTTAAATGCTTCTGCGTCTTTGTGATGATTCCCAGAGACAGTGAGGAGGATATCAATCCAGCACCGAGCTGATAGGGCTGTAAAATATGCAAATCATCCATTAGAGTCAAAGCAAGGGGAAAACACTTTGTTGGAGGCATCATTTCAAAAGTCTCTCTCCTTCTTTCTCTCTCTCTCTCTCTTTCTCTCTCTTTCTCTCTCTCTCTCTCTCTCTCTCTCTCTCTCTCTCTCTCTCTCTCTCTCTCTCTCTCTCTCTCTCTCTCTCTCTCTCTCTCTCTCTCTCTCGCTCTCTCTCTCCTGCACATCGGTCCCTCCGGTATTGGTGCATCATCGCAGGGTTTGCAACCCTCGCTAACTTCATTTATGCGCATTGTCCTCAGCCGACACCTTGCATTAACGAGAAGAAGTACACGAGTGTTTGCTGCCATGCATGCATGTGGGAGCGGTTTATTTTCCTCGTTTTCCTTCGCATACAGCAGGGTGACAGTGAACTTGGCCTAAAGCGAGCTCTGCTGGTGGCTCTGAGAGGATGCAGATTCATCTTTGTGCTGAGGGGCTGACCTCCGGATGAACCCAGAGCAGCGCTCCCCTTCTCTATCTTAGCCTGGCAGCGCGCTGCACATGGGGCCCTGTCGAACTGTCTCCCTTATTTGAAATATTGGCAAAGAGGAAGAAAGGGGGGGTGGTTCTGTTCCAAAGATCCGCGCTCTAGGCACGTCCTGTTTGATTTTCATTGTGGCAAAAATGAAACTGGAAACAGCATAAACCTATGTTTTTAGATCTAGTTCACATTACAATAAGATAGTTGTAAAGCCTTGAGTCTACTGCAGTTTTATTTGTTATTTCTGAGTTGGAAATCGATGTTTTTTATGTGGATATGATAGAAAAGAATTGAATACATGAAGAATAAATCAACTTTTTCTATGACAATGATTGATCTATAAAATTGCCCGAATTTTATTCAAAGAACGAATGAATTCTGTCTATCAAAAGCGTTTTGTAAATAAATTGTGTCGTTTTGAACTATTTTTTACTTGAAAAAAGACTTTTTACAACGCCAAATTTTGAGCTATGTAACCACTGTTCAGAGAAACAAGTTGTCTTTCAATGAGGCCTCCGATCTCTCGCAAAACTCGCTCATATTTAATATGTCTGGGCAGCTAAGAAGTAATATATTTTCAACTTAAAGAGGAAACCATGTCATTTTTAAGAATATTCAATTACATTGTAGTACACAGATTTCTTACTGATGCCACACTCATTCTTGTCTAAAACAAGGGCGCACTGACACACATCCTTTGTCTTAAAAGGTAAAGAATAAAATGAACTAGCAGAAAATGGCATTGTCTTCACAAAAATGTGACAACCATTTTATTAAGACACGATTTTTTTAACGCTTTGTCCACTTTTGACCTCCTTCGCTCTAGTCTTCATCAGACATGAGGTCACCCCCAAAGCGAGAGTGACTTTTTAGGTCATATGAACTTTTCAACCCCGAATACACACAAGGGGAAGAAAAACTTCCTTTGTTGTATTTACTTGACAATGTTTACAGCCAACTCCAAAGTCCACATCCATGCACGACGCCAACATGTGGAGCGCACGTTACACTTCTGCAAGTTTTGTGCTTTCCTTCAGAGACTTGGACCTATACGCATGATCCAAAAAGGCATCTGCGCAATCACAATCCAGTCACACATTGTGCTTCTGCAGGCCTGCATCAGGGCTTAACTTTATCAAAAAACGCCGCCCGCTCTTCTGCTGCCCTATTTGGAACATTTCTGGCTGCTCGGTCTGTGAGTCCTCCAATGTAATAAAACGACAAGTTTGTGGGGGTGGAAATGGACACAGAGATAATTATCCAACATGTAAAAATGGATTATGAGTTACACCGCAGATGGAGGGGAAACAAGTTACGCAGGAAAGGAAGCAATTAAATAGGCATGAACCGGACCCAACCCTGCGCAACATCTGCCAAGACCAGTATCCAGCACTCCACAACTGACAAATTAGTGTAATGCACTAATAGGGACGGATAGAGTGGGGAGCGAATACAATAATACGGCTGTTTAACACGGGGGTGACTGCACTCTGGCTACCGGTTAGTCTGGAGAAACTTACCCAGAGAGGTGGTCGTCATTCTGGAGAGAGCGTGTCCGGTCTACGCTGAGAGGAAAGTCCGAGCAACAGAGGCTGCAAAGAGAGAGTCAGACAAGGCTTCGCCCTCACTGCGATTATATGTTATGTGCAATATACTGTCAACTCCCCAAAACCATAAAACTTACTTTAATGGCCCACCACGTGACCGTTTATGGCCAGTGAGCCTATCTGGCCGCTCTGTCGGCTGATTTTTTACGATCTAATTCATAGACAAAACCCCCCATTCATTTAGCACCCAAATGTCAAGAGGAGCCAAAATCGGCCCTGTAATAAAGTTTACAGCCGGGAAAAAAAGTCGAGTTAATTTGCTGGGGATTGCTCAGGAGAGTGTGCGCAAAGGGGGGGACCGTTCGGCCCCTGCATGGAGCTTGTTAGTGGAGTCCTCCCCACCCCACCACCCCACCACCCCATTCCACTCCTCTTCCCATGCAGCACCAGAGCAAGGTGAGTAACAGCTTTCATTCAGCACAGGAACCTGTTGAATTCAACCAAATTTGGCTCAGCAAAGGGAAGGAAACTTTGCTGTTTTAGAGTTTAATGTTGGAGCTGCCTGCTGCATTCAATTCCGCCATTGAATTAGCCAGACACTAGGCGCAAGCTTACATCTAAACAGGTTGAAAAGGTGAAAATACTTCAAGATGAAGGTGTCCATTAAAGTCTGAACGGGGTCGAAAATAAAAGATTGAAAAGTATTTACTTAAAGAGGCTGACCGATATCTAAATGTGGTTAAAATAAGATACCAATATCTAAAGATGTCTAAAAGTACATACAATTATGGAAAAATAAACGTTTAAATGGCGCTTTTTGATATCTGGATGAGGGGTTCGATGTTGGTTGGTGTTGATTGTCCAACCAAGACATTTAACTTTTACGTTTGGGCTAAATACGGATACAATGTCTGGCCTAAACAAATTTTAATATATTTCTGGCCAAAATAAAGATAAGGAATACCCAACCCTAAATTGTAATAACAACAAATGTCGAGTGTTTTGGAAGAAAAGTCCTCCAGCAAGCGACCCTGTTCAGCACAAATCTAAAAAGAAACTGACTAAAGTCGCCGTTTCCAGTAAAAAGTTTATTATCACGGCCATGACAGCCACCATCAACATGAGCATGGATATCTTTCTTCTGATTACTGTAGCATTATTTCCGCTTTCCAGTCTTTTAAAAACATTTACAAAAAAGCTCATCACGATGAAGTCATAAAGGTGGGGGACCTTCCACATAGAAACAGCAAGAAAAAACAGGGACAAACACGTTTTTTGTTAACTATGCTGCGCCCAGGTGAGCAAATCAAACATAATCTCCTGCAAATAAAAAGAAAAAGAAAAAAGAACTTATGAAAAACAGGCACCGCCACTGTACATACAAAGGGGCTAGGCGGTACCTCTGTCCATACACGTGTTTTCACAATACAATTACGTACACAAAACGCTTATTTGCTGGTTATCGGAAGCGAGTTTTTTTTTCTGACAAGTTGGCACAATACATGAGACAAATAAATACATACATATACAGTACATGTACAGAGAGAACAAAACACAAACCTTCTATTTATTTAGTATTTATTAGGCTGTTGTTGTTTTGAGTGCATTACACAGATTTTTACTGGACAAGTTCAAGCTTTTGATTTTTTTTCTCCTTCTGAACAAGAAATAATTTAAACGTTTCTTTCTTTTTCGTCCTAAATCTAAACAGAACTGTACATAATGCATATTTTACTCGTATACTGATTAACAAGGTGAGAATATAAAGAAAATATATGGTCAATGGGGGAATTTACAGAAGGTGGGGTGGCTCATAGCCCTCGCCAACAAGTCTCTGCGAGATTGTTTTTTTGTTGTTGTTGTTTTTGGGGAGGGGGGGTTACACTTTCAATAGTTTATTTTACTTCATTTTCTTTATGAGAGAAGGTGTGGGTAGTTATCAAGGCCTATAGGCGCCTCCGCCTGCAGCCGCCATGCTCATGCTTTTCAGCTTGTTGTCCTTCTTCCACTTCATCCTGCGGTTCTGGAACCAGATTTTGATCTGTCTCTCGGAGAGGCAGAGGGCGTGGGCGATCTCGATCCGCCGCCTGCGGGTCAGGTACCGGTTGAAGTGGAACTCCTTCTCCAGCTCCAGGGTCTGGTAGCGAGTGTAGGCAGTTCGAGCTCGCTTACCTTCCGGACCGGCCAAATCTTTGGACAGAATCACATCAGAAAGAAGAAAGTTTTAATGAACGTTTGCATGAGTGCGTAAACTTTGAACTCACTACTGTCAATCTGGAAAGGTATATTTCGAGAAGCTGGGTATTCTAGGTCTAACCTGATTTTTTTTTCTAAGAGCAAATTTGAGTCAGATTTCTTTCAATCTTTTTAAATTAATGGGATGATTTATCTCTATGAATGCATTTGAATTGAGGATTCCTGACATGACCCTTTTTTGTAAATTGACGTTGCACAAATCGAACTGAACTGAGTTAAAAATAACAGATAATTAACTGGATATGCATTATTCATTTACACATTACAGAAATTTAACAATGTAAACAAAATGTTTTAAAATTATATTTTATCATTAAAACTAATTTTCATTCAGCCAGTAAAGAACGTGCTTTACTCAATGATCCTTATCTGCGTAAATCAATGCTTTACCTAAACAGGTAAGATTTGCCATTTGCTGCAATTTTTGGAAGATCTATTTTAGACTTCTCTTTTATAATACAATACAAAAATTTCACTCGGATTTGATTGTAAGCTGCAAAAACTTCCTAAATACCAACAGTACTAAGTCCACACACAAGACATAAAATCGATCATTAAAGTGAGCAGTTTACCATGACTTATGTGGAGTTTTCTCATCCACGGGTATATCTGAGGCTGAGCCGAGTCGCTGGCGCTCTGAGGAGTATTCGGTGCGCTCCCCGCAGGCTTTTCTTCCTCCAGGGGGGTAGCCTTGGACGCACAGTCCCGACCAAGCAACAGCGTGCCTCCACCGTTCGAGCCCGAGCACTGAGCGCCGCTTATGGAGTTCTTTACGGCTTTGAGTTGGGATTGCGTCTCGGCGCCCGGTGACAAGCTGGCCACCGTGGAGGAGGAGCACGGCAGAGGCTCAGGTGGAGGCGAAAGGGACGAGGTCTGGGTGCCGCCCGTGGACTGGTTGTACCTGACGGTTTCCACTGAGGGGCTTGCCGCCGCTGGTGCTGTGTGAGTCGGGGAGTAGCCTGGCGTCCGCTCGCTGCCCACAAAGTGTCCGCCGGTCCGCCCTACCGTCAGGTCCATTCCGTTGTAGCCATAGCCGTACCTGCTGGAATGCATGGCCGTGGAGTCTCTGTATTGCTCGTTCGCGGAATTATGTTCTCCATAATTATGTAACTGAAAGTCCGCGCCATTGGGATAGCGACCGCAGAATGAGTTCACAAAATAGGAGCTCATTTGTTGACAGTTCCACCTTTTTGCCCACTGCAGGTATTGCTATTGTTTTGTGATTATTTTTGGTGGAAGTAAACAGCATAAACCTGCAGCTCCTTGATTTGTGGCTCTTATGCTTTAGCGCGTCCTATTGCACCCTTGCACAATTTATGATGAATTATGGAAATGAGAGTGGGACATGGACTTGATTCTCTCTTACGTAGGCACCCAAATATGGGGTACGAGGCAGAATCACGTGCTTTTGTTGACCAGTCGTAAATCCTGCCTGGTGACCTCCAGAGGTAAACTCGTGCACGCAGGAAACACTCGGTTGGGATGGGAGGGAGTGCGCGCCTCCCTTGCCATGCGCTCTCGGCTATGCGAGGAGTTTTTCCACTGTCGTGCTGCGCCATCCTCTGGTGCAACTGTTGCACTGACTGTCTGCAGCGTTTTTCTGAGGCGTCGCCTCCACACACGGGGGTCATTCGGAGGTTAACGACCATTGCGGCAAAGAAAGAGGTCTCCTAAACAATACAACGTGACATGCTGAGAGTGCAATCTCTCCAGAGATAGTGTACAGGAATAATTCGATCAGAATCTGTTATGCACGTTGTGCTTGGATATGGCTGTAAATAGCCTCAGTTAATAGAATAAAAGCCCATTCAGAGCAGGGCCGCGCTCTTTCCCACTTTTTTTATTTATTTACTCATAAAATAACTGAACAACTTCCTGGGAGAAAGTACTGATGAATAAATGTTGGGAGATGAGATTGAAGCTCAAAACATCACATACACATTATCAAATAATGCCACAGAGCCTGCCGTTCAGAGCCTGCTGTTAGCGCCTCTTTGCCTATATTAATACCCACACATACAGGCTTTATATGAGCACAGAAATACAGTTTATAAGCAGGTTGGAATTGAACGATGCAAAGCAGCAGACACTTTAGATGATGGCTATTGTGGGCCTACTTTTAAGCGCATAACCCGACCTTATTTTGGTCTTATTTAGAGACGACTGTTTCGTCATTTTGACTTTTAAGAACCCAGTCCTCTAGCAAAGTTATAATTCTATATGTGTGTGTGAGATGTCATCTAAGACAGATAGGAGAAGTTTGGTTTTCTTTTTATGAGAAACTAAAGGGAGCCGAGCTTTGTTCTCGAACTCAAAGAAACAATGTGAGGGGGGAGAAAGAAATATTGGAAAATACATGTATAAATATCTCGAAGGCCATGTGTGGTTTAAAATAAAGAAAGTGTCCGTGAAACAGCCTAAGCAAAACAATATAAAGACAAATAATAAAATCAATTTTGCTTTACAAATGTAGCATTAGATTATTGTTATTCAACATTACGCATATATGCTACAGTGCTACATTTTTCGAAATCATGAATATGAAGAATAATCACTTCAGCTGTAAAGTTCCTTTACTTCCTTTTTTGATGTTTTTGGTCTGTTCAAAACCGTTGAATCACTCTGTTTAGTTTTACGTATTAAATAAATCTGCTTCAGACTTTATATTTGAAAGATTAGAGACGAACTAGGGAATGAGGTCAAGATCCAGCGCATGAACGCGCAGAAGTCTTCATAAAGTCGTGCATGCTCGCCACGGCCAGAGCTCCCCGCTTAGCTTTTTTTCTCCCTTCTGGAATTTTTATGGCACCTTCGCCTCACAGAGGCACAGAGTTGTTCTCTGGTTGATGTCCTCTCTCACGCCCGGAGCGGTCATTTTTTTTGTACCTCAAATGCACAAGCCCAATCCTGCTTGTTTCTGAGTATAGAACGCAGGAACACGAAGTATGTGTTCACCTTTCTCAAGCCAGAAACACTTGATGCTTGCAGCAGCACATAGGCCTATAAGGTTGCGCTTTGAGTGCGTTGTCGAAACTGCTATGTCACAGCAACTGATCTATGAGTTGGCCAATGAAAACAAAGTTCCCACGAAACTTGTTTGAGGTGAGGCAGGGACACACCCATGAGCTGTAGGAAGAGCAAAATCAAGCAAAGGAGGAACGGAAGGAAAGGAGGTAGGGGGGGTTCACTCGTTAAGGCACAAGCAGTGCAGTCTGCAGGCATCAAAACACGCTTGGAAGAAAACGCAGACAATTTGCTTGACAACTGACCTTATAAAGGGAACGTTTACCGAAATAAAATGAACAGAAACAACAAAAAATATATTAATGAGAGTATTTTTCGCAATCCCTTTTTAATTTAGACATTTTTGGGGTTGCCATCTTTTCATGGTTGAAATATTAAGCAAATGGGCGTTATCCATTTTTTAATGACAAAGTTCAGGATAAAACACACACATTTCTGTGAATTTATGCGACACAAAAAATGTTGTGTTTGGGAGAAAATATTAGTTTAGCCGAAAACAAATCTGTTACGCCAAGAAACGATGATTGAGCTCTTTAATATGACAGCATACATGCATTAATATATGAACTAATATTGAATGCCAGCATGCTCAGATATGGCTTTTACCTCATCTATAATGCAAAACATTACCAAGACAGAAAAGTAAAAAAAATAAAATAAAAAAAATAAAAAAAATAAAATATATATATATATATATATATATATATATATATAGATTCTCTGTTATTTTTCCAGGCTTCATTCAATGATTTGCTGCACAGCGATTAAAACCGCAATGTCTCGAGTTTCAGTTCTATTTAACACAACTATGTCTAAGGTTTGCATGCGCACACTTTTAAAAATGCAAAACATTGTATTGCAAAACAAACAAAGGACGCACAATGGATTTGGTTAGGCTGTACACAAAGATTTGCAGCACTGCAAGTGAAACCACAAACCCTGCACTTTCAATTCCAAGCTTGCTCATTGATAATTGAAGTCTACATGTTCGGAGCTAATGTAAAACATTTTCAAGAACAAAATACTGTAAGAACAGAACTGTCATGTCCTGGCTCCAAAGCAGAGATTTTCCATTCACCAACAGCTCCAACAAACCTGCAGTTTTAACCCAATCTATGCATCAATGTTTGAAATATGCATGCTCAAATGAAATGCAAAATACGTTTAGAAAATAATCATCTAAGAGAAGACTCGAACATTTAGCTCCGTGACGCCCAAACTGAAGGCAGACGTCCATAGCCTTACATAAGCCTCTCCACAGGATGGCAGCAAAGAGCACGTTTTACATTTTCACGGCCACATTTAAAGCGAAACAACAATAAGGTCCACATGGGCAGGTCAGAACACAAAGATTTCACCAAATGAATGCAATCTTACAAGAGCCTGGAAATGTATCTATATAATAATGAGATGTATTTGCAACCGGATCTTAATAATGCACAAAAAAATGAAACAATGCCATTCAACTTTGCAAATTCAAAAAGACGCCAAAACATGTGCAGTCTGGTAACTTCAGCTGCTTACCTTGTGACGGCCTCTGCGTGTCAACAGAACAAATAAGGGGTGGAAGGGGAAAGTCTTTTGCTGAGTCCACGGACGGAAGCCGGGACTCCTGGGGGTCAGTGACGCACCAGGGTTTCTTCCATTTATCCCGCCAATGCGTGTCAGGAGCCCAAACATATCCACTCATGTCTCAGCGTATAGCTCCTGTATTTCGATTTTGTTTGGTTAAAAAAGAAGAAGAAAAAAAACCCAATAAACTCCAAATTAGGAAAATGAGAAAGGTTTGAACATAGGGAGGGTGGCTGGTGAGGAGAGCCGACCGGGAAGCCTGAGTCTTCTAAATGAAAGGCTGCTCTATTCTGCTATTGAAAATCATATATATATATATATATATATATATATATTTATATAAAAAAAAGTTCATGTTCACGGCTCGATGACACGTGACTGAGCCGTGCAGCCAATGGGAGGCTGAGTCGGCTCGTAAAGTTGAATCGCTGTGTTGTAAATTTTCATAAACAACAACGGATTTATGGGCCGGCGCTGGGGACGGAGGGTGAGAGAGAGGATGGGTGATGGAAAGGGGAGGAGATAGGCTAGAAAAGGAGAGAGAGACGGGAAGGAGGGGGTGCAGGTCGCCATCAGGCGCCATCTTACAAAGAGAGGAGGAGAGGGAACGAAGAGTTCAACATCCGCAGGCAGCCTGCCCCACCTCGCATCCCCATAGTCCAAATTCTTTAACTACACTGTTTATCTAACCTTTAAAAATAGCCTGCACAGGTGACGTAATACAGATAACCTGGGAAACTATAGGCTGGCTTTAACTTTGACTGACACTGGCGTGTACATTAGCCCATAGGTGAATATATATATACACACACACACACACACACACATATATATATATATATATATATATATATATATATATATATATATATATATATATATATATATATATATATATATATATATATATATATATATATATATATACACACGTAATATAGTATAGATGTATATAGTATGAGGCCCTTGCTTTCACACTGATTGTGTTTATAATAAAGGCACACATGCGGGTGTTTAACAATTTTTTTATTGACGTTTGTGCGCTCCATTACACTTTTAATAGTTAACACTGGGCTAATTAGGTCCCAGTATTAGCACATTGTCCATTAAAGCTACGAACACATTCAAAAACTTTATATAAATGTCACGGGCCAGTCAAGGATCTCTCTCTCTCTCTCTCTCTCTCTCTCTCTCTCTCTCTCTCTCTCTCTCTCTCTCTCTCTCTCTCTCTCTCTCTCTCTCTCTCTCTCTCTCTCTCCACACACACCAGCATATATATATATATATATATATATATATATGTATGTGTGTGTGTGTGTGTGTGTGTGTGTGTGTGTGTGTGTGTGTGTGTGTGTGTGTGTGTGTGTGTGTGTGTGCTACATGGGAAATTGAGGTAGGTTATATGAGCACACCTCTTTTCCCTCGCTCGTTTAGAAACGCAAGCACCACTCATGTGAACATTCTTTTTTAATTCATCTGAACGTGGAAGCTAACATATCCAAAGTTTCCGTTCAGTAATAAACGTTTTACTTTTGTTCAATTGAAATACACATCTGGCTCAAAATAAGGCACATGCAACAAACAATATATTCACTATCTTCACAAAGAATTTCAACTGTTTGTTAAAAAATATTCTGTTTTAATTCCAATATATATAAGCTTGAATGTATAAAAGGACAAATGTTAGGTATTTTTTTGTTTGAAGGAATGTTGGTTCAGTAGTATTCATGACAAATTGTGTTGATAAAGCTATACAGAAAAAGACAGTTTTGATAAAGTTGAAATTGTTTCCTGTTTTCAGACGTGGAGCTTTTGGAGATTTAAAATACGAGGCAACAAATATCACACAATCTTTTTCCAACTCAAATACTCGAAGATGTGCACTCATTAAAAGTGAAAAAAATATGTCCCTTTTTATCCCTGGGCATTTGTATTGATCTTGTTATTTAATTTTCTGTCTCTATCTTTAACGTTTAGGCTCCACCGGTTCTGCGCCGCTGGGTTCTCCGGATTCGGCCTGGGTGTCGCCTTGCTTCATCTCCGCATAGTTGGGCTCCTCTTTGTTGTCCTTCTTCCACTTCATCCTGCGGTTCTGGAACCAGATTTTGATCTGTGTCTCAGAGAGGCAGAGGGCGTGGGCGATCTCGACCTTCCGCCTGCGGGTCAGGTACCGGTTGAAGTGGAACTCCTTCTCCAGTTCCAGGGTCTGGTGCCGGGAGTAGGTCTGACGCCCGCGCTTTCGATTCGGATCTGCTGAGAAGGCGAAACGAATACACCAAAGTCATTTATGAATGATTAGTTGCGGTAGCTGGCAATAACAAATTGTGACTGCAGGACCAATAAGTTTCTCCTTTGTCATTTCACTGTTGCTGTTCATATTTTCTTTTACATGATTTCAAATTTCCTTAAAGAGCACACTTTTAATATGCACAAGTCTTTTTGGTTGTTATTGTTTTAGAATTATTTGAAAGGGGTCCTGCTGGGGTGTTTTGTGCCTTTTCAATTAAAAGCCTCTAATGTTCTTCACACCCGAAAAAATAGTCATGCGTAACTGGATTATAGTCACGCCACACACACACACACACACACACACACACACACACACACACACACACACACACACACACATATATATATATATATATGAAATATATATATATATATATATGTTTCATTGTGCTCTAAATCCAGCTGAAGGAAATTGTGAGTCATATTGATCCTGGCTTCCAAAGAACAGCAGAGCCTCTGCGGTGCAGACTCAATTAGAAAGAAGCTGCAGAGGACAGGGAACTGATTTACGCCACAGGCCGCGCTCTTTTACAACCACAAAGGGAGAGAAGAGGCTGAAAGAGTAATAGGAGTGCAGAGGAATAAACACCAGAGGCAAGGTCTCTGCCCATAGTGAACACACAGGAGCTTTGGCCAAATGAATTTATGGCTGCAGAACTCATCAGTTGCGCAATAAAACTTTTACGATTCTTTCAATGCAACAGGAATGACCTGCTAGATATTAATCGAACTGCTGAGGTCCAGTGTAAGTATCACATTGTTTTCTCAAGTCGTTGGGGTTTGGGGTTAGAACGTACCTGATGCCCTCATCCAAGGGTACAACCGATACTGTTTGTCCGGAGGGGAGGTGAGGGGTCTCGGCCCTGAATGGGAGCAGCTGTCGCTGAACAAACGGCCCTGGTCAAGCGAAGTGCTGCAGTCCTGAGAGTAGAAGTCACGTCCCTCGCCATATCCTGAGGTAAACACAGCGTTCAAACTCTGGTACGCTGCGTTTTTGACGCTGAAAACTCCAGAGAGGGATGGTGCAAATGTGAATGCCGCAGTCCGACGGTCCTCCCCGCCATCTCCAATATCGCAAGGAGCTCGTTCTGCGATCGGAAACAGAGAACTACCCGGTGCAGATTTGCAAAGAAGACTGTCCACATAATAAGAGCTCATTTTTTTTCTTTTTTCCTCCACGCTCTGATTTGTTGGCCCAGAATCCTCAGTGTCGTTTTTACGAGGTAGCGTGATATATGACAGCAATACACCCTAGATTTACACCAAACCCCATTTTTACCCTGGACCAAAGAACTCAGCCATGTGACTCAGGCCTGGTTGGTCTCATCCAATCAGCAGAGGCGTGGATTTGGCGATGGCACAGGACCGTAGAGTGGGATCAACACCTCACACACGTAAACACGTAGAGTTGAATAAACACGCAGCAGAGAAATGATCACAATCTAAATAATCTAGAGATGCAGTTACAGAATATGTCACTTTCATACTACCTCACTAATAGACTGTGTATGGATTCATATTTTAGTTTTTTGTTTTAACACTTTAAGCCACAATATATGGCATGTAACTATTTTCAAAAATGCAATAGTAGACGGAAGCAGTATATTAATTGTGGGGCGGCTGATTCACTCATTTTTATTACTACCTCAAACTAGATAGACTATTAAAAAGTACAAATGCTATGGTGTGGTAAAGGTAACTAAATAATAGCAAAAGTGGATCGAATTTTATACTGTTCTTTTAAACAAGTAATTAAAGTGACTCTTATATAGAAACTAAAATTAAGGCATATACTTGAATATGTATATGTTTGGCATTAATGTCTTTGGTTTTAATATACAAACTTCAATCAGATATGCACGAATTTATGATGATTGAAAATATCCTTTAATTTAAAATGATAACAAAAACGCAGTCTCAAAATGGGATTGATCTTGCTAAAATGAAAAAATGTGGGTGTACGTATTGGTCTTCTTCTTCTTTTTATTATTATTATTATTAGTAGTAGTAGTAGTAGTAGTAGTAGTAGTAGTAGTAGTAGTAGTATTACCACCCCATGGAATGTTACATTGTTATAAAAAAGTTAAGACACACTGTAACTATTCTTACATATCTATTATAATTAAATTGTAAGAAAATTTAGAAGTGAAAAACACAGGCAAGCAAAAAACATCTAACGTACTTACTTACCTGCCTATTTAATGACTAATATTAACAGTAAAAATTATAAACGCATCTACTTCTACTACTGAACTATTCTAACATGCCAAACAGAATTCAAACTTCTTTGAAAAAAGCACTGCATAAAATGTTTTTTTGTACGACAAGATGCATATGCGGCAACTATACTACTACTACCGCTACTACTACTACTACTACTACTACTACTACTACTACTACTACTACTACTACTACTACTACTACTACTACTACTACTACTACTACTACTACTAATAATAATAATAATAATAATAATAATAATAATAATAAATAAATAAATAAATAAAAATTTTCAACATTTTAAGGTGTTGATGCTATTTAAAATATGCCGATGTCCCCAATAACCTTGCGTACAATTATTTATCAGGGAGGATAAAACGTATAAACAAAAATTAATTAATTAAACCCAAAATATAATTGACACCTTCCCTAATAAATTTAACTATTATTTGTTTCCGTCCATTTTTACTTGAATAATTTGCATCAGCGTTATTCATTTTTACTGTTATTAAGTGCGCCGTTGAACGTATATTGGAGTTCTTGAGTCTTATTACATTGGATTTTTTTGTGCAAAAACTAGAGCAAAAAAGTACTAAAAGATATAGCCTAAGAAACATAGTAAGCGTTGAGAGGAAATTGCTATTTTCAGTTTTTGTGCGCTTTCAAAGAAGATCCGTTCAACATGAACGGTTGGGGAAATAAATAAATAAATAAATACATTTTCCTTGACTCTTAAAAATTTTACTACAGTTTGTTCTCTCCGTGCTTCTTCATCGGGGAGGAGCTGTTCAAACAGCAGAAACAGCAGCAACATTGGTAGAAAAGTGTCGCCATCTCCTGTTAACTTGCAGGTACTGCGAGGTGGAGGAGGTAGTATCCTGCTTCACCAAACGTTTTCATTTGTGTCATCATTTCAGGAATGTAAACATGTCAGAGAAGAGGAAACATGGCAGAGGTAATTTTGTGTCTCTTTGGTTGTGACATTTTTAACAGCTAAGAAAGTTAAAAACGTTTACTATTTCAGAACACTTTAAAGCGTGATGCTGGTTTCAACTTCAGCTCCCGAGTTTGTTGTTCCTTTCCCTTTCGGGTCATAATAAAGAGCAGAGGGCGGAAGGTTCCCAGGTGGAAACAAAGAAGCGTCCCAAATGACCGTGAGTCCTGCGCGTTCCCCGGTCAGATAGGAATCCAATAAAGCTGATCATTTCCGCTCGGCCTTTTGTCACAGATCCCGATCACACAGAAAGAAAAGGGGGGAAACAAATGGGTGTCATTCTGGAAACTGCCTAATTGTGTCTGGACGGCCATAAAGCCATTAAAACTGGAATGCCAGACAGTGTATAGCAGAGCAGGCGTTTTTATTGCGCTGTCTCTGCCGAGTCTTTGAAGTTTGGGTCCATCTGCGTCCACCCAAACGCGTCACAACAGCACTCCTGTTGGACTCGGTTTAGTCTTAGAAGAACAAGCTTTTTTGTAGTTATTTCTGCATTGTCCGTCTAAACGTGTTCCATCAGGACACTTTAGTTCACATGAGATGTTATAGTATTTGCGCAAAAACATGTATGCCAAACGAATTCTCAACATGCGGAGACCTGACCTAGTGCCGCCATTTTTGCATGCATATTATACCTTAAAAATGGTAATATATGCTTTATTGGAAAAAAACATGGTTTAGAAATAATTATAATTGTGTTATAATTTGGTTGTAGTCAAAATATAAACTTCTAAACTGATGGAGAGTCTGTTCACAACACACTGTTTTAGGCTTGTCATATCTGCTGAGCTGGACACAAACACAGCGGACGCATTCTTTTGAGTTTCAGCTGTCGAACATCTCTGTGTCTCTATTTTTTGTGTGCGTGAGCGTGTGTGTACGTCCTCTCGCCTCGCAGTGCTTTGCACCCCATAAAAGGTTACAGCCGTAATTGTCTTTTATGGCTGTATACAGCTAACAACATCCTCTGCCAAGACGCAACTCTGTCCCAAACACTCACACACACGAATATTCACCAACAGACGCGTTTTAATTGTTGTGCTTCTGTGCGTAAGTAACTCTACAAATAATTGTATAAATAAATAAATAAATAAATTTAAGATAATACATTTTCTGTCCAATGAAATATCGTGCAATCTTACTTGTGGACACTTTTTACACACGGAAAACTAGACTGACTAAAACAAAAACATTAAATATGAGTCTGAGGTCTTTTGAGATATAATTTGTTTTATTTAATAAATAATACAAATTACATTTATGAACCAAACGTCAGACGGCCAGAAGACCGTGCGAGGTATTCAATGGGTTGCCTACAGTGTTTCCTTTTCTCACACTAACAAACATGGTGTCCCTTAATTGGAAATGTTACTCCCTGAAATACAGTCAAACTTGTTCATAGAGTGATGTCAGTAAATCCATATGATCCAACATCTGAAAAACAAACATATTGTAGGTAGTTGAACGATATAGGTAGTTGATGATAGTTACTATGCCTGTGATAAGATGTTTTAGAAACTTTCAAGAGATCTGAGCGGTTTATGAGTCTATGGGAGCCCTCCCCCCCTCCCATATGGTTTTAAGTTGGTATCAAATTCACGGCACTCTGTCATAGTTCTATTAACTATGGAGAAACACCAATAAAATTAACACAGTTTCCTTCATAAACTATACATTTAGACAGCAAATATGACTAAACAAAACACACACACACACACATACACACACACACACGCATAGCTAGAAACTTCCATACAAAACAAGCACAATTATAAGGAGCAGGCCAACTAATGCAACACTTTAACGAGGTATTAATTAAAATCAACAAAACAATTAAAAAAGAAACAAAACAAAACAAAACAAAACAATGGGCACTGTCAGAATTGTGCAATTTAAAGGTAGTAGCATCAAACTAATCTCCAACATGCTTTTTTTCTTTTACAAGACGAATAATCCTATAAGATGTTATATAGTACAATAAGACAAGGGAGTTTTAAAAACATATGTCCAGCTGATTCTGCTCACAGCCTAGAAATCTTGCGTGAATCTGCACGTTATTTAGTCCTCTTTCGGCGCACCGTCCTTGTTAAATTTCTTCATCTTCATCCTGCGGTTCTGAAACCAGATTTTGACCTGTCTCTCGGTTAGGTTCAGCAGCCGAGCCACCTCGTATCTACGGTCCCGCGTCAGGTAGGTGTTAAAGAGGAACTCCTTCTCCAGCTCTAGGATCTGGTGCTTTGTGTAAGGACAGCGTTTTTTTCTCGTGGCGCTCGCGTGTAGCCAGTTGGACACAGGGTTATCTAGAAAGATAATTGGGGGTAGATGAAGCACTGGTTCTACTTTCTGCAAAATTTCAATACAGATTTGATCAATAATAATAATAATAATAATAATAATAATAATAATAATAATAATAATAATAATAATAATAATAATAATGGATCAGTAACATGTGAAAGTGAAAGAAGCTGTATGTCTAAATACAGCTGTCCATCTTTCTGCACTCTCTAACATCTGATACTGCAATGTGAGCCCTTCACCGCCTCCATAAGCTAATGGCACGTTCAGAATGCCGACTGACATCACGCACCTCGCACCTCGCGGCTTTTATGTGTAAAAATAGTTTAAACATAAAAGAGCGGACTAACTTACTTGGGTCCAGGGCCGGTTTGTCCTCGCCCTCTGCGCTCAGCTCCCCTCCCTGCGCGGGCAACTCGTCCTTCTCTCCGGGTGATGGTGTCGCCACCGTGCCGTTGGCGTAATCGGAGAGCAGCAGTGCCGTGTGAGATCCAGGCGCCCCCCCAAGACCCTCCGGTTTGATCGCATAGTGATGGTGGCTCGGCGGTAATCCTGTCATTGACACAGGCTCAAGGAGCCAGGACGGATAGCGGCCGTCTGTTTCCGCGCCCATCGGGCCTTGCGGATGCCCGTAGTGGTGATAAACAGAAGAGACGGCGCCTGGGAACTGAGCCGGGACGTGGTTCCATGACGCCCCGAACACGGGCGGTTTGGATGGGAAGGCGCAAGTCCCGAGCTCGCTGTGGTCAACCACAGGGGCCGGCTGTCTGGCGTGCTGGAGCCCGGCACCGGAGGGGTACCTTGGGGTGGAGAGCTCCTCGCTTTCGGGCAAGATAAGGGAATCGACGTAGTAGCTCGTAAGTGCTCCGGACGTCGACATGGCAGGGAAATTAGACCGATTTCACATGTACGCAGTCATACAACAGATACATGCAAAGGAAAACAAAAAGCACACATTCCTCAAAGCACACACACACACATATGCACGCGCAGTAAAGCGCAGCCTCACAAAATAACAATGTGGAGAAATCAAGTAGCAACTTGGCCCCATGCACGGAGAACTACAGTGGGGAAAGTAATGGGGAGCCACGCTGCCATGCCATTGGGCAGCCGAGACACGTGATCATACAGCCGAACAATAAAAGATAAATCAACCCTTGCAGTCATTAAATACTGAGCCTGCTCAGCTATAACAAGCACTGGTTTTTATAAATGATCAAGATTTGAACATCTCTACAGACTTGAGATAAAAAATATGAATGAATGGAAAAAAGAGAGGATTCAACAATAACACTGCTACTTAAAGCCGTTCAAATCCCTTCCTTGGTTATCCAAAACGATACAATATGTATGTGGAAGTTTTATTTTACGAGTTACTTTATTGGATAAGTAAGCGCCCCGCCGCTGCCGCTCGCCAAAACACATTTGAAAACACCCGCGTATTAAAGAGGAACTTTGCAACGCGAGAATTGTAGCAGTGAGATAATAAATTACGACAAAACATTTTACGCCCTGTTTTTATTTTTGCTCCGAGGGCTGAGGCAGGGATCTTTTAAAGTATGCCAGTTTTTCCTGTTGGAGATTCAGGAAGCATTGGACAAATTACAGAGATTCAGTTATTGATTCAGCTTTTGTAATTTTCTAATGTAAGATAAATTTAAACTCAGGTTTTATTACATATAATAATAATAATAACAATAATAATAATAATAATAATAATAATTATTATTATTATTATTATTATTATTATTATTATTATTATTATTATTATTATTTACGGTTCAATCATGTTTTTGTTTTTTTCATGTTTGTTTTGGATCATTTTCTTTTAACGGTTTAATTACGATTTCTTTTTTATCAAGGTGAGATGTTTATTTCCAAATGAAGGATGAATATATGCGAAATGAGGAGGAGGTATTATACATTCTTTTAATAATCCATTCCAATGCTACACTGATTAGGACAGTAGGGCACAACCTCGCACTTTCTCCACGTCTCAGCCTCCAGATAATTTCATTATACATGTTTTTTTCAAATTAGTAAAGGCCCTCTACGACAGCGGACATGAAACTAACAGGGGTTTAGTTTCTGGGCAATGACCTGATCTTTGTTACTAAGAGGTAGGAAAGATATTTTTATTTTGCTTTCTTTTTCCATAACTTTGTGACATTTAAGAGTTTGTTTAAAACATTTGATTAAAAATCATATTAGTGTCATGTTGGCATTCTTTAAGCCTCATAATATTAAACAAAATAATTAACAATAAAATTCGGTAAAGACATTACAAAAAAAAGAAAACAAAAAAAGAAACAACCAAATAATTTATATCTAAACTGTATGCAATAATACAGAAATTAGCCATTTGGTACTGAACCAAAAACCCAAGTCTGAATAAACAAACATTATTTTAAATTTCCAACGTATTTTCACACATATCTCCATACAAGAGAGTATTTGCAAAGCCTAGTTTGCCTAACTCGACGGTTTTTACTATTTACACCGCCGTTATCACTTGCTCTGCCCTTGTATGTTGGTTTCATCGCCTCCATTAACAAACGGACTCCTAATACCTGCCAGCAGCCCGGGATTCGGTGTAATATTACGCTTACAAAGGGTGCTAAAATTAACCTCAACTGTCCATTTGCTTTTCACTCTTCAAGAAAAAACAGCGCCAACAATATGCTGCATTCTAAATGTGGTTAATGGTTGTTTTAGGTTATAAAATGCTAAGACGTCTAAAAACAAAGAAATGTGCGGGAATATATTGCCAGGTTTGAGAAATGCGCAAACATAAATACATTAATTCTTTAGAAAAACTTAAACTCTTAAATATATATATATATATATCTCGTTTATGGCTCAATTTATGCAATGAACTATTAAATATATAAAATTATTTCCTCATAATACTGTATATATTATTTCAAAGAAAAATAAAAGAGGTTTGCGTTTATGGATGCCCATTTTATTATATTCTGGCCTTAAAGTAGTCGTCTGGGTTTAAAACTGCAACTTTGGCTTTTGCTACACGACTCTGGTGTTTTCTTTCATGCAAGCATATAAACAGTCTGGCCAACACCCTTATAAAGTCACAGGGAATTCAATTCGTGTAAATGTTCTGCATTTTGCACCGCATACAGAAGATAATGTGAAGAAGGAAATACTCCGAGTTGTCCACAATGTGCAATATAATTTCCCATCACCTGTCTGGTATGCTTGCACAGTATCTAAGCAGCAAACATCAAACAAGCCGAGTAAGGGAAGAAAGGAGATGAGCGACTGCAGTGCGGCTATTTGTGCACTAAAACCTCGAATTGACAAACAAGAATAGACAAACACCTTTGCAGCAGGAAAAGACGCCAGTACGCCAATGGCTATCAGGGTTGTAAAAGCTTTTAAATCAGGGTGTCTTTTTCAACCCCCGCGGTTTACCGCAGGGGCTATTCACTTCTTTTGCTTCTGCAGATAACAGGCTGTCTGGCGGATCTGAAAATCGCCATAAAGCCCCCCCCCCCCCCCCCTCCTTTTGTGTTTGGAGCCACCATTGCGCAGAAGAAGCATCCGGTCTCATTGCCCACGGAGGTCGCTGTTGCCCCATTCACCTTCCCCTTCCCCTCCACTGCTGCAGTGGTCGTAACCGAGGCCTTGTCTGGCGTGTCTGCGTCACTAATAGCGGAAAATGCTATCATGCTGAATCCCAAATTCATTACGCAAGCTGCGTCGGAGCTTTGATCACAGATATTAGACACCATCCCATGTGTGGTTTATTTAACCAGATTGAACAACAGGTTGGAGGGAATTCAAAGAAAACAAGAAGACCGAAAACACAAAATGAAAGCAACGAGCCCAACCCCTCTCCGATGTATTACCTATCTATTCAAACACCTATTCATATTGAGGGGAAAATGCCACCATCCTTATTTCTCCAAGCCGCCTTCCGCTTGGTCTCGAGGTTTGCAACTGGGGCAATTAAGACAGTTTCGTGTTGCAGAGTAAAGAAATGGACCCCAACAACATGAAACTACCTAAACCACTCGACAGTCGATACGGGGCCTCAAGTGGAACACAATCTGCCAGTTCCTAATGCGCCGTGGTGGTCGCTTCCGTCGTCATGTTTCCAAAAAGTACGACACCTTGCAATTATACAGTATACCACAAACCACATGTCTGGATAAGCCGCTAAAACAAAGAGGCAGAATCACAAAGACGATTGAACTCACCCGAATCCTCGATCTGTTTATCCGACTTATTCCCAGATTTAAGTGAATAGAAACAGTTTGTCCATAATGCGTGCGGATTACTAATAGCATGTGAGCCGGGCCTCCTCTTCGTACGACAGGCTCTCTCACAACTGAAGCAGCTCTTCGAGGAGAGGGAGAAAGCTCATATACCAGCCAGTCATAAAACTCTACAATAGCCGACTGGGCATGCAGCAGGACGGTTTATACAGCCTAATATCTGAATTGTTTCCGATGACCGGTCTCAGAAACGGTCCTTTCTCAACCAAACAAAGGGATCTCCAGTGTTAGGAAGTAGGTTTGATTGTTAACTTTGATTATTTAGTCAGAACACATTTTTTATTCTTGTAGTGACAAGCAAAACACAGACTTCTTCACTTGACAAAAATCCAAGCAGCTAGTCTTGAGTCTGAGCTGATAATTTATTAGGCATTTCACAAAAAACACAATGTCACCTGTACACAGAAATATACAACAAAAATATTCGTTCTTCACACTACTGTTGTTCTCAACTGAATAAAGTTACAATTTATACATTTAACTCGTACATATATAGGCAGCCCATATCATGAAACACCACAGCTAATGACCACATTCGGATTTATTTTTAAGCTTGGCGATTTCATATTCGAACGTGATTTTTTTTTTGTTTGTTTGTTTGTTTGTTTTTAGGAAAATTTCCGTCATGCAATTCCAAATTTCAGGAATTGAGGGAAACTTGTTCCAAATTTAGACAGAGGCTCGTTGGGAATTTAATCCAGATGTCCTGCGTTCGTCTTTGCATGGGCTAGAGGTGCACTGTGTGTGTGTGTGTGTGTGTGTGTGTGTGTGTGTGCGTGTCTGTGTGTGCGTGTCTGTGTGTGCGTGTGTGTGTGTGCGTGTGTGTGTGTGTGTGTGTGTGTGTGGTTAATCAACTGCACTGATTTAACGATGTAACAATCCCAAAACACGTGAGAAAACAGTCAGAGCTAAAACACCCAATGATGGTTTTCTCAGTAGGTCAGATGCAATGAGAGAAGGTGAATCTCTCAGTGAAATGAGGACGTTGAACGAGGCGGTGAATTGGTGAGGGATCTGGAGGGTAGCTTGTCAATAAATTCGTCTATTTCTTATTTCCCTTCGAGTTGTTGTTTATCATGAAAATCCATAGTTGGAGGTGAGCTCCCGGATCCTATTCTCCCGCGTCATTTTCTTCAGCTTCATCCTGCGGTTCTGGAACCATATCTTGACCTGTCTGTCCGTCAGGTGGACGCTCTTGCTGATCTCTAGGCGGCGCTCTCGGGTCAGGTACATGTTGAACAGGAACTCCTTCTCAAGCTCTAGCGTCTGGTGTTTGGTGTATGGGCAGCGTTTCTTTCGGCCGCTTTTCGCAGTCAGCCAGTTGGCCGTGTTTTCGCTTTTTGCGTCTCCTGGAAGAATGGCAGAGAAAATAGTTTTTGTTTTTTTTACGCAGTGCAACATGAGGATCATATCAGTGTCATATCAGTACGTGTGGTTGTATAGCACAGCAAAACAAACAAAAGAAAACAACAATAAAATATAATCTTACTCAGACTTTTTTGTGTGTTTGTGTGATTTTGTACATTATAAAACAATATTTTTTTAAAATGTCCCCTCCAATCACTGGACGTCCATTAATGTATTTTAAGCCCTGATTTATTTTCAAAATATTTTTGGCCAATATGCCTCGTCCATAGCCTAAACAGAAAGCTTAAAGGCCTGTCTATTTTAGTTAATGCTCAACCCAGTAGCCTTTTAATAGCATTTAGTAATTTACATTATTTAGACCAAATGTCATTTTCTACGCTAATTCGACGGAAAACTGGCGAAAAAGAGGTGACATTTTTAGCAACACTGAGAATATTGTTTTACCTTTTGACCCAACTAGCCCTTTTATGAGACAACATATAAAAACAAAGAGACATTAGTAGCATTCTTTAGGTCAGTTTCTTCTCGCCTTTCATTTTTCATCCATTGTTTTTTTCTATTGTTCATTTGTTAATGATAACTTTCCATTTTCAATGTCTGTTCAGCAAATGTGCCCCATTATAAACACATTTTAAAGGACAGTTGTAATCATAAAACATATATTTGGAGAAGAAAATGATACACGCACCAAACATCTACTCTGTGTGAAAGCAGGGTGATGTTAAAACAGCAGAATCTGATTGGTGATTGAAAAAGTTTAAACGTTTCATTTTGCTTCTGCCAGTTTCCTTATTTTTAAAAGAACGCTTTTTGCGGCTTTCATCTTCAGACAATGCACCAACAACGCACAGGATGAATACATATTTATAGAAATGCAATTAGAGTAAAATTCTAAGAACATATCGCCTTATCTCAAAAAGCATGGAAGCCTGTGCACCAATTTACGCAGCGGTTTAACACTGAGAATATTTCTAATCCTGATATTTAGAAATTCTCCTATGTAATATTTTAGTTTGAAAATTACGTCTAACATTACTCCTTGCAGGTTACCTTATAAGTTATGTGTTTGGATTTACATTTTATAATAATAACTCTAATACCGTTCTCATTGCAATGCTTTGTACTGCTGCTGTAAATGCAATGTTTACAAACACGTCTCAACGTCTGATTGCAGACCAAACTGTAAAATAAGACCTGACAGGTGCCATTAAAAAGCGTCACTCTACCTGTTTGCCTCCAAAACAAAGCGGACCACACCTAAGTCCCGCTATGATTACCTTTATTGGCCTTTGCTGCTCTCTCCTTGTCATTCTCCTCTACCTCCTCTGCAGAGGAGGCTTCACCGTCTGAGGAGTCGCGCCCCTCCTCGGTGCCCGACACAGCTTGAGGCGGCAGGTCTGTGGCTTCCTCGGTGTCCTTCCCCTCCTTCTCCGCCGTGGCTGGAATAGACGCAGAGGTTGGTGGCGAATGGAAGCGAGCGAGATTAGCGGGGTGCTGCAGGCCAAACTGAGAGTGGGAAGGAGAAGGGTTCGACTGGGGGCCGTTGTTGGCGCTGTAAAGTTTATGAGAATGTGCGTGCGTCTGAGACAAGCGGAAGAAGCCCGGCACAGGCACCGACCCCCCGCCTCCCCCAACGCCGCCGCCACCGCCATCGGTGACTGTACAAGAAGAAGTTAATCTTGAATATGTAAGATCTTCGGCGGTGGACGCTTTGGGACACTTGGGTTGCTCGTACAGGCAGTAGGTGCTCTCTTCCTTGATATTCTGCGGGAAAGTGCAGGGTGTGACTTGGGGACCCACAGAGTGCTCTTGGTCCATACGACATGACCTCTGGGCGTCCATCCACATCTCCATGCTAGACATGTACGCGCCTGAGGTGGAGACCACATTCTGAGGACCGAACTCGCTCCGTTTAGTCATACCTGGGAAGTATCCATAGTTGTGTAGTCCGTAAGGCACTTCTGCTGCGGCGCTGTGCGGCACGCATACCGTGCTCCCAGCATAGTGACCTCCGCCGCTGTCGGTGCGGGCACTGATCAGAGAATCCACTAAAAATGCGTTTCCAGACGGGCTGTCCGAACATGACATTATTGTGGTGTATTTTGGCGAAGGGAGAAGATAGCCCTTTCTGGCTGACATTTCTTGTGCAAAACATGCTGGATATGATTAGAGGCACCCCCTTCGCCGCCGAGAGGACTGTAAAACCAATGAAAACACAGGAAGAAGGGATAGTCCCCTCCCACTACGTAGCAGTCGAAAAGAAATCCACCATGGAGCTTAGGCAGAGAAAGAAGAGGGCAAAGCAATAAGAGTGTTTCCACACCTCGTATTAATAGACCAACCTGTGCAGAGGATGCTAAAGTCCAACAATGTGCATTGTTGTAAAATACATATTTATTTAAATTAGGAAACAGGTCAAAATATTTTAAAAGGTTTTACTTTACAAATATTAATAATTTAAAACTCAGCATCTAGTGCAACTGTTTTTGGATCCTTAAAACCTCAAGCTTTAAAAGTGACAACATCTAATAGTGGTGTGACTGGGTACAAAACTAAAACTAGCATAATCTAAAATTTGGTTTGACAGTCACCAACACACGGTTTTACAGGCTTTGGGTAAAGATGGAGAGTAATTTTAAAGTGTAGAGCTGCTGTGACCCACCAACAAAGACATAATACAGCAAACCCACGGGTGTCCCTGGCAATAAAGTCTTTTTTAAGACAGTAGGAAGGAATTGTCTTTGGCATAATGACGTTTTATCTGTTGCATCTTTGAGCCTGAGGACAACAACTGATCAAAAGCATAAGAGCCTACACTAAAATTAAAGATTTTACGCATTTCTCCACAGAGCAAAGTCACTCATGTTATGAATGGTTTGGCTGCATAGCTCACTTCCTGTCTAAAAGTATTCAATCACATCATGCTCGTGAGTTTGAACTAATGTGGATGAATGCTGGGGGTCAGCAGGATTAGAGTTTGCATAAAATAGGTTAAATATTTTTTTAGATGAATAACACACAAAAATATATTCTATTCTTAATTTCTTGTTGAACATTAATTTCCTCAAACGCCTTTAATAATTCAATGTTTATTTTTAAAGAATAAAGTCACATTTTAGGTTTTATACTCCTTTCAAATATATTTATATGTGTAGCATAATTTATTTAGCCAATTTACTTCTTATGTTTCTCATAGAATTTAAACAGATTCAAAATCTTTATTTGTTGCCTATTTGTTTGTCTGCTTTCGTGAGTTTGAGAGCACAACTAAATTCAAATTTAACAGTAGTTTATCCATTTAAATGCAAAATGCTAATAGTAATCTAAATAATACTACTACTAATTATGATCGTTATCTCTCCTTCTAAGACCATAATTCCAGTTGCGTCTCTCCGCCTTGTTTGCCTGTCCTTTTCTTTGCTATACACCCAATTTGAAATAGAGGAATTATAAAAATTAAAATAATTTTTTTTTTTTTTAAATAATAAGAAGAAGTAACAAATGTGCGTGTCTCTGTGTGTAAAGCAGATCAAAAAATCTTTAGCGCATACAAGTCTTCCTTTTGGTCCAATTTTGGGGCAATAAGAGCCACAGTGTAACTCCAATTGTGTGTTGCTGTGTCCACTGTACCATTTTTTTATCAGTGTTATTTTCTGGTTATGTTTTTGCTCACCATCGGGATAATGAAAGGGTGATAGGCTATTAAACTTAATACATTTTGGTGTATGTTTTTTATTCATGCAAATTAGCCTAATAATGCCGCAGTTTTCTCCAAGTCCACGGTGGACATTTTTCAATTAATGCTGCGCATGACGCAAATAAAGCTTCTTGTCAGTTATTATTTTTAATGCATCAATTTAAAACATCAAACTAGTTTAAAATTCATCCAATTTTATTCACAAATGAACTGCAAAAACATGCCTATGTCTCATCACAGAGACTAGTTTCCTCTTGGACACACGATCCACAAAGGAAACTGAAACCATCGATTAATAATGCGCACACTTCATGTTGTTGAAAAAGCATTTTGGAGACTACGGAAGAGGACGTGGAGGGCAGCTATCGATATCTTTGTGTTGCAGTTATTAATTGTTGCTATTAAATCTTCATTTCCACAGCTGCCGCGCTGTAATACCATGAAAACACTTTACTCCGACCGCTGGCTTTGATCGGGCCCATATGATGGTGGCCGAAGAGGCCGCTTGACTCGTATCATGTTCGTCCTGAGTGCAGTTATGAACAATAATGCGGCGTTTTATTACATCCAGCGGAAGCATTTATTTTTCACGAGAGACAGACAAAAGGTGGAGGGGGTTGAGGGGAAAAAGGCTCGGTCCAGAACTGACACCGAATATAGCCAAAGTTTATCTCTGCTGTAGAGGAAGGAAAACACGCGATTGCTGCCCTATATCAAGGAAATCGAGCCTTCTAATGGCAGCATTTGGGTAGGATTTGGCAGTCAAATACAATGCGTAAAATGGGTTTGATTGGATTTTCAGAGGAGGGAGGTGATTTGTTATTAAATATTAGCTGCAACGGCATGTGCATGTTTGTTTTACACAATTGCAAAACACAAATGTTTCCCACCTTTATCAATTAAAGCGGATTAACCTAATGCAAAACGTTTGGAGTGGGAACAAGTTGGCAAGCCTAAACGTAAACCATTAAAACGGTCGAGCTAAGCAAAATGAAAAGCACGTGGGGCATGTATGTCTTGGCACATATGTATTGCCGTATTAGGCCTCTAATGAGACATTTTGCTCTCGCAAGTTGGCACCAAAAAGAAATTTAGAGAGAAAACTGTTCCTAGCTAAAGATGAACCACACTTTTGCTGCAGAGAAATATCTGTTTTCTTGAGAAAATATTACCTGCATTCCGTTTTGAGCAGAAGATCCAAGGCCATAACTTTGGTCCTAACAGCGCCGCCCTGTGGAAGGAGCGTCAAGTCCACAGGAGAGCTGAATCGAAGGGGAAAACCTCCAAAATGAAGTCGATCCAGCAAAGCACAGCAAAGGCTCTCTTGCCATTCTGTCCTCTGCTAGTCGTCGCTGTCGCCTTGCTTGGTAACACAGTTAATAACCTTGGGTCTCAGACGGTTTATTGTACCAGCACTCCAATTGTACAAATGCTCCAGACCCTCAGACAGCTTTTATGACCGCGTTGCCAGGGCAACGGGGGAGGATGTCCCGTAATTAGGGACGGAATTCCATCGTGCAGTAAAGGATGCGCATAGCAAGGCGAGGTAAGGCAAGGCCGAACTATGGCGGAGAGAAGCAACCATAAACTTCAGCCTCCCTCTCCCCAGCGTTTATGGCCCTTTTGACTGTCATATATGAACGCCAATGCGCTGCGACCAGCTCCCATAAACACTGTGATAACAACAGCAAATATGGCAACCCCTTTGCCAGAGGAGGCTCCTGCTGCACAAGCATTTCCAGGAACCGTCAACAAAACGACAGCTTCCACGCACGAAGACTGAGAAATGATCCAAAGAAAGACTATTAGAAGACAAACTGAAGTAAAGTCGTTAGTTTGGAAAATGTAAATGGAGCTGAGGAGTGTGAAATATGGTACTACATTCTATTTGTAATGGATAAACTAATTAATTTGATCCCTTTGGATGAGTTGGAAACCACAATGACGCACTCAGAAGGCTTAAAATATTCAGAAGGCACAAAATAAAGGCACAAATAAACATTTTCAGTTTATTTAAACTCCACAATAAACATTGTTGGTGACAATTGACACAAACATTTCAAACAAACTTATCGTTTTGCCTGAACTCATCTAAACCTTACAATTTAGGGCGTGTGGGTGTCCTGGTGTGGTTGGACAGCCCCCAACTTGCATTTGAGCCTCCTAGTCTTTAACATGTGATTCCCTACAATATTTTGACTCACGGATAGGCACCTGATTGCCACAATTTTGCTGCGAGTGTGTGTTTAATATGTTGATCATGTGTGCGTAAAATGTTTCACATGCGCACATTTGATCCATCCAGACGAGATCCATCTTAAAAAGTACAACTTGTAGGTTTAAAAAAACAAACAAAGGATATAATCTAATATCAAGGGTATTTTTCTGTAAACATTTCATGTGGGTTTTATTGGTTTTTGGAAATATAGTATAATACACAATTTGAGCATACCAGAGCAGTTTGAAGTTTGAAAGTCCAGGGATCACGATTCTTGGAAATAAAAATGTTACCAACAGCAGAAGAAACCCCCCGTGCAAAAAGTTGTTAATCAGACAAAGAAAAGACAACGTATCTCATCAAGTTATTGTTCAAATGATTTGGAAATATAGTATATTGCAAAATAATTTGGCCATAGCAAAGCAACTGATTCACTGCGATAACCCTAACAGACACTGCAATTAATGCACACTTGAAAATATTTCCTGTCATGATTCATTCGTGAGTATGTGAACATGAAATCAACAGCAGACAAAATACCGGTCTTGCAAAATTCCAGAGAAGGTGACTTTGTCTTCCCTATGCAAGGTAAAATGTGGACGCGTCACATAAATGTTTCCTGGTCTCTAAATGTAGATCGAATCTGGCTAGATTAAATAAGTTCATCTAGTCTGATGTTCAATGTAGCTGTTTAGGCTAAATACATATGGACAAGATGGGCCAGGAAAGCTGGAAAGAAGCTGCATTAACGGTGATGTTAAAAAAAACCTTTGAAGGGAAAACAAATATTAAGCCTCAAAGTGAGAATGAGGTTAAGACGTTTTTGCAGCAGAAACCTTTCAGAAAAATATTACATTCATATTGACAACATTGAGAAAATGAGACCGCATTCTACAAGTAAACGGGGCAGTTATATTTCAAAAGGTGAACTACGTCTTGAGACGTTTATTGGTGTATGAATGTGGTTGAAAAGTGGTTCTAACCAATTATGACATTCAATTTAGCCATAATTTAGATTGAAGCTATGGGCAAAAAAATTCACATATGTACAACTTTCCCTGGGCAAAATGAAACAAGGACTCACAGCCATATTTGGTAAAAGGCGAAAAACACTGCGCACCCTGTTTTTTTATTTGTTTGTTTCTATGTGAAAACAAAAATGTGTTATAAAAACGTTACTATGAGGTTTTGACTTTTCGGCAGCAAAATGTCCCCTCGCTAAATCTTCTTGACTTGTAGATGTGGATAAAACGGGCTAACCAATTATGACGTTCAACCTCTTTATATAGGCTAAAGTTGGACACGACCCATGGCCTAAAAGAGACGAATTTTCAATTTACATCATTTCTCTGTGCAAAATAAAGACTCAAATAGCCATATTTGTTGAAAGGTTACAATGTTTTCTTTTACTTTTTGATCGCACAATCAAATGTATTGTGAGAATTCTATTGATATTTGAATATGCTGAAAATGTGTTCTACTTGGCAAACTAATTCTGACATATAATGTCTTTGTTTAGGTGAAATTTGAACTGGATCTAATGGTTAAAATAGTCAATTGTTCGGAATATTTTCTGGATACCCATAAAAAGGATGCATAGACGTCCAACGATTGGAGGGAAAGGCTCTAAGCTACACCTGCGTGAACACCTCAGTGCTCCCGATCCAAGCGAACAAAGCTTATATGTCTGGTTTTGGCCTGCATATAATCAACAGCATGGCTTTAGGCATTTGAAAGATACGCAATATATAAATAGTTAGCCCTCTTTTCTTCCACAGGCGGCCATCGGAGATAAGAAAACCTGGTTTGAGGTGAAGTCTCAACAGAATGCCCGTGGACTGGGACTCGGACAGCCGTGGCATGAAAAAAGATCGAGCAAACGATTGCCCATACATAATAAATAAGCACACACATGCACAGAAATACCATCATTAGCATCCGTATACGGACTCATTATTTGGTCACACCAATGTAGATTCCACCAGGCTCCCTATATAGGTCAACCTAATTGCATTAAGTTCAAATCCAGCACATTTCTGATTTAAACAACAGTCAAAAAAATGAAATAAAATATTATTTTTGATTACAAAATACATCAAACCAGTCAATTAATGACTGCGTTTTTGTTGTTTTTGCCTCTGACACATGAGAACAAACAGAGTAATTACATGGGCATTTAGCGAATTAACAGACCTGGAGCGCGCACACACACACACACACACACAAACACACACAAAAAACCAGTTTATATACTTGTTTTCTCTCTCTCTCTCTGATGCGCAAAAACATGCCCCACTTCATACTTCATTTCAGCGCATTTTGTGTAATCGAACTTGAAAATAGCAATTTACCAGTGTAATTGCTGCCGCTGCTGTGGTATAGTAGGCTACACGAAGTACACTGAGGAAAAGTCAGTGAGCCCGAACCCTATGTAGTCCCACAGGAGAGGTGGGGGAACCAGAGCAATGTACTTCTCCTTTTTCTTGATCCCCTAAAGCAGAGGGTTGGAAGTGTAGTATTGTAATCTGTCTCTGTTCAGCTTCTTCTCCTTCATGCGCCGGTTCTGAAACCATATCTTGACTTGTCGGTCGGTGAGGTTGAGCATCCGTGACAGTTGCAGCCGCTTCTCTTTGTTTATGTACACGCTGAAAAAAAATTCTCGCTCAAGTTCTCTGATTTGATATTTGGAATAGGGACATCTCTTCTTGCGCGTCCTCTGTCCACCTGAAAGGCACATACAAAAATACAGTCACGAATTATATACGCGTTTTAATATGCTTTGACTATGATGTATATGATCCATAAAAATGTATAACATATATTAATAACATATATTTTACGTCGTGTTACACTCAAAACACACTTTTATCTGATCTGCATCACTATAACAGGCGCTTTTAGGCAAACATGTTAATGCGCAAAACATGCACTTTAAAGAGCATAAAAACAACTGAATAACAGGCAGATCGTGTGCGTTACAGCTTCAAGCGCACAGACACCACCCGCGTTGCAAGCAAGAGGTCTTTTAAAGCAAAGAAAGCGTAAAACTAGCACGCCCGTGATAAGTGGGAATAACTGCTGCTGCTCTGTGTGAAGATTCTCATTTCTTGAGAGTCCCGGTAAATGGTACAAAACGCACACAAAAACTAAAACACATGACGACCCTGCTGTTTTTCACGGCCAATTTCAATTCCAAACACGTGATCTTGCAGTTTATAACTAACTTTTGTTGGAGGCTGGGGGTGGAGGTGGAAGGGGGGTCTTCAGCCCCTCTATAAACCCTTATATGCTTATAAAACAGCATATAAAATGTTTAACAGCAGCGCGCAAGATTGCAAACTTTCTCCCATATAAGCAGAGCACTGAGTTTCAATACGTACTGCTGCTGCTGCCGCTGCTGGATTTCTCCTCATTGTTTCCGGAAGATAGTTCCGGACTGCTGGTGTCATCTCGCTGCTCCTTCGCCTCGGAGTCTCGGTAGGACGGCGCCTGCTCCGTCTGCTTACTTGCGGGCGTCTTGTCCCCTGAGAAGGCGGTGTTCAGCGACGACGAGCTCTCCGACGCGTTCCCATACGCCGTTTCGTAGAACTGGTCGAAGGCTTGCGGGAGCACGCCATTTCTGCCCACGCTCCCATAGAAGCTGGCGACAGCTGCGGCGGCAGAGCCAGCGCCCGCTCCGCCGCCTCCTCCGCTACCACTGGTATGGTGGTGGTGGTGGTGATGGTGGTGGTGGTGGTAAGGGTTGCTTTTACCGAACACGTCACCCACGACGGTGGTCTGCGCGGACAGACACTCCCGGTGCACCACGTCCTCCGCGCTCGGGTAGCACTGAGGCAAGTTCCCCCGATGCGGCCACTTAGCGGGCGCCTCGATACCCGCGTAGTCCATGAATGTCATCTCTCTGACGGGTTGAACCTGCGGCAGGTTGGAGGAATAGGAGTATGTCATTGGGCGTGTAGAAGGGGTCTGGGACAAAAACGAGGGAAGACCCGAGAAATCGGTCCCCGCCGACACGTAGTAAGTGCAACTGGGTAAGTACATGTTCGATCCGACGGGGACCCTTTCGTCAAAATCCATCATCGTCGCTCAGCCGCTTCTACAACTCTGTGCTGGGCTTTGATTCCCCTATAACCACCCCCAACATGGCTCTGAAGCGCCGTGTCTCTCGCCTCTTTGAAGCAGGTTCGCTAAGCACAAATTGGGAGACGTAAGCTGACGTGGAGAGCCATCTACATCCACTCTACAGTGGAGGAGGCCACGTGACCAAGCGGCAGGAATTGACAGATTTTCAGGCCCCAGTTAATGTGTGGGTGGGTGCGTGCGTGCGTGCGCCCAAGCCTCTGGGTGTGTAAGGCTTTGGTAGGGAAAGGAGTGTGTGTGAGTGTGAGAGACATGACTGCTGTGTGTCCTGAAGCTTGACATTGGTGGTTTACAACCATGCCGGATTAAAATGAATTACTTAACACGCAACTGAAGAGAAAAAAAGCATTTGTAACTGGTTAGTGACTAGTTAGAGAAAGATTTAAATCAAAATTAATGCAACACATATCGCAAATTTCAAAATAGGCATGCTTATTTTGTATAAAATAATAAAAGCTTGTTTGTGTGTGTGTGTGTGTGTGGGGGGGGGGGGGGGGGGTATTTCTGAGGAAGCAGCTTCTCAAAAAAGAGAATTCTGCTCCGTATGTTGCCTTTCCCCCCTTGAAAACAACACTGTAACTAAACAAATGGGCTGTAACTTCAGCAACATATAACACATAGCTTTATTGAACTAAGGGGGAGAGTAGCTTATTTCTGAAGGTTGCTTTTAGACAGATGCCTAGTCATCATCTTCTGGTTGTTTTACAGCGCAGCATTTGGCCCAGTGAGCATTTGGTTATCAGGGTCATGTTCAAAGTAGCGGCTATAATGTTTCAACTGGCAAAATCTGTTTGTAGTTGTACACCAGCACAAAAACAAACAGATTTCTTTGGGAATGTTTTATGTATCAAAGTTTTATAAATCTAAAAAACGCAGTAATTTAAGGGAAACACAAAGAACGCAGCCTTGGCTGTCAATTAAAGTTTTCATCGTGGAATACGGGGCTTAAACTGTCGACTTATGGGAAGGTCGGACACTGAATTTATTTGAATTTGTGTTTTTTTTTTTTTTTCTGGTCTGTTCAGAAATAATAAATTGACCATTTAACATGAAAGAAATTGGTGCGTAATAAAACAGGCAAGAAATTAATATTAACCAGTACGCAGCGTGCTCTCTGTTTGAAATGTATTTACATAACATTTTTGAAAAATTTCTAATTTTAATCTTAAGAGAATGTTCTGCTGCATATATAATATTTTACAAATTCAAATGGTAGCTCCAAAATTGGCCAATATTCGGGCTGGCCTCTCTTTTACGCACGGTTGTTTGGCATAGTTTGCATCAACATGTGCTGTCAAATGTGTTGATCGGCAATATAGATAGCTCCAGGAAATAAACAAGACAATCTGGCCGGTTTTCCTTCTCTGCAAACAGTTCAGTCAGTTTTATATCACTTAATTTGCATTCACATTGTTAGAATATATCACGTTTGTTGTGTGAAGGTTGCCTAAAGCAACACAAACCCAAAGTCAAAGGGGAACGTCTAAGTATTACAATTATTACAAGTATTACCCTGTATGATTATGGCTTGCTGTTTTAATTTCAAAGTTAAATTTGAAATAGACACCTGCAACATCCAAAATGCATTTAGTGATCACTGACGCAAATACTTGAAATCTCTTGGAAGGACAAACGGAAACAGCACGCGTTCAGCAAGCGGAAGAAGAATGTGGAAGAAAATTGTGGAGAGACTACTAGAAGCATTTCTGCTGATTGATTTGGTAAAAATGCCACACATCACAATCCGCCCTGCTCTGCTCTGCTCACGGGGCCACCATGAAGCCTGTTTTAGAGAAGCTGCAACCTGACTCTAATGTGCTGTGAATGAGAGACCTGAGCTAGGATTAAGATCGCTGTGGCTGGTCTGGCCCCTACAGCCCGATGGCGCATACACGGATTCAAGTGACACATCTGAAACACAAACTTGAAATATACACACTGACTAAAACAGCCAGAGCGCCCACAGACGCTTTATTTGAGTGTATGAAAAAAAAACTCAAAAACCACATGATATTACGTGTCCTGCTTAAAGAGGGAACTTTATTTGATTAAATTGCGGGGGACACAAACAACTTGAGTGTCTTTGAGACCACACGCTCCGCCTCTCTGTGTCAATTCAGACAAATTCTAGGAGTTGTGCTGGAGCCTTTAAGCTGTAATTGAGGACAGGATGCCCAGAAAAAAATCAAAGCCAGCTCGGCACAGACCTGCGTTTTTATAGCTGTTATAGTATTCTACTTGGCTTTTTTCCCTCTCTAGAGCCAGACAGACACCACAAAACTGGCCAGGCGTGATGGGAAGTCGCCACCTACGTGAACTCAAAGTCAGCAAAATATATAGAAACATTTGTCTGCGCGCAACTAAGGTAAGATTTATTTTCATGCGTAATAAACATATTTTCACTGCAAACGTTTCATTTTAAACAAATGTTTTTAGTTTTATAAAAAAAATAAAGCAAAGTTTTGGTCCACTGTAGGACAAATGTGGTTTTAATAAAACAATGTGGTTTTTGAGGATCCCGGGTTGCTGGTTCTGTTTTGCAGCAGGCCTGCAGTCTGGCGCTGCGTGAGTAAAAAAAAAGCCCTCAAAGCCAAAGCTTTGTCTGTACGGTCGACTTCAAGTTCGGGGGAGGAAGAGGGTCTTTCACAAGAGCGAGCAAAGGGCCCAGCGTGCCCCGGATGGAGTTATATTTAATTGCCCCCTGCATCCACTCAGGCTTTATGTTACAAGACCGCTTTGAAACTGTGAGTGTAGAACTTCAACTTCGGCGTAACCATGTCCACAAGCAGGAGTAGACCTCATTAGGACGATTTTTAGAAATCTAAATAATTGCATCATATATACTTAAGATACTTCTGCTCCTTAAACTCCATACTATTATAAGACAATTACGCAATAATTTGTTTTTAAATATCAGAAGGGAATAGTAGTCAAACCTTATTAAACTGAAAGTCTATTTGATTTGTTTTGGTAATAACTAACCGCCAGAAATTATTTACTCGGGTAGATTCTCATCTTGAGCAGGTTTGGCAATGTATTTAATGCAGGAGGCGACAAACCACACGTTCAACTGACTTTTTGTCTTTGGATTAAACAGTTAAATTATACAAGAACAAAACTTTTAATTATTGGAAACAATTTATTAGGGCTGATATCAGTGTATTGGTTAAGTGCTTGGTCAGAATGTATAGCTTTGTGCCATAAAACCTCATCAGACAACAAGTAAACAATCGAGGGTAAAAGGGGGTGGCTATGGAAGTATACCGTTTAACACCAAGGCAGGTAGGCCTTGAAGGCTGTAAATGACGCTAAATAGGCGCACTCAGTCTGCAGCAAAGACACCTCCTGTAGTTTCGGTCTTTGGTTGAAATAAAGAGCCATAGACTATGACCAGCAGCCTGTTTTTGTTTTCGTTTTATGGTTAAGCCACTACACCTGCGACTGAATGACTAAAAGCTTTTTTTCCCCTTTTTTTTAACTCAAGATAAAATTAGTGTGTGGAAATCGAGAGGGAAATGTGTTCTTGTTCGGAGGCCCAAACGCAAGTATAACGCACTGACAGGACAAATAGAAGACTGGTGCTAAATTAGAGCTTTAAAGAGCATGTTGTCACTTTATTTTACAGGTCCAAAATGCTTCTTTAGGATCACAGACTTTTGCCTAATGCGTAAATCTTTTAATTTTCAATTCCGTTTATCTATAAAGCACCGATTCACAACATATGTCATCTCAAGACACTTTACAAGAAAGTCATTTCAATACAAACATCCCAATCAGTTAAAAATTTTAGCTAGTTTTCTATTTTAGGAATCCCAGCAGATTAACCCGACAATGATAAAAAAAAAAAAAACTAGCAGAAGAATATATGTGATTTTGCGTAAAATGCAAATTTCTGCCTTAACTTAATACAGCAAAAAAATAAAAAGAACCTCAAGTGTTCATATTTCCAAAAGGATGTTGAACTTGAATTGCTAATAGCTTGTTTTCACGGTAAGACTGAGCGCTTCAGCAGTGATCACGTTGCACGCGATTATGAAACCATGGGAGTGAAACATGAAACAATCCCAGTGTCCAAATGAACAAGCCTTGATATATACACTGCAGAGCGATGCATTTGGAACCAGATCTAGTAAGCAACTGTTGATTTATCCACAGGTGACATGAACGTGAGCTGACGGGAGATTGCGACGACAGAAAAAGAAAGCGTGGGGCGGCCATGCAGGCGGACCACACAGGGGGGGAAGAACCGATCAACTCCATGGTCAACTGGAACAGCCCACTGCTGGGAACTCGGGAAGTGCGGATCGGCCCCGGGACAAAAACGGGACATAAACTGGAGTGTTAACTAAGCCGTTGTTTACTGTTGAAACTTTAGATATCTTTTCATAAATATGCAATTTGGAGTGAACGAAAAAGAGCATTGAGTCAGAAAATACCTCTCTGTTTAGATGACTCGAAGCGTGAAAGAACACTCAGAGCATTCGGAATTTAACTTAAGTAAATTCAATTTTGCGCATAGCTGAGATAGCAATCCTACTTATAATGACTTTATTTATATACATCATTTCATCTTTAAAATGTGGTCTTTTATTTTGAAAAATATCTTAAAATAAAATTGTCTCAAAACGTATTGTTTCCCCTAAACAAACATACAAAAAACCTGGACCACCAAGAATCCAGTTTCTAGAAACATGTAGAAATGCTACAGTCAAACCACAAAAATTCTCTTTTTTTAAATCTCCCACGTTTTGATGTTCTCACATTGTAAACATTTCTGTTGACGTCCTTGTACGCAACTAACCTGTGGTGATAAGGTTGAATTTATTGCATTCTATAATTTCTCAATGCCTAAAATGAAAAATATCAGTTATTCTTGTATATCTGGGGGAATCCGTGTCAAGAAAATAGTACTTTGTGACACTAAAATGGCCCAAAAGGCACATGAACAGTGACTTTTACCACACAACTGTCGTAAACATAGAAACAAAATCCCTAAGAAATACAAATCTCAAGTTGGTCTTTTTTAGGTCTAAAAAAATAAAAATAATGACAAAATAATACCAACAATAATACCCCCCTCGAGTCGGAACGTGAAAAGAAGTCCGCAAATTACGTATATTTATGTCTATATGTGGTTTAAAAGTTATTAAAGTTGATCAAGTGAGCTAACCAAGTCTGGGTTTAATGGTCTTTGTTAGAGCTGAATTTGGACAGGAGATTTAGGCTGAAGACTCCAGTGTTCAACATAATTTTCTGGAATAAATGAAGATTGAAGACCTGAAATAGCCTTAAAAAGAAGTCAATAAGCATCCATTGCTTGGACGGTTGACATTATAGGTCATCAGTGCCAGTGTGGACTTCGCTTTGAACAGGTCTGCAGGATAAATTTTAAGTGATCTTCACCTAATTTAAATAACACTGAACATTTCCCTGTACACAATTTCTGCAATTATTTATGTCAGTTTAAATTAATGACTAATGACAAAACGGCTCTGTTGCTATTGGAAACCACGCATGCATTTATGTATTTCACTCACAAGTCCTATGCGTGACCGAATATTGTACAGGATGTTTAAATCACGCCAAATGACATGATAATAACCAGGCCACAAAAGTCAAGGCGGTGTGCGGAATACAGAGAAGGCTTTCAAATATCATCTTTGTCACGTGCTTCTATTTGTCCGCTTCTCACCCATCCTGGATCAGCTTATGTTTGTCAAAGTCTGTTTGCGCAATTTCGAGATCATCTCCAAGGCCACTCTTTTGCAAGCTTGAGCAGAGCGACACATGCTGACTGACTGAAGGTTAAAGAAGGTCTCGCCTCCATTACGCTCAGTGACAGCGAAGGTCAATGCAAAGAGCAGCGCCTGGATCTGCTTCCCGAGCTGTAGCCACGCCTGCCTGGAAGGGGAGAGAGACGCATACTGCTGTCCGCACTGATCCGATCAGTCAATAGCCTACTCCAGGTTCTACTACTAATATATTAAACTTCGTTTCGGATGTGTAAACTTGGTGCTTGGCTTTTTTCCCCTTCTTTTTAGTAAAGGACGTTAATTTATTAGATTAAAAAAAAAAAAGCTTTTCATGACATGATCCAATTCTGATTTCATGTTTATTTTAATAATGAACTCAGTTTTAGTAAATTTCTTTTTTAAAGCAAACAAATAGACAAGATGATCATTATAAATCTAAAATGTAGCCAAATATTGCTGTTATAAAATGTAGTAATTTCGTTCAGTTATTTCAATTATTTAAAGTGTAATTTCTAATGTGTCCTTAGTGTGGCAGCAAACTTCAATTTTTGAACACAGTTCGACACCAAGACCCTGGTTGTCTCATCAGTTTGTCCAATCAAAGATGTCTCATGTGTGGAGAGAGGGAGAGGCGGAGCGCAGGCATGTTCTGTCACAGGCTAGAGAGATTTGTTTGGCTCTCATTCTCCAATAAAAATGCTTTTCTGTTATCCTCCAGCCAATGTGCTGCGTCTCTACTAAGTTTACATATACTTCTCTTCCTGTAGGCTTTTCTGCCTTTTCCCTTGCATCCAAGTGAAACGGTGTGTGGTCACACATCTTACTTGTTTTAACCCATCTCCGAACGCGTCATTTGACACGTTCACGCCCCCCTATCGAGGGCCCTGTCACACAACGTGGGAAAGCTGCAGCGCTGCGTTTGGTGCTGGAGGACGTCCTGTCTTCACGTCACGGCAAGATATTAAGTGCTAAGCCTTCACTTCGGCTTCACATATTTCAGCCGTCCTCTAACGCAGCAGTTTGTTTATAGAAGTTTTTGTTTTGTTTGTTATTGTGTGTATCTTGTGATTTTTCATAATGTGATGAAATGTATTTATTTATTTATTTATTTATTTATTTATTTATTTATTTATTTATTTATTTATTTATTTATTTATTTATATCACCAAAGAAACATTTATGATTTAATGGGCTAAAGACTTTTGCATAATAACATTCACAAAATCATTTTTAAACAATAAAAAGGGTCTAACAGGCATCAGTTACAAAAATGGTATTTTTCATTTTCCAAGTAACACCAACAGAAGGCTGCTAATAAATAATAATAATAATAATAATAATAATAATAATAATAATAATAATAATAATAATAATAATAATAATAATAATTATTATTATTATTATTATTATTATTATTATTATTATTATTATTATTATTATTATTATTATTATTGGTAGCGACTGTAGTGAAAGCCTTTGGTGGTAGCATATCCACCCGTTACTTCAATGAAAACAAATCTGATCATAGTTTATTAGGACATATTAAAGAGTCATAGGACAAAACGCATCTTTGTATTTTAACACAATAACAATTCAACATCTAAAATTGCACTACAATTTGAAGGTATGTTTGTTTGTTTGTTTTTTTGTTGTTGTTTTTTGCTTTTTTCAAGGATAGCTAATGTATGCTATACACACACTCATAGGTGAACACACACGCTTTGTGACAAATGTTTGGAGGAATTTGTCCTGTACGAGTAACAGTGTACTCTTTCCGTAATGCATAACAATTCATATTAAATAGATTAAACATTATTTACACAGAAATTTTAAATCCACCTTTAAATAAACTGTTAATTGAAAGTAGCCTAATAAAATTAAGAGAGAGCGTCTAAGTGTAAGTATTGCACTGAAAAGAAAGCCTGATTTATTTGTCTATTTTCTTCTTTGTAAATAGAATTTCCATGATTTCGTGACCATGGTTACACATATGATATTTTGTTTTTTTGTTTTTTTTCTCAAAGGTAATTGAAAGTCCACTGATTTTCCATGTAAACGAGGAAAAATATCAATAATCAATTGCGTGAAATATGTTTCGTCTTCACAAGGACGTGGCGCGAACCGAACAGAACAAGATATTTTAAAAGTGTTTTTTATACAAGACATAAACACGCACAAGCTCATGTTGATGCTGTAATTGTCCAACGTCCTTGGTTTATTTTGAATTTTTTTGAAGTATATTTCTTCAGCTGTGTAGGGAAATGCGTAAGGGGAGTCTCTGCTAGTGTATTTTTTATTATCTTTAAATTAACTTTCCAATGCATTATCGGGATTCATGCCTTTATCCCTTCAGACATATATAACTCAAATACGTTCTAAGCAATTAAAAGATGCATTCTTGCAAGTATTACCACAGGTGCGTACAGAGTTTGGAGATGTGTGTGTGGGGGGGGGGGGGGGTATTCAGAAATTATGCACCTCTGAATTACTTAGTTGCAGAGACATCTGGCTGTAAGGGGCATGCCCAATGTGTGCAAGTAGTCGTATTGTTGTATTGTTGTATTGTAGTATTGTTGATTTTTTTCCCTCTAAATCTGCAATCCTAGATTTCTTGCACAAAACACATCTGCAAATATAATTTTTGATCTCTGCGTTTTTTAATTGGTAAAAACAATCTGTGCTGTAATTAAACTAAAATATATGTCAACATTTCTTTAATTTCAGGGAAATACCTATATTATTATTATTATTATTATTGTTATTATTATTATTATTATTGAAATTTTGCTGAAAGTTGATCCAGTGCTTCGTCTTCCCCCAATTATCTTTAAGGGTTCAATGCCGAATTTTAAATTCGACTCCTACACATGAATGTGTTTAAAGTGGTCGCCAGATGGCAGTATAAGACTATAAAACAGACCTCGCACATTTCTATTCCCTGCGGCAAAAAGAGACCAAAACTAATGTTCAGTCGTTGCCATTTGCAGACAGGATTTGTATGCAGTTCCTGCATAGGTTTACAGAGAAATGTGAAAACTCACCACTGCTGGATACGGCAATTATTCTCCTGCAGGTCGAGCATTTTAAGTTAAAATGTTATAAAGATAAAGGCTTACATTTCTCCAAAAGGTTAAGTGATTGGGTGTATACTGAATATGAATGCAAAAGTAACCTGGCTAATAAAAGTGTTCCATCTTCATCAAAACTGGATGAAATTCAGTCAAGTCCACGTTTTATTGAAGAGAAGGACTTTAACACCAACCATACCAGTCACACACACACACACACGCACACACACACATACACACATAGCCTGGGTATCATGCTGGGATTTACTTTTACACTAATATACAACCACATTAAGACACATGCACATTACATGAGCTATGATTGGTACCAACACATCTCCTGGATGAAATATTCATAGGTATTACAATATAAATTGCACCATGGACTGCATATGAATTAAAGCATGGAGGATCCATATGGTAAGACATAGACTTCATACAAGCTAAGCACGAGAACAGGCTTTAAAAAAGAAGCCATGGTGGTTTAATATTTAACAATTCCAAGGTCCAAATCCCCCCAAAATGGCAGAATTTCCTGTGACTCGTCTATTTATTGCCCTTGTTAAAAGATAAAGGTGTAGCTCGGTGGCGTAAACCTCTGTGGACAGAGCTATACCAAGAAATAAAAACAAATTTAAATTTAAAAAGTATCACATGCTGGCGCTATATTGTATATTGTCTCAAGCTCTCTCTGTCTCTCCAACTTAATATTTGACAAGAGGCAGGAAAAAAAGGCTCCGGCCTTCAGAGGCTCCAGGAAAGTTTGTTCCAGAGGCTCCCGGAAATCATTTGCCTACATCAAATTTGAATCATGTTCAGTCAGAAAGGAGCTCGCTGTCCAAATCCACGTGTCCAAACACTCGAAGGAAAGGCCTGTACATCTCCAACAGATTATGTCCACAATAATATTATTAATAGCTACCAAAAAATAATAATCAACTAGCTGATAGTTTTCAGTTTGTTGACAATCTTCTTCTCCTTGACGCGTCTGTTCTGAAACCATATCGTGACCTGCCGCTCGGACAGGTTAGTCTGGGCAGATATTCGCCTCCGTTTGTCCTTCGTGATGAATTTATTGGCGGCGTATTCTCGCTCAAGCTCCTTCAGTTGCACCTTGGTGTATGGCACACGCTTCTTTCTCCCGCGCCGGTACGACCCGACGTCTCCTGCTGCGTGGGACACTACGTCTGATTAAGAAAAAAAAAAAAAAAGACATAAAATATGTCAGATCTGTTCACATGTGATCAATAATTGGGGCTTCTTTCCAAACTATGAAAAAAAATCGCACAATAAATATCTGCAAAGTGTGAAAATGTCACTTTAATTTAAAACTAAATATTAAAACTAAATTATATATATATATATATATATATATATATACACACGTTATATATAACGTATATATTAAACAAATTAAACGTTAAATTAAAGTGAAGATAATGGCCACTGAAAGATGTTTCAGAGAAAAATTCAACCAAAAAATATGCAGTAATTGTAAAAAAAAAAAATTGGTTTCATTCCCCCTTTTTTATCTCATCACAGTGATACATCACAGTGATACATTTAAGGTGAGGGATTTATCTTTCTGTTTAGCTCTCTCTCTTTCTCTCTCTCTCAATGGGGGTAGTCCCAAACATTTCACCCTGTTTACTTGCTCAAAATGCGCTCCACAGCTCTGCTTACCTGATAAAGAGGATTTCCACATGTGTCCAGGCTGAGGCTGCTCCTTGGCGCAGTAAACCTGGCTGTTCCAGCCGTTGGGTGCGAGAGTCCAAGGTTGGTAGCTCTCCATGGGCAGCAGGGACTCGTGTCTGGCTTCTGACGAAGCGCTGATTGTAGGCACCACTGGGACGTCAAGGTAACTTGGGACCGGTTGGTATGGTCCAGAGGGGTACGTTGGATAGAAAGCAAATTCCTTAGCCCGAGAGGAGAACTCCTCTCCCGAGGCGGCCGTGTCCATGTATTTCTCTCCGTATGCAGAGGGCGGCTGTGCTCCGCATGACTTAATGCCGCTGTGATGCGACATCCTGCACGGGTAGCCGAAGTACCCGTAAGGCAGGGACGCGCTGGTTGAATTCTGAGCAGCAGAGCAGGGGCTGCACTGCTTCACAGGTTCGCCCACACCGGAGGCAGGCGCGTCCCCACAGGAGTAAGCTGCAGCGGCGCTGGGTGCCAGGGACGCGGGGTGTGCCATCAGATTCCTGCACTGATTCGCGGCGAAGTTGCCACCCGGGAAACCCTCCATGTTTTTGCTCACTTCGTCGGAACCGCCGCCGTTGTCATAGAGGAACATCACCGACGGGTCGACCCAGCGAGGACGGAGGAGCAGTGACGTTGTCATAGCACGGCATCCAACATCGGAAGCTTCTGACTCTTTTTAAAAAAGATCAGGGACTGAAAAAAGGAGATGGTGGGGCTCTCAGTGAGTAAAAGCTGCTCTGACGCGCACAGGAGCGCAGAGGTTTGCTCTTATTGGTCCAGACTTCGTCATGTGACCGGGGCTATGCAAAGAGGACTGTAAACATCAGCAGATAATTACATGGAGAATAATGCGGCGAAGTAAGGTGATGGTACCTATGGGGGATTTTTGCTTTTGTTTCGGTCGATTTACATGAGTTCGATGATGCGTTTTTCAAGTAGGGCGAATATAGAATTAGGCTTTTTGTATCTTATCATGCGCTATATCTACACTTTGTGTTAAAACAAGAAGACATTCGCACTTTGAATTCTTTATGTCACATGCAGTGTTAAAATAAGAATCAAATAATTACATTTTAACTAAAAAAAAAAAAGAATTTTAAGTCAACTACATGCACACATAACCAATGTGCATTGCTGCTACGCCCGCAAACTGGCCTCTCTTTGTCTTCATTGCAAGCTAATAAGCATAGGTCGGTATTATTTAAGATTCGCCTCATTAAAGCAATTATTGCACTTTATTTTTCCTTAAAATGAGCATAATCTACATGCAATAAGCACACCTCAGTGACGCGATTATACAAAACGGTATGTGTTATGCGTAAAACCTTATCTTTGCATTATATTCTGAGCAGTCTCAGAAAAAAAACACCCACTTTAAGTGATTTACATTACAAGTATTTCTGCAAAAGATGAATAGTCACAGATTTCCCTATCCTCCTGTAAAACAAAGGAAACACAAATGAAGTAAAGTCTGATTTATTGTTCTGAAAATTCTAGACATTCGGCTTCCGACGTGTTTACAGCATGCAAAGTCAGAAGGCGAGCCCTTGACTTGGCTGTGTTTTACATAGGGAGGTGAGACGCGGCTGGAGGCCAAGGTCAAGTTGAAAGTTGTTGTTGTCTGGCAGTCCAGCCGTCGCACCATTCAGGCTTTGAAGGGCCCCGTCTGAGCGCTTGAAAAGAGCGGAAGAAGGGTGAGAATTCCTGTCCTAATGAAAAGGTATTGGAGGGCACTAAGTTTTACTATCATTTTGTTTTGTTGCTGTAGTGCGTTTTCTCACACGAACTAGTCCGTGCCCGCTTCTTCTCCTTTGCTGTCTAACTTGTGAGGGGTCCACGGCGTTGGAAGCAAAAACAGCAAAGTCATCGTATCCCTTTTAAGCAAAATTGTTGTGGAGAAGATTTGGCAGATATGTGTGAAAATGATGTTGATCCATAAAAAAGAGGGGGTAAACGTGGTTGTGTACGTGTATGTGTGTGTGTGTGTGTGTTTTTGCTCTATTCTGGAAAAATCTTTAAGATCAGCAAGCGTTTTGTTCTGGCAGTTCCTTGCTTTGTTGACCAAAGGATATTATTGATGCAATTTGTTTCCACTCTTTATTTCTAAAATAAAACATTTTGGCTTCGTCTTTAGCTGGGTAATTTAGTCGGCAAATTCAAAAATCCGTATGACGCATTTAGCACCAGTGACGTCTTAAACTGCTGTTACTGAAATACACAACTAATCTCCAAACAACAAAAGCCAGATCGGGCTTTAGCCATAATGGTTGGTGTCTTTTTGGGTAAACTGAGCTCAATCTGTTGCACACACTGTGATGTTTGTTTCACTCTTGAACCAACAATCAAATGTGTTGTAAAACGCGAAGTCTTGATATTGAGGTTAAAACGTTTCAAAACTGAGTTCCATGTCACATTTCTTAGCCTACATACAGTAGAAGAAAATATAAATTTTCTTCAATGTAAGCAACGTGAAAATATAGTTGGAAATTGTAAGGCGGGAAGACATTGACATAAAGAAGTGCTTACTGATCTTTTTTTGTCCTATGCAAGTGCCTACTGGCATTCAAACAGCGAAACTATTGCCTATTCTTGTTTTTTTTAATAATGATCAGTCTTTTCTCTGGTTTTATGCTGGACAGACGTAGACAAAATATGATTACTGTTCAACCTTAAATAACCATTTAAAGGACTTCCACTGATGAATTAGGTTGCTGGGTACCCAGCAAAATGTTAATTACGTTGGAGCACAAAGCTAAAAGTGTTGTAAAACGTAGTGACAATTATGTTTTAAGATTTGGCAGCAGACATCAAAAGCTGCTTAGATATAGAAAACATTCTTGACCTATATCTAAATACGTCAGTTGATGCCTAAATATGGTTAAAAATAAATAAATAAAAAGATAAAAAAGATAGCTGTCAACTGGACAATCCAAGCCTGCTTTTCCGTATCTTTCTTTATGTTAAATTCGGTTCGATTTTGTTGAGAAAAACAATGACATTTTCCAACAGGTGTTTTCTGGACTAAAAAAGAAAAGGAGTAGCCAACCTTAAATAGGTAATATTTCCAATGATATCAATGGAGATTTGATGTGATGTATGAATACAGATTTTGTTTTACTTTGTAATTCAAAATTAAATGTGCCTTAAAACGTAAAGTGATCATGAGCTTTTGGACGCTTTGCAGGAAAACTACCAACGAGTAATATCAGAATATGCATTGACTCAAAGAAATTGTCTTCCATGTAAACAATGTGAAAGAGTGGCCAAAAAAACGGCTAAAAAAAGCATAACTCGTGTGAAAATGTGCTTAAAAGGTGGTTTGAGTTGATAAAATGCGCTAACAAAGCCTGACTTTCAATGAGTTTACTTCGGTTAAACTTGGACATGACTGTAAGGTTTTGAATGTGTTTTTGTGGCTTAAAAAACAAGGTTATGATCTATCTCACATAGCCATTAAAAGACGTCTATCTTGCTAAAGGTCGAGATTTTTAAAATTTGGTTTACAAAAACATATATTACAATTTAAAGGCAAAATATCGACCATTATATAATTAAATGAGAGTCAATAATTTCAGATTTATACTGCTTACTCTGGTCCCACCTGTTATAATGTACATACATTTCACAAGACAATGCATGAGCATCATAACAGATGATACATTCAGAAAAATCCGTGGGCATAACCAAGATCACAAAACCTGCTATTGTGCTTGAAAGTCTTTTCACTTGCTAAAAAAAATCTCTTTTTACATATTTTGTTTCCAGGTTGGAATATCCAGCTCTGACTCTGCGCTTCTCCCGGATTTGTAGCCCGCTCCACATTGCGCCAAGTAAACGCTCAAAGCCAATCACTGAGGCAATGCACAGTAGTCCTGTTTTTTTTTATCTCCGCGTTATCGCACAGGGAAGGCCAAGAAATGAAATCATTCAGCTGCAACAAGCAGCAATAAGCATGAGTCATGGTACAAGGCCCGGCCTGCTGCATGCGCGCTGCCCTCCGGCGTTTCTGCCACTGCTGGCAAATCAGGCATCGGAATAAACAAAAATAGTGTTAATCGTTAAATGTTCCTTGGTCGGTGTTTTGTCTTGTTATGACTTTGATTGATGTGTTTATTCACTTTACAGAAATCCTATTGAATGTGTGCATTTTTAAGTCTAGAATTCTCAATTAGGAATAATTTATACATTTAATTGTTTGTGTTGCAGTCTTGCAGAATCAGCAGTAGACTACTGATGTCGCCAAGGTGGTCGTCGTCGCGCACATGTGTTCGGCCCAGACAAGAGACAACTCCAAGCACAATGAGTCTGCAAGAGGGGATGGGGGGGGGGGGGGGGCGCACCATACACATGAACCAGAATTCAACACAGAGAGTGTAGGAGCAAAGCCTAGATTTTCCCCAACTGTTTCCAAAAGACATTTCCGTCATGTATGAAAGACGCAAAAAAACCACAAAGAAAACTCAACGGACACCCTTGATCCTCCAAAAAGGGGGGTACTGGGCTTCACTTTCTGGGTTTTCGGAAGCCTGTAGCCTCGAACTCTAATTGAATTCCAAATTGTGAAGCTGCTGAGAAGAAAGAGAACATTATTCCACAGTCTCCGCGTTTGGAGCTTTGGTTAAGAAGAAAAAAAATGCTTATAAAGGGATACGCATGTTTAAATTAAGATATCTTACAACAACAAAAATGAGAGACATATATCAGTCTCATGAGAACCCATAGTCAAATTCCAACCTCCCTGGCGACACGTGTTTAAAGTAAGTGGCCGTCAAAGAGCTGTCAAAACATAACAACCTATATGTTTTTGTGGTCAGAGCTGGGAACCACAGGGCGGACACACTTGACTTTTCCATATTTTCTGGATGCTCGTCTCCGTCGTGATGATGACCGCTTGCATAAAATAACAGATAAAACAAAACAGCAAGAAAAGTTGAAGCATTTCATTTCAACTTAAATGTTTACTAAATTAGCAGGGAAATAACTCTTCCAGTTAGTCCAGAATGTGAGCCTAAATATCGACCTGTTTCATTTTTCAGCTTCTGCAGAAGTATTAAATGTTGTGTTAACAGGCTGCTAAAGCTGAAGACTGTAAGCTGCGTGTCACATTCATTTATAGGCATTCAGGAACCTCACCAAATATAAACGCCGATGCTTTCTATCACTGAAAGTTCAAGTTCACTTTTGCATCTTCTTCTTCTTCTTCTTCTTCTTCTTCTTCTTCTTCTTCTTCTTCTTCTTCTTCTTCTTCTTCTTCTTCTTCTTCTTCTTCTTCTTCTTCTTTTTCTTTTTCTTTTTCTTTTTCTTTTTCTTTTTCTTTTTCTTTTTCTTTTTCTTCTTCTTCTTCTTCTTCTTCTTCTTCTTCTTCTTCTTCTTCTTCTTCTTCTTCTTCTTCTTCTTCTTCTTCTTCTTCTTAATATTAATATTAATATTAATGTTATTATTATAATCATCAGTATTATTACTATTATTATTTACTTTTTAAGCCAATAATTTTAATATGAGCCCAGAGGAAATATATTTTATAGGAGGACAGCAGCAGATCCCGTGCTGAATACAAACTAATTACATCTTAGGAGACATAAGTGAAAGAAGAAAAAACTGCAAGGACATGTTATGATTATTTCAGATTTCAGATGCTTTTTATACCAAGAGACTAACAATATATAACAATAAAATTCATATATTTAATGGAAAAATTATGTTTAAAAAACGTCTGTATAATTTCTATAAATACAGACAGAGAAAAATTGGAAATATACCAAATAATTCTCTTCGCTGTTATTTTGCAATTAATAAAACAATTAATTAAATAAAACTATATGTCCATTTAAATTCCAGATAAACCTGTATTTTATATTAATTAGGAAATGCTATTAACTAAAAGTGTGTTTCTCTATATATTCAGATTGTAGATATTTCTATATACGGTGTGACTAATACAGCAAAATGAATGGCCAGGTATTATTCCTAAATTGTGACCTACTTTTGCAGGTATCACCCCCCCTCTCCTCCTCCTATTTTGAAAACTGATGAACGAAGAACAAAGGAAATCGAATGAAAATAAACCGAGATAGCTACAACTGTACAAATTTGTTTAGTAAACTCAATATCGGTCTGAAACAGCCCCGAGCCACATTCATCACTCGCGCTCTCAATCTAATGCAAATTAGTTGGATTTCCTGTTTGCACATGGCACTTATACTACCCTTAAAGTGACCAGGCTACTCTTCAAAATAAATGTTCAAGCCAAAACAATATGGATATGTGCCAATGGCTAGCAGCAGCAGCAGCAGCTCCAAAACGGTACAACAAAGAAAACAGTGGGACAGAGAGCGGAACTGATGGCACCAACACCCACTAAAAATGAAAGCCCATTTGAAAGCAGACAGACTTGTAAATATCACCTTTCTCCGAGATGCCAGAGACCCACGGATCAGTCTAAAGACTTACATGTGAAATGTAAGGCTTTGCATCTGGTGTGTTGCTACTGCTGAATAGGTGGAAAAGGAAACCCGCCCTCTCCCCCCACTACCCATCTTTAAATGGGCTAACACAGGCCTGATTACAGAGACTTCGGTTTTTGTAGGATGAATCTGTTAAAAGGCGTTCTTGCAGCACACAAATTTATTCCTCAGGCGAGTTTAGTCATCGGGAAGAGTTTTGCTCCAAGGTCAAAGTGTTGTGTTTGCTGCGTCATCCAGTGTCAAGGCCAAGTTAAAGCAATGGAGATGGGAGGGGCCACCGAGTTTGCATTCTTATTTCCCCTTTACCGGTTGTTTACATTTGGAAAAAAAAAAAACTTATTTGAACTGAAAATCCAGTCAAATCACGTAGATTTTCGTGCTATGTGCAAGCCATTTTGGTTGCTGTGCTGCAGAGACTGGATTGGATTACACAGCCCCTACGCAGACTCCATGGTCAAGTTCAAGTTGGGCTAGTAAAACTAAGGGGGCACATACTGCATCGTCTGCCATGCAGGGCGTCACATTTTCTTTGATCCCCCCACCCCCCCCCCCCCCCCCCCTGCGGTAAGCTGGTCTGCTGCGGGGTTTAAAGTTATGTCTGCGGTCCGTGATTTTGCCGTTTCTTTATTGCGATTAACATGATCCAGAACGAGCAAACCCATCCGTTGTCCTTCACTATCTTAGACACACACTATATAATTGGCACTACTGTAAACGCGCAAGGTCATCCATCTGTTGCGCAAAAGGCTTCCAGGCGTTATCTCTGCACGATCACAAGATCCCATGTGCCCCGGCAACGACCCATTCCATAACTCAGTAACCGGATGGATCTTTGCCACCTTTGGGCGCACAAAAATTGCGCATATATTGCCATATTTATGATTGTAAGACTACAAGTGTACCAACTCCGCCCCTATATAAACTAGGGAACTCATATGCAAAATCATTTTCCCCATGCTCCTCAAATGGGATCTGACAAGCAGCCTCTTTTGTATGTTTTTGCAACGAAACACTTTATGCAACATGTTCATCTTGAGAAAAACACACCAACTATCAACCCTTTTGATCAAAAGTGTTAGACAGAGTAAAGAGCAGCCTGATAATGTTTAGGTTCTGTGGCTAAAAGACGGAAATGAAACAAATTCCTCTCTCTGATTTTAGGAGATATTTTTGGTTCAGCTCAGAATTCCCTTCAGTACTTTAGTGCATTTTTTTCCTTGTTAATTTGGTGGTTGAGTTTTAATTCTGACCAATCACATTATGACACTTTTAAATGGTCACCCCTTCCAACACACACACACGCACACACACACACATGCATATATATATATATATATATATATATATATATATATATATATATATATATATATATATATATATATATATATATAACAGGCATGTGGACGAAAGAAGTATATTCAGTTTACTTTTTCACATCTAAACCCACCAACAGCCACAGAAAGTGAGCATGGTACAGAAAGGAGCATTTTTTTTCTCCCCTTTGCAAACCAGATAAAGGAGTTGGGGGAAGAAAAAACCAAAGGAATTTCCCTCACTTCTCAGCCTCCGGGCTGACGGAGGGGAAGGGGGGGGGGGGGGGTGTGCCGCTTGTCCCGCTCGCTTTTCCTCTTTTGGACAGGCGAGGGCGCACCAGGACAGCGGAGGCTGCAGGAACGCCACCGTCTGCTCCCCTTTCTCGCATATGGTATGCATGAGTGAGACCAACATGGCAGCTGCTCTCTGGAGTCTGATTTTGAAGTACATCACTTCCATCCAAGCACCCTCCCCTTTTGTCACCGCGAATTAGCTGAGAGAAATGCTTGAAGCAGAGTGAATCCAAAGACACAAAACCTAGTGCTGAATGTCACCGTCTTCGTGCACAAGCTGCGGTGCAACGTAAACCACCTTGAGTTTGATGCAACATGTCGTACCAACATGTAAATTTAATACTGAGGAGTTTTCAAAGAGAAGAAAACGTATTAAATTCGTGTAAACAGGTGGATTACCGTAACCTTACCGAAAAAAAGAAGACCATTGCACCAAGCAATATTTCAATGCAGCATGTTGCACATTTTCTAATTCCTGCTTTTTAATATCTGTTTGGAATCTGGGAATGGGAATTTCATAAAATGATGTTGCTTGTATGGAATACAGCTAATCAAACGTAACAGTTATGAGGTTGGAGGACATCCAAATGACGTGCAACTCACCAAGGCTTCCTTCTTTTCCCAAAAATACATGCTAAATTGTCTTCTTTTGTAATAAGCATATAAAACTGTTCATTTGAGATAGCCTACACTTTCTAAAACCATCCTGAAGCAGGTGACTGACCAGAAACTGATCATTCACAGAAAAGATGTCATATATGTAAAGCGTCAGGTACTGTCCTTAAGTTTTCTCTTGGCACGGTAAACTGTATTACTATAAAATACAGTAAAAGACGACACACACACACACACACACACACACACACACACACACACACACACACAAACAAACACACAAGCACACACTTTTTGTTTGGCTTTTAGAATCCCATTTCTAAGTTTGGGAAATATCCATTCTTCCATTCAGAATTAGAAAGAAATCATTGATGACATATGAGCCTCTTCTTGAAATGGTTTTCAAATCTTTGATCTTGTTGGAAAATGTTGAAATGAATCAAGTAGCATATGACATTCAAATGGGTTTGCTAAGAACAGGGATGTGTTCATAGCGTTTTGTCACGGGTATAATGGGGCCCAATAATAAGCTTTGGGTGACGCATCAAAACCAAAGGCAGCAAAAATAAATTTAAAATGCCTTTCTTTGGGATTAAAAAAAACTATCTTCTAATACCATTATACGTAAATCTGTGACTTTTAGGCTGTTGAAGGTCCTCTTAATTTTGATCAAAATATTGAACCTAGTGTCTTAGCATAGAAAGAAAGAAAGAAAGAAAGAAAGAAAGAAAGAAAGAAAGAAAGAAAGAAAGAAAGAAAGAAAGAAAGAAAGAAAGAAAGAAAGAAAGAAAGAAAGAAAGAAAGAAAGAAAGAAAGAAAGAAAGAAAGAAAGAAAGAAAGAAAAAGAAATGATAAACTCAATAAAGGCTTTCAGTAAATCAATCATCAAAGATTCCACGTTTGGCCAGGGTGGCCAGCAAATCAGCTCCCTTGGTTTTCAAATACTAAATCTCCAAACTATTTCAAACTATTTACCTAGATGCGTGATTTTGGTAACATTTGAGGCAAGAGAAACTAACTAACTAACTGAATAAATAAATAAATAAATAAATAAATAAATAAACATCCCTACTCTTAAATCCATGCATCAAAAAATAAAAAACTCCCGCCTAACAATAGCTTAAAAGCTTAAAAGTGGTGTGTATATCACTATATATATATATACATATATATATATATATATATATATATATATATATATATATATATATATATATATATATATATATATATATATATATATATATATATATATATATATATATATTAGAGCTTTCCTCAGATGGTTTCTTATCTAACCTCTGACCGAAAACTTGACCTTTAAGATCTTCACTTCACCGCTCTTAAGACAGGACAGGACTCCTAGGAGGGCGGGTGGAGGGGGCCAATGAATTCACAAAGATCATAGTCAATACTTGTCGTTAGTACCGATTGACCAGGTAAAGTTATTGCTTTTAAAATGGAACGTTATTCTCAACAAAAAAAAAAGAGATTTAGTGCAATTTATAATAAAATGTAATAAAATAACTATTCTTAGTGTTTTTATTTATTTATTATTTTATTTTGGCATGGATCAAACTGATGAATTTTTACATTTTAGGTTTTTGGAGGTGAATCCACACATACTATGCACGGGTTTGAAATACAGCAACTGTCACCCACTCCCTCCACCATAGCGCTACAGCCTTCTCTTCCTTCTGTTTACCCACATTTCTAATCGATGCGTGGCGTCATCAGGGGGGGCCATCCTGAAGACTGGTCTGTTAAGAATGACAGCTCTGTAGAAGGGGAGAGAGAAGAGAGAGAGGGTAAATGGTGAGCCCTCCCAGAGTTCCGTCTCCGCACTCTGCAGCGCTCTTCTCTGAGGGTCACACCGGATTGCGTCCCCTCTTTTCCAGAAGCCTCTCCAAAAAGCTCTCATCCCCACCCACACACCCCCCACCTCCACCGACTCTAAAATCAAAACCCCCGCCTCACATTTCTGCCTGCTCTCGCTCTCCCACGAAGTCGACGCTTTTTAGATCAGCGACGGTGATGGAAGGCAGGGAGGAGGTGATGGTGGTGAGGACGGCGGAGGGAACCACCGGGATCCCAGCGCGAGAACCGCAGAGGAAGCAGGGCCACAGGAGCTGCCTGAGCCCCGGCGCAGCTCCTTACTCACGGGAGAGGACCACGGAGCTTGTGCAGGAGGAGAGCGCACGGAGGAGCATGTGCGCCGACAGACCGGTCACCGTATCTTCCTCCGGGGTCAGGCATCACAAAGATGGCAGCAGTTCGGGTAACGAATCGGACTTCTATGAGGAAATTGATGTGAGCTGCACGCCTGAAAGCATGGACTACCCAACGTCTAAAGGTAGGGCGTTATTTTTGGAGGCTGTCTGTGCTTTCAAGCAAGCAAAATCCTGAAATTTGCATTCTGTACATGTCATAGACAGAGGTTCATGCAAAACTTACTAAGGTGTTATAAAACACCGCTTAAGAAAATTGAAAATGATCCAATCTTCGCTTAGTGAAGCAGGAGGAAATCAAGTGAAACTGCAGTCGGTGCTTGCAGCTGTTCTGTCAAGTGGGTGAAAACGCTGCGGTGACACCCACAGTCTAACCAGACATTCTCATCACTGACTTTGACAGCAAATATGCCTGTGCGACTACATTTACTGCATGAGGCTAAAAATAGAATGTTAAGCAGATGGAACCACACAAAATAAATGTGTAAAGTAAAGAACATCGGATTCTCTGTTAATACTCGTTTGGTTCATGTAAGGTGCAAAAACTGAACATTGCAAATGTGATTTAGACCTGCATAAATGTTACACATATTTATCCGAGCACGTGATGTTTTCTCCATCTTAAACAGTACAATGATGTTTATTTTTTTGTCTGTAAAAATGTGAAGAAGGAGAGGACTCCATTAAATAAGAACAAAAATAGACCTTAGCCCTTCTGGAGATGGATGTGGGAAGGCCCTGTAACAATGGGGATCACTATGATAGTTAAATTACCTCTTAAATATGGTTAAATTCAGCAACTGCAGTCAGTGAGCGTTTAGTCAAATCATGTCTAGCTAACAAAAAATGACGCATTATTCTTCATGTTGATTCAGGTCGAAACGCAGATTCTCCGGGTCATTCTCCGGGTGAGACCGGCTCCGACCCGGGTAAGACAATCCAGGCTCAGGGTTCTCTGTCCTATGGGGCGGACCAGATCCGCCGGTACCGAACAGCATTTACCAGGGAGCAAATCGCCCGACTGGAGAAGGAGTTCTATCGGGAAAACTACGTCTCCAGGCCGAGAAGATGCGAACTCGCAGCTGCCCTAAATCTACCTGAAACCACGATTAAAGTAAGATTGTTATTGGTAGTGACTGTATGATTTCAGTTCAAATAGGTAAAGAGAGAACCAGGCTTCGGATGCACACAAACAAACTTAGTCTAAGCTTATGTGACGTGAATTAGCAAAAATATTTCCTTTCTGTCAGTTTATCACAATGCCTTAAAGAAATGCAGCTGCTCTGCTCATAATTCCTTAAAAATGCAGCTGCTCTGCTCATAATTCCTTAAAAATGCAGCTGCTCTGCTTAAATAAATGTAAAATTTCTAGAAAGGAATTTGATCTGTGTGCGTAAAAGCGGAGCTACTGTAAGATTCAACATTTGTTGTTGTTGGTCAGAAGGAGGGCCTTGGTTAATGTTTGAACCAATGCGTCTCTGTTCCAGGTGTGGTTCCAGAACCGCAGAATGAAAGACAAACGCCAGCGCTTGGCCATGACGTGGCCTCACCCCGCCGACCCGGCCTTCTACTCCTACATGATGAGCCACGCAGCGGTCACAGGGAACCTACCTTACCCCTTCCCGTCCCACCTGCCTCTGCCCTACTATTCCCCCTTGAGTGTAGGTGTCAGTGGCGCTCCGGCACCCGGTGCCACCCCTTTCTCAACCCCACTACGCTCTCTCGATAGTTTCCGGGTGTTGTCTCACCCCTACCAGAGACCAGAGCTCCTGTGCGCCTTCAGGCACCCTTCTGTGTACCCGTCAGGCCCGGCCCATGGCCTCGGCCCGGGTGGGAGTCCCTGCACTTGCCTGGCCTGTCACACCAGTCAGTCCAACGGGATCGCTAGCAGGGCAACCGGCTCGGACTTTACCTGCTCCCAAACGAGTAGGACGGACTCTTTTGTCACTTTTACGCCCTCTGTGCTTAGCAAATCTTCATCTGTGACATTGGACCAGAGGGAAGAGGTGCCTCTGACCAGATGAAACCAGAGCAAACCAACTCCCCCTTTGTGTAAGCCTAACCCTCTGGTTTATTGGATCTGGACAAAAACAGCATGAAGAAATCGGGTAGAAAGACACGTTTCTGATGTTCAAGCAAGAAATCGTTCAACGAATCTGTCCTGATTGTAGCTGCATTCTATTTCAGAGCCAGGATATCAAAACAGGAAGCTACATATGATTTTTAGAAGATCAGTTTGATTTATTTAAGGGCGGTTGATCTAACTGGATGGGTGTCATTAAGGTTTTCTCTAACTGTTATTGCTTGTCGTCTTACATCCAAATCGATCCACGTGTATTATTAGTCAGGCGACAATTATCTTTCCATCTACCCTTCTTAACAAGGGGATTTTTTTTTCCATAAAGCAGACTATGACCGTCTCATTAGAAACCATTCTCCACTCTGGGTCCTGGTGGAGGCGGCACGGGCCGAAATGTGCACATGGAAGTAAAATTAGTGGGTGATGTATATGTACGAGACGGCACAGTTTGAGCGTTGAATTAATGGTAATACCAGCAGGAAGGGATCGTTGCTGCCAAAAGGTATAACAAGGCGCCGAGGGAACGGATTAGACCTAGACTGCACATCCCGCACGACTTGGTGCGGGAGACGGATTGGGGAGGGGGTGCCCAGAGGATAATGGAGGGGGGGGCAATCAAAGGGAGGAAAAAAACAGAATAACACCAAGCGCTCTTCATTTGGCGCTCCTCTCCTGACGCAAGAAAATACCGATATTTAATCAGATCAAATGCAAATAAGTTAGGCTATACCTTTTGTCATCACTCTGTAGCGCCTTATGAAGGAAACCTGGCTGGAAAACGACTGATCAAATGGAGCATTTTTGTTGAAAAAATAACGGTGAAAGCATGTATTTTGATGTTTCAATTTGACTGAGAAGTGAAAGTGAAAAGACGTCCACCTAAACACAAGTGATGTCTAAAGGTTGTTGAAAGGTGGTTAGATTGGATCAAATGGGCTAACCTTGCCTGACATTAAACGTTCTTCTTTGGGTTAAATTTCGACACGATCTATGGGCTAAAAAGTAAGATGTAAGATTTTCTTATTATTAATAAACTTAATGACTGGCAAACCTTAAATACATCCATAGACTTCCAGCGTCTGTTAGGCATATTTTGTTCTATTTTGCTCTATGTTGACATAATTCGTTTTTGTATAATAATAATAATAATAATAATAATAATAATAATTATTATTATTATTATTATTATTATTATTATTATTATTATTATTATTATTATTATTAGTGGTGGCTATTTGCTAATTTTTTCCGGACTACGTTGTTTATAATGTGTAATTTGCAATAAATTATGTCAGTGGATAAGTTTAGTGTTTGTCAGCTAAGCACATTTGTCTTTTTTTTAAACGGAAATTCTTGTGATGATTAATGGTAATAAAACCTGTATTAGCCTATTTCATTTAATTCTTCTGTTTTTTCGTTTGATTTCGTTTAGAGCAAGTTCCCTTGTTCCCTTCTTTCGATAATATCTCAAATTTTGCTCTCAAGTGGCCGCTGTCAAAACACCCCAACGTGGCCCCCCCGATCCCCTCCAATATGTCTCCTGACGGGACCGAGAGATTGACCGTGACAGCTAAGTGGTCCCCGGGCTCCGTTAACGCCACTCATATTTTCTCTGCAACCACTTAATAGACACGGAATTAGTTGTCGGGATACTAGAGAGAGAGAAAAATGAAGAAGCATCGATCTTTCAAGGAGGAGCGCAAACAATCAGCGGGATCTTAATTGGCTGCGTTTGAACAGGGCCGCGCAAATTAAACGAGTTTTCAGAGCGTTAATGGGATTGAGATAAAACACGGGGCCCAGAGAGACGCAGATTTGCTTTTGATGGGCGTTTCATATCTCAGATAAGACGTCATTGGGACATAATATATTGTATTTAGCGTGGACATTTAGGGTTCTTGTTGGAATGTTGGCTCACTGCATAACTGCAACAAAATTCTGTAACAATAAACAATGAGGCTGATTCTTATTTCTCCTCTTTCCCCTCGTTCTTGACCCTTAAATCTATGTGTCTCAGGAGTGTCTGTAGGCAAATAGATGTAGCCCTTAAAATAGAGGTTTTTCAAGGGCCTTGGACATGAAGGGGCAAATACATTCAGAAATAGTTTTTTTTTCACAGTTGCTCATCTTAAAAGCACAAGCAGCACAGTGATGTATTCATTTTGACATCCCTATTGATCAGAACTGGCCCCAATCAGATTATGTGTTAAAAACAGGAGAAGTAAACCAATTGTCAACGGTTTTTTTTTTTCTCTAATTCATTCGTTTGTTCTGTTGGGCAGGTCTGGACTACAACGTTTTCAGTTGTCATTTATTTATTAGTCAGCAGTTACCATGTGTATGAAATGGGACTCCAGCTCAGTCACAAACAGGAGACATGAGCTACCTAACATTACATTTTGATATGAACACTGAATATTTCCCTCTTAAGAATGACATAAGAATTAAATTTATCAGTTCTTTAAAATCCCGAATAAACGTCTATTTTGAATTTAAAAGCATTTTTGGATTTCTTTAAATTTGCTATTCATAAAATTAGGAAGCAGTATAAGAGTCATAATAGACGAAGTAAGATGTTTTGACACCTATTTACTCTGTGATACAAATCAAGCACTCTTGGGGTTCCTGATCTAGCACTTTAGTTCAATTCTATCTTTGGTCGGCTCTAATTTTTGTATTAAGTGTACAAAATACCAAGTTCAAACATTCCCCAAATTAAAGTTCTTTGCTATTACCGCAACAATTAAGATGTGCTGTGGTATGATTGATTTTCTTAACCAGGAAAAATGGAGTAATACTGTAAAACGTTACAATACATTTTCATAGATTATTTAAAAGAAAATCAAACAAAAAAGTAATGTAACGTCTAATTTGATGTAAACTGACACTAGTGTGACAATAGAGTTTTAAAGTGTTTAAATAAACTGTTTTAATATATGCGCACCTGTCAAAGTTTTCTATTTTTGAACAACTATATATCATGTTTATGTTATTTGGTTCAATTTTACACTAAAGTTTTTATATCTGTAGGGTACATTTTAGCATATTACTTTTGTTGTTCGTCCAGAAACATAAAACAATAACAACACATAAGGATCTGTTAAATCTTATACTAATATTTACATTCAAGAAATAAGCAAGAACAGATTATGTCTTAGATTGTTGTAATGTAATATTTTAACCACTACCTGAATAAAGTGCAACGGGGTTGAGGTGTAGCCCCTGGGAGTCAGCCCAAAACCACATATGTATATATACATTATTAAATAGACAAACATAGCCTGCTATTTTAATTTCAAACCGTCTTAAATATAAACAGATAAACAGGATATAAAATCCTTCACCAAATATCCTCATACCCGATCAGATTGTTTAGTTTCTGTTGTTCATTGAGGCAAAAACGTTGTGACCTACATGATCAGAAACCCCCTGCACCAGTAATCCCCCCCACCCCTACTACTTCTGACTCCCCCTTTCTCCGCAACACGCGCTTGATTGATGGCCTTATTAACTGGAGTTCTTGTAAGTGTGACCAAGCTGATTAAAATGCATATGTTTGGAATAATACAGCGTTTAAACCTCCGGGGTCGAGCAGATTTATGTAAACTATCAGGCTCAGCGTCTTTATGCCTTATACAGAAACAAGGGTCAAACAGGGAAATTGCTGTCTTGTTTTTTTTTTTTTTTTTTAGGGGGCAATAAAACAAAGATGAGCAGGATCGGGCTGATCTATCAAAGATCGGCAGGTTTTGAATGTTTTTTTTTTTAAGCTTTATAATGCAGAGTGTGCCAAAGTGACACATTAAAGTGAGGCAAATTACAACCACATTCACCCAGCAGCACATATACTGGCTTTGGATGTGACTTTATCCTCAGCGGCAGCATCAGCACCGTCAGTTAATTGCAGCAAGATGACTGAGCTCGAAGATGTGATGGGCTCGTATAGATTGCACGTAAAACAGCAATTACATCCGGCTTATAAGATCCTATTAGCGACAATTGGTGGAGGGTTCCCCCCATCTCCCACAACGAACACAAAGCGTTTTGATAGGGGCGGTGCGGTGCAGCTGTCCACGGAGCAAACGGGGGGGGGGGTCTGTGGCTGCTGCTGGTTAAATTGGATTACATCCTAATTTACAGAGCCACGTCGTAGCGCAAAAAAAGAGGCTGGCGGAGGTGTGGACGGACCGATAGCACAGTAATGATGATGAATGGGAGATTAATGCGCATACAAGCAACACAATTTAAGCCTTCATCTGTTTAAACGGCCTTCCAATATCGTTTGGAAACGGAGGTCACGTTTAATCAATCGGGAGAGGGAGGGGTGGGGACGCGAAAGTCTTTTTTTTTTTTTTTTTTTTTTTAGTTGGGGGGGTCTTTATCAACATTATTTACGGCGCACAGGAGACAGCAGAGCGTGGAAGGAAAATGAGCCCCGGCTGCTGCTGCGGGTTTCTGTCAGACAGGAGAACAGAGCAGGAAGGATTCAGGCCATCAACGGAACAACTCAATTAAATCCTCATCTTTAGGTGTTCAAATTGAGTGGACCCGAAAGATGAAGTTCAGGTTTGAACGTTCGCCACAGGCTACTGTGGTTTCTAAATAAACTCGGACAACAATAAGTCCTCAAAACATGTTGCCTTTTTCTGCTTCTCAAAACTGCATGTTTTCATCCACCAATGAAACTTGTAAAAAGATGGAGTTAAACCGTATTTTACATTTGCAGTTTTTCTGAATTGTTAAAACACTAAACTCTAGGGATGTGTGTTGGCAAATATCTGGCGATATGATATGTATCGCGACACGTGGGAGACGATACAATATATCTCGATATATCGCGATACTATGAGTAAGACTATATATCGTGATTTTTAAAACTCAATTTAACAGTAGGAAAACTGTCACAGCGTTCTAAACACTCCAACTTGTTTCATACTTTAACACATCCAGTTTTATTACTAGATCTGGTGGATCCACTGGAACAAAGAAGGTGAAAACAGCCACAAACTACCAGTTATACTTTTAATTTTACTACAAAAATTACTGTCATCATTAATGGTTCCTTTCAAATCCTTAAAAGAAAATCAATATTTTTGTTTTGAATATCGATACAATATCAGGAAATAAAATATCGTGATATATCGGTGTATCGATGTTTTCTTACACCCCTACTAAACTCCATAAGCTAAACCAAATTCTCAGTGGCCTAAACTAATTTTTCAAAACAAACACTGTTTTGGCCAAACCTTAAACACTCTTCATGTAGGCTAAACAATTAGCAAAACTCATCCGCTCTTTTTTTTCTCCCCAAAAAAACCTTAAACACATTCTTAGTCACTAAACACATTTCATTCTTATATATCAAAACTATTAGCACTTGCAGCAAAATGTGAACACAATTAAAGCAGCTGTCATCTTTTATACATAGTAACTCACAATTCAACACACATGTATCTGGTGATGTGATCAGACCAATTGGGCAGGATAAAAGTCACTGCAGAGCTCCAAGTGGCACATGTGCATCTACAATATACATACACAGAGGAAGAGGTGGAAGAGTAGGTGTGATAGATGATGGAGGAGGAGGAAGGGGATGTAGAGGTCATTACTCAAGAAATTCGGGAAAATATTGTACTCATCGTAGAATTACAGTAATGTGCTTTTCATCTTGGTTTTTTATTTTTTTTTATTTTACAGTATTTATTTATTTATTACGTACAGTCAGCACTTTATATCACTCTAATCAAGGTATTTTTCTATAAATGCACTTAAAATATTTCCTGTTAACTACATGCTCTGGGTGCTGTGTCTTCAGTTATTTGATGTAGCGTCTAACAAATGTTCTGTGGTGAACATATTTTAGTTGCTGTATGTATGAGGCGATCACATTGTTTGGTTTGGAACACATGATGACTGATTTAGAGGTGAAAGTTTGATTTTGACAGAAAAGTCGGAGGTTTGGTGAATTTAGTTACAGTGGGGCAATTACGTATTTGACAGCCACCGATTGTGCAAGATGTCCCACTTAAAAAGATGAGAGAGGTCTGTAATTTTCATCATATGTACACTTCAACTGTGAGAGATAGAATATTTTTAAAAATCCAGGAAATCGCATTGTATGATTTTTAAAGAATTTATTTGTGTAATGGTACAGGAAATAAGTATTTAGCACCTACAAACAAGCAAGAATTCTGGCCCTCACAGACCTGTTACTTCTTCTTTAAGAAGCTCTTCTATCCTTCACTTGTTACATTCGTTACAGTTTTTCTGAATTGTTAAAACACTAAACTCCATTCTCTAAACCAAATTCCAAACATATTTTTTGAATCAAAGACTATTTTGGCCAAACCTGAAATACTGTTCAGGTACTACCTCAGGACACAATTTACAAAGCTCATCCACTCTTTATCTCAAAACATTAAACACATTCTCAGTCACTAAACCAATTTCACACTTCTATAGTAAAACTGTAACTACTGGCAGCAAAATGTGAACACAACTAAAATACAGCTGTATTCTTTTACAGACAGCAACTCACAATTCAACACACATATATCTGGTGATGTGATCAGATTAATTGGGCAAGATAAAAGTCAGTTCAGAGTTCATAGGGGGCACACACAGTATGCATCTACAATAGATGGACACATACAGAGAGGAAGAGGAAGAAGAATCCGTGTGAGAGGTGGTGGACGAGGAGGAAGGGGACAAAGATGACCAAGAACAGTCATTACTGATGAAATTCAGCCAATATATTACACTATTGTGAATATGTGAATTACAGTAATATGCTTTTTATTTTGGTGCTTTTATTTTGTTTTATTTATTTATTTTTGTTATCTACATTCAGCACTTCTCTAATCATGATAATTTTTATGCTCCTAAAATATTTATTGTTAACTACATTCCCAGGATGCTGTGTCTTTAATTATTTAATGTAGTGTCTAATAAATGTTCTGTGGTGAATATATTTTATTTGCGGTGTGTATGAGGTGAACGCTTTGTTTGGTTTTGAACACATGAGGACTGGTTTTGAGGTTAAAGTTTGATTTTGCTGAAAAGTCTGGGGTTTGGTGAATGTAGCTAAGAGTTTTGGATTTGTGTTTAAGGTTTTGAGAAAATGGGTGGAAATGTCAAGAAATGTGTTTTAGCAATTCAGAAAAACTGTAATGGCAACTGTTTGAACTCGTTATCTGTATAAAAGACACCTGTTCACAACTTCAAACAGTAAGACTCTAACCTCCATGGCCAAGTTCATAGAGCCAAGGAAACCAGGGACAAGATTGTACACTTGCACAAGACTGGGAGGATCCAATCTACAATTGGCAAGCATCTTGGTGAGAAGAGATCAACTGTTGGAGCAATTATTAGAAAACTGAACAAATACAACATCACTGACGATCTCCCTCGCCCTGGGGCTACATGCAAGAGCTCACCTCCTGGGGTACACATGATCTTGAGAACGGTGAGGAAAGAGCCCAGAACTGCACTGGGGGAACTGTTCAATGGCCTGAAGAGAGCTGGGACCACAGTAACAAAGGTTACTATTGGTAACACACTACATTGTCATGGATCAAAATCCTGCAGCCCTCTAAAGGTCCCCCTGCCTAAGTCAGCACATGTCCAGGCCTGTCTAAAGTTTGGCAGAGACCATCTGGATAATCCAGAGAAGGATTGGGAGAAAGTCATGTGGTCAGATGAGACCAGAATAGAACTCTTTGGAATAAACGCCACTCGTCGTGTTTGGAGGGGGAAGAATGCTGAGTGGCATCTAAAGAACACCATTCCCCATGTGAAGCATGGGGAATGGTGTTCTTGGAAACATTATGCTTTGGGGCTGCTTTGTTCCAAAAGGGACAAGACGACTAATCCGTATTAAGGAAAGGATGAATAAGGCCATGTGTCATGAGATTTTGGGCAAAAACCTCCTTCCATCAGTGAGAGCATTGAACACGAAACATAGCTGGATCTTCCAGCATAACAATGATCCCAAACACCATGTCTGGACAACAAAGGAGTGGCTACGTAAAAAGCATTTCAAGCGTCTGGAGTGGCCTAGCCAGTCACCAGACCTCAATCCAATAGATAATCTGTGGAGGGAGTTGAAAGTCCGTGTTGCCCAGCAACAGCCCCAAAACATCACAGCTCTAGAGAAGATCTGCATGGAAGAATGGGCCAAAATACCAGCTAGTGTGTGCAAACCTGGTTAAGACCTACAGTAAATGTTTTGATCTCTGTCATTGCCAACCAAGGTTACATTACAAAGTATGGAGGTGAACTTTTGTTATTGGCCAAATAATTATTTTCTGCACCATTATACAAAAAACTTCTTTAAAAATCATACAATGTGAGTTCCTGGAATTTTTTTTTACATTCTGTCTCTTACAGTTGAAGTGTACCTTGATGACATTTACAGACCTCTCATCATTTTAAGTGGGACAACTGGCACAATCAGTGGTTGCCAAATACTTTTTTGCTCCAGTGTAAGATTTTTGGATTTGTTTTTAAGGTGTTGGGTGGAGGTTTCAAGAAATTTGTTTTAGTAATTCAGAAAAACTGTAAAAGACAACACATTGCTAATGCTCAATCCTTAGAGCCATAGAGTATATTTGCGTAAAATATTTTTTGCATCTTTTTAAAACTAACATCACCCTGAACACACAATTTTGATGGTGAACCATTGTGGTGGCAGCATCATGCTGTGAAGACACTTTTCTTCAGCTTCAGTTTAAAATTTTAAACAGTTTAAAAATAAATGTAATCTACTTTAAACTTTTAGTTGTTCTATTAAACTACAACAGAAAAAAATGTTCATCCTACATTTAGAGAAATGCAGTGCTGAATGTGAAACTGTTGGATTTGTGCATTTAAAACATTTATTTGTTTAAAAAAGATTGTTTGTTACTTCTTTTTTTTGTCCACAGCAAACCTGACAACATGAAAGCTTATGTTGAAAGAAAACCATATGAAGTGTCTTTTAAAGATGACCACTAGTCATAGGGGGCAAGCAAACTTGTTGATTAGATGCTCTGGTCAGATGATATAAAGCTTATTTTTTATCTTATCTACATGAAAATTGAAATGTGTGACAGAAAACTAAGTCCCTAGACACACCATCCATAGAGTTAAACTTGGTGTAGATGGCATCATAATTAGAAGACGCTTTTCTTCAGCAGGGACAGGGAAGCTGCTCATAGTTAATGAGAAGCTGGATGGAGGTAAATGCAGTAAAATCCTAGAAGAAAACTTGTTCAAAGCTGCAAAAACTGAGGTGGAAGTCCCCCTCCAAGCAGGACAATACATTTAAACATATAAATAGAGCAACAATAAAATAAATGGTATAGATTAAAGCATTATCTGTTATGTGTCAAAGTATATACCTGAATCCTAAACAAGTAGAAAAGTGTGCAACAAACCATTCTTACTTATGTTCAGAGCATCTTAGACTGTGTTGCTGTTTAATACCATAGAAAAGTGAATTCCATTGTAAAGCACATACATACTTTATGTAGGACTTCAGTTTGGTTACACATAATTTGAATGGATATATCACCAGTACAGTATATAACAGTCTAGAGGAAATACATATTTGATATTCAGCTGCTTGCAAAGTGACACAAGAAAGGCTGTTACTACATTGGAGTAAAAACCTTGGAACATCAACATATTACTGTTGCTTTGCGCCTCCATTCTGTCAATGTTAGCTTCTGCTTTGAAGCCATAATCCACAGATTGTGTTTGATTATCATTTTGATGTTATTTTCTGAAATGCTGAGTATGTTTTTTTTTTTTACCAGCTGTTACAGGAAGCACATCTTTTGTCATGTCCACTTCTGGCCCGTATACAGAGTATATTCCCCCATTACTGTGACCAGAAGTTAATATCCAGGGTACCTGACAAAACCACAGAAGTACAGAATTCAAGAACACATTTTAAAACCCACAAAAAATGCAACATTTGCATTCCTAAAACTGCCTGTTCTTGTGAATGCAAATTTGAGTGTTGTCTTTAGAAAAAGAAAAAGAGAGCATTGAAAAAACAGTAATAATTAAAACAGGAAAATTTAATATTTTCAATGAATCAAGATATATGAAGAAATAACACAATATGCATTTCAAATACTGTTATATGAAGCTGTATTAAAATATTAAAAGGCAAAAAATAGAAAAACATTTTTGCCTTAAATCATTACTGCCTGAATGCACAAGTAAAAAACAATTTGAATATCATAATAAGGTAGCTTCTCTAATATCAATAGACATGGAGTTCAAAACCCTTAGTCACACCTTAGCTAAACCCTTAATTAACAAATGAAAATTACCTATCTCTACAGCTGTTGTGAACAACTTGTAGTAAGCTGACTGAAGATGATTGCAGTGTATTTGGTGGTATATATCTGAAAAGGGAATCTAAGATGTAGGTTGGTCCTTGATCATTAAGGGACCCATTAGGTTGGACCCTAAATTACCTAAAAATCTAATTTTAATGTTCTAAACATCCAAGGTAAAATAGCTAAAACCAGGCTTTGCTTCAGAAATTATTTTAATTTTTTAGATGGACAACTGCTTTTTTTTAAACTAATTTTAGGCTCAACTCTGAATCTAAAACAAACCTCAGATTAATGACATCATTTTACCCCAATAAATAGAGCAATGCATTTGTTTCCAGCTATATTTATTCCCATACCTCCATGCAAAACCCACTGCATCCAGTTGAACCTTTTGCCTCCATGTAAAGCTCCATGTGAGGAGAAAAACTGTGGACAGAACAGCTCCACAGTGAAATATGGTGTTGGCAGCATCATGATGTATGTACATTTTTATTCACTAGGGAAAGAGGCGCTGCTCATAGCTAGTGGGAGGATGGATCAAACACATCAACATAAAGTAGCACATGATTGTGAAGTAGAAAAAAAGGAAACATAATTTTCACATTTTATCCATATAAAAACTCTTTTATTCTGGTTACCCTAAATAAAACCCTGTGCAATTTCCTTCAGAAGTCACCTAGAGTATTGTTTACATTTGTGTATTTTATTCTCAATATAAATAAAGCTGTTCCATGAATACCTCAAGTTTATTAGAGAGCATTAGTTAATAAACAGCATCATGAAGACAAAGGAACGGACAGGGCAAGAATAAAGTTATGGAGATCTTTGAAGCAGAGTTAGGTAGCAAAACAGTATCATAAGCATTGATCAAAGAGGTTGCAATTTTTAAATGTTATTTTTTTCATGAGATTCATAGCAAAGATTAAAAAGATTGCTCTCAATATAATGTGGTATCCAAAATTGAAACTGCTACAACAAGTGTACCCTTGTAGTTTGTTTACATGTCGTGTGCCTGGTCACATTTTAAATGTCGACTGAATCAACCACCCTTTGCATGTTCACAGTTACAAAAAGTAGTTCTCTAAATTCATGGACGTAAACCACCAATGTCGAGCCATTACCTCAGCATGGAATACATGGATTATATTTAGCATTCTTTGGTGTTTTACTGCCAAAGTCCTTAAACCCTCCTCCGTACAGCTTACACAAAACCTCTCAGGCTCAGTATGGAATTAAAGATGAGGCCATTCTCAACTTCTACTCTAATGTGCAATTGTCATTCAAAGTACAAGTAATGGCCACATAATGGCAAAGTGACACTTTATTGATAGTTCTGATAGGAGCTCTGCCAAAACAGGATGCCTAAAGTCTTACTCAGTGTTGGGATAATGATCAACTCATTGAATGCCATTAGACTATTTTGCTGCTTTCCCCCGTAAGGTCTTTCTGTTTTGTGGGGGAGCTCGCACAGCATGCAGTGTGTTGTGTGATACAGTTTAAAAATGATTTAATAAGCACTTCATTTTACGACAGTGTTATAATTTTACAGCCATTTTGGCTGCCAAAAGCTCAGTGGATCAGTCCAATTCTCCCCACACCTCCCTTCATTTTACTGCTCGCTCCCTGCTTTACTGCTTGGTAACGACGGTGGCTGCAGGCGACAAGAAAAGTTGATCCCTTTCTTTCCCACACAATCAAACAAATCCAGTGTGAGAGATGGAACTGTTCCCACAGTCACACATGGGTTTGCGTCATTCGCAACATTAGATTTTGTTCTTTACAATGAGAATGTTGCCCTCTTTGGGTTTGCTTGATATCCTCAGCAGAACAGTGATAAAGGTGGTGACAATGTGATCTCTGCTGTGACCACTGGTTCTTTCTGTGCACAGCAGGTATGTAGCAGCTTGTGTGAGCCAGCCTGTGACAGAGTACCTCATTGCTGCTGTGATGTATCCTCATTACGCCCCCATCGCATTACAGTCACACCCAGGCTGTTTCTGTTCTCTTGGGCTCCAGAGGGGCCTGGGCTTTCCCTTCTATCCGCTCCTAAAGCTTCTACAATACCCCTGCCCTTATTTAGGCTCCAATGCACCAGCATCCTCCAGCTTGGACCTACAGATGCAGACATTTGTTGGTACTCACAGTAAAGAAAGCATAAAAGAGATTAATCATTTATTGCAATAGTGTAATGCCACATGGAAAATGTGAAAAAAACCTAACCTTTAATTTAAGTTTAGTGGAGAGAATTTCCAAATACGAAACAAAACTACTAAGACCATTGAAGGATGTGTTTTGTGTCTGGTGAAACATGTCTGCAATACTTTCAATTCATGATTTACAACCACTCTTCATGCCTCGGCACCAGTTGAGAAGATCATGAACTGTTAAAAGAGGTTGAAGTCAATTCAACAATGCAAAATGATGGAGCTGGTTAACCAGATTATTTGAACACCCAAATCAATTACTGCTTATCACATATATACCTTCAAGTGTCAATTGGAAGCCTAAGTCAGAACAAAAACAAAAGTGTGTTATGCAACCTCAATAATAAGGTGTGTAGATTTCATAAGAGATGTTGACCAAAAGATTTAATTGTACAATATATGTTTATAGGTTGTTGGAGAATACATGTTACAAAAAGAGAAACGAGGAAGAATTAATATTAGATAACATCCTTTTCAACCAATGTTTTCAGGCTACCTCTGGTTTTATACACATTCTGTCTTAAAACAATTTCATTCTTCAAAAATCAACTGTTAGTTTGTAAAACTGACACAAAAGCCATGCGTATACAGCGATATTTGAATTTCTGTCCAAATTGAATTGTATTCAGTTTTCAGGGGCTGCATGAATAAACAGATTTGAACACAAAAGAATTTCATTAAATATTTACAATCATGAAAAAAACACATCACTCCTTTAAATATTCAGTTCTTTCAAAACAAATATTCCATACTCATGTATTCTCTAAAAAAAATGATTTAAAGAGGCTATGCAACTTTTTCCCCAAAATAAACGTAACAATAGCCTCTTTATTTGACCATTTATGACTCAAACATCTCCTGATGAGCGAGCATACTGACACCTTGTCAGCTCACAGTGGGTGCACCTATAAGCTTTTCTTTACAGATGGTCTCACATTTTCTCCAAGCACCCTCTTATAGAGAATAGAATGTGGATTTTATGATGGTGATCTGGTCAGGTCCTGCGCCTGCAAAGCGTCTCCAAGCCCTGACACATTGACCGCCAAACTTTACAGTTGCCACAAGGTTTTCTTCCTACAAGACATCACCTGGAATAAGAACATTATTCTAAAATTCCAGGACATTTCTTTATGCTTTTTCTTAAAGAGCAATTATTTTCTCCTTGCACAGCTCCAGTTTAAGTCAAATTGGTGTACTCTCTTTCTGATTGTACAGTATTGCACTTCCATATCAACTGTTTCAATAGCCTGCAGTAGGCCATATGATGACATTGTAGTTTTTTGGGGGGATAATTCTTTTAGCATCTTTGAGTCTGCTTTCAGGGTGAAGTGTCCTAGATTGACAGAACTAGTCATATTGGGAGTTAGTTTGAATTTGTTCAAATCATAGACTATTTCCCATACAGGGGCAAGTTTTGAGACCCTTTTAAATATTTTATTAGACTCATAACCTGCTACAATCTTATTTCTGAAGGTCTCAGTTAACTCTTTCAATGCCACCATAGTGGCAAATGTGAAAAATATAAAGTTAAGCACAAGGCCTCCAGCCATGCTGACACTTTTCTAAACTTTGATTTTACTTTTCTGCAACCGCATGACTGTTTCATTATCATACATCTGAATGCCAATATCAGGAAACACATCTGCTAGATCATGATTATCTAAACTGTAAAGGATGAAACCTAAAAGGTTCTATATGGAATTCCTGTTTTAGCCACTTCAACACAACCGAACTCTATGAGTACAAATATTTGCTCTGTACGATGAAGGGGCAGCATTTCATGTTAAAGTTTGTCTGTGTGTTAAGACAGACTTAGTTTGGGAGGTAATGTTATACCATGGGAAAGGGAGCAGCGGAGATAATGGTACCACATAGTAAGAGCATCAGAGGAGAAGCTAAAGAGCCTGTGCTTAGTGCCTTAATGGGTGATTTTAAAGAACACTCACACTGTTTATCAGGGAGTGAACCTCCCCCAAACCTATAAAACTCTAGTAACTGTCAGTACAGAGGTTGGGTCGGCTACATTTCTGCATTCAGCATGATGCGTGTCTGCTAAAGTCAGCTTACTGGAGATCTGTCTTTGGTATTTAAGAATCAGTTAAAGATACCATAAGTTAAAACGATAAGTAAAACAACAGTCATGTATGCGTCCTACATTGTTTCTGATTAAATCTTAACCCATTAGAACAATTTTTATCTCATTTTGATGATTAGAAACTTGAATACCTCCAATGTGTATTTATTTACATTGGTTTGCAAAACGTTTCACACTGGTTTGTCAGATTTTGTCTTGTTGCAACCACAAATTCTGTCAGATTTTATTTGGATTGTTTTGTGATATAACACAAAGTCGTGCATAATTCTAAAGAAGAAGAGAAATTATCCATGGTTTTCAAGGATTTTTACAATTCCAATTTCAATTTCAACCCCTTCTACTCTGATTAACCCTAAACAAAATGCATGCAGTCTGTGGCTGTAACATGACAGAATGTGAAAAAGTTCAAGGGGTTTAAGTACCTTTTCAAAGCACTGCAAAAAGTTATAGTGAATAATGTAGCAGGGCAAAAGTGGTTATAAATCAAAGGAGAGGGAAATAAATGGATAACCCTGATTTAGTAAGGGATGCTATGCTTCCAGTGCTTAGGTCTTCCTGAACTCTTACACTATATTACAAACAATTAACACTCATCCATCCAAATAACTGAATTTAGGAGTTCCAATGATTTCCATGGTCACGCATGAATAAAACCCAGCACCTAAAGATGAAAACTGCTTCTAAAAATATTTGTGAAAGAATGTGTTGCGTTCTGGATTGCATGGAATTCCATTGTGGTACAGAGAGAGGATGACACCTGTGCAAAAAGTTCAGCTGTGAAATTTATTTTCTACCAAATATTCCACAGTCAGCTATTAGTAATATTATACTGAAGTGAAAGCAAATGCGTATAACAACAGCTTGTCCATAAATTAGTCCAAATCAAAGCAGCCAGTGGATGCTGAGGCATATGGTGTGCAGAGGTCGGCAACTTTCAGCAAATTCAATAGCTAAGAGTCTTACATGTTGTTAGAGAATACATGTTGAATACATGACCTCCAAACTTTATTTAGCCTTCAGATGAGCTCCAGAACAATGCATAAACAGATTCATGGAATAAGTTTCCAATGCCGAGCAGTTGTATTCAAGCCTTACATTACTAAGAGCGATACAAAGCATCAGATGTGGCGGTGTAAGACACACCATAGCTCTCTAGAGCAATGGAGATGTTTGCAGAGATGAGCCATGCCTCTCTTTCTTACACCAATGAATCAGTCTGAGTTTGGCTGTTGTCAGGAGAACACCACTTGCCTGACTGCACTGTGTCAAATGGGAAGTTTGGTGGAGAGGGGATTTTGCTGTTGAACCGCTTTTCTGGAGGTGGGCTCAGCTCATTTGTTCTAATGAAAGTAACTCTTCATGCTGGAGCATAGTAAGACATTTTGGACTATTTCATGCTCCCAAATTTGTAGCGACAGTTTGTAAATGGTGACTCTCCACTAGTGCACAAAGCAAGGTAAACAAAAACATGAGTGAGCTAACTTGATGTGGTCCACATGGTCCAAATCCTTAATCCAATAGAACACCTTTGGGATGAATTTGAGCAGAGACTGCAAGCAAGGCCTTCACCTAAAAACATCTGTCATCTACATCTAAAATCAGAGAGGAGCTTCTGGACGAATGGGCAAAAATTCCCATAAACACACTCCGAAACATTGTAGAAAGCCTTTCCAGAACGCCAGCAGCTTTTAGAGCAACAAATGGTGGGCCAGCATCCTATAAAAGACAAACTTTGGCCATAAAGTGGATTCAATTTACCCACAAATACACATAGTGAAGTAGCCTATTGTTTCTTGAAGTAGACACTGTGCAAAAGTTAAGAAAATTTCGCTCTGGTTTTATCAGAGGTGGTATAATATCCACAGATCAGTTTCTATGTTAAGGCAGATAGTCGGCATATTTGCTTTAATTAGGTAAACCACCTTTATCAAGTGTGAAGTAAAAAAACAATTTTCCAATTAAGTGTTTTTTATTTCTGTACTGCATTTCCAAAGTAAAGAGAAAAATCAGTGTGAGGAACATGTTAGCACACAAAAATGTAAATTCTTGAGATAAGTAGAATGTACTTTAAAGCGTTCCTGTTGGGGGAAAAAAACACTGTTAACAAATGTGCATGAATGAATGACAAACAGGTTTAATAAGACAGACAGAGTGACGCTGACAGGGAGACCTGTGGCGTCTTCTCATTGTGACTCACAGAGTAAGAACCCTGCTTAAATGGGGAATGGGCGATAACAAGGGGGCTTTTTTTAGTCAACTGAGCAGGAGGAAGGGAGGCAGAAAGGGAAAGAGAGAATCCGTAAGATCAAGATTTGTGCTTCCAGTATAAATTCAACTGTGCATTGGACAGAACCAAAATGTAAAATATTAAAAACACTTGGGGGAAATAAAAGGTTTTACAGAGACTGATGCAGAGGCTGCACAAGGAAGGATTGCAGAGATCAAGAAGACAAACCTGAGGCGGGAGGATCGGGTTTATAGTGATGTTCTGTTTGTGACGGCTGTCTGCTGGATGAAAACAGAGCCTCTTTAACTCCTCACGGGTTAATGGAACTTTTATGAGTTTGTTCTGCAATCATGTAACCCCTGGCGTCTCCTTTCCTATGTTTCTTTTTCTACGTCCGTGCCTTTCATTCTGTCTTTTTCTTTTTTTTCACCCTCTATCTCAGGGCACATCAGAGGTGAGCCGCTCATGTGTTTCTGTAAACACGCTCCTTTCTCTCTCCGCACCAACTTTATGAGGACAGAACCAGTTTTAGTGGAGCGCTCTCCATTGGATGACTCACTGCTTTGCCAAAGTTTACATTAGACTTGTTTAGGCAATGGTTAGAGGATGGACAGCAGCTTAATGGCTACTAGTTAGGAGGCTGTTCAGTTGTCCAGCCATTAACCTCTGTGGTGTGGGAAATTATTGACCCATTTTTCTCCTTAGGGTGGCAACGAGTGTTTAATTGTACATAAAAACTAGTAGCACATTTGCTGTACAACAGGAACCACACTGAAAACCTCAGGCACCGAGTCTCCTATGAGTCATTTCCAGTTAAAAAAGGAAACAAAGCCCAACAACCAGACTACAAGCAGCTGACAGCACAAGGTGCATTAGGCATGGAGGAGGGTGGGGGTGGTGGGTGGGTGGTATCTGTAGGTGCAGATGGAGTGGATTGATGGAGATTGGTCCAGAGAGGCGATGTGAACCTGATCGGGTGTCCCATCATAAAGCATGGCTGAGGAATGGATGATCGGCTGGCCAAACGCAACTTTTAATGCTCGGCCATGACTCAGTGCTGACCGTCAGTAATGAGTTTTATTCGCTTCCATCATTTGAGTGTCGATTGTGATCATGAGGCCATCTGAGAGGAGTGATTGACGAGTTGCAGCCAATGATATGAGATGGGAGTGTGGAGTGAAGGAGGATAGGAGCAATTATTATGAGCCAATGGCTGGAATCCCCCTGTATTTAAATAAAACTTTAAGAGTGAAAAAGTAATGAAAAATGTCATGCAAACTACCGTGTCTTGCAAAATATTCCCTCACCTTTAACCTTTTCACAACCGTCAATGTATTTAAATTGACTTTTATGTGAGAGAACAAAACTAAATAGTGTATAACTGTGAAACGCAACAGGGTTTTCAAAATCTTTTTGTGGCATGCATTTTCTTAAAGCATCTTTACTCTTATACATCCCCAATAAAATCTGGAGCAATCAGAAAGTCACCAGAATTAGTTGTGTCAACCTGTGGGTAATTTAAGATTGATATAAATACAACTATTGTACAGAGGTTTGTTAGAGAATACTAGGGAGGAAACAGCATGATGAAGACCAAGGGACACAGCAGGAAGGTCAGGAAGAAAGTTGTGGAGAAGTTTAAAGCAGGGTTGGGTCATAAACCATCATTCCAAGCTTTACAAACCTCATGGAATTCAGTTCAACCCATCATAGGAAAGTACTTGGCCATCCATCTTAAATGACAGGCCAGGCAATGTGAGCATTAATCAGACAAGAAGCTAAGAAAACCCATGGTAATTTTAGAAGAGCTGCAGAGATCCGCAGCTCAGGTGGGAGGATCTGTTAACTTAACAGCTTTTAATCATGCATTTCACAAATCTGACCATTTTGGAGGAGTGATAAAAGAAAGCTATTAGAAATCCCATTTTGCAGTTTTCCACAAAGATTCACAACAAACAAAAGGAACAAGGTGATCAGCTCAGACGAGGCCAAAAACATTTTGACCTCTCATTGCACATTTCACCCAGAACACAAAAAGGTGAGACATGGTGGTGGCAGCATCATGCTGGGGAAAAGCTAGAGTTCACGATCCAGTAGGACAACCAACCTAGGCACACAGTCAGAACTAGAATGAAACAATTGAGAACAACTCTGTTTCCTAAGGGATAGAGTCCTGCATCCTTTAGTTGTCTCTGCCTCAACACACCTAAATCCAATACTTACACAAGACTTAAAACAGACCCTCTCCATCCAATCTGACGGAGAGTGAGCGCTTTGGGAGGAAGGACAGCCAATAAAAATGACTTTCTAGATGTGCAAAGCTGGTAGAGACACGACACAAAAGACTTTCAGCTGTAATTCCAGCAAAATGTGGTTCTACAAAGCTCAGGCTTGGGGAAGGTAAAGCACATTACGTTACAATAGTCTAAGTGTTATTTGTAAAAATGTTGCAAGCTACATTTACTTTTCTTTCAACTCCAGATTTTTGCAAATCACTGTCGCTGATTCAATTAATCTAAATCTTACAAACCTACTTTCCTTTGCAGTTTTCAAGCTTTATTTTGACTTTCAGTCACAAACTCAAAATAATGAAAACCGACAACAAATAGATAATGATGAGAAATATTTATTGTTCTCTCCAACCTTTTGGGTGTAGCAGCTCTTCAGAGACACATGGCCAAAAACGGGCAATTTTAGGATGATAATCGATATTGATCCCATTTATGGAGTGAGTGTGAAGTGCCATGAAAGGGAAGGGAGGATCAATGAGATTTAGAGCTTGGAGGAATGGATGGCTCCTCATGTGTAGGTTCTGTTAGAAATGACAAGGCTAGAAGGATTACACAGTCCCGGCTTCAAATCTCTCTCAGCATCTCTTTATTTATCAATTTTTCAACACACCGCAACACCATAATGACCATGCATGAGGGGAAAAAAACATGCATTTCTGTGGGTGCAGGGTGGATGCAGAGATGACACATTTTTCACCCCATGTTGGTATTGATTTGGAGGCAATGTGGTAATCTACAGGGCAATTACATTACAGACATGACATATACACTACTTCTTGTTTTTTATGAACCAGGGACATTTATTTCAAAATATGGAAGATCCAGACAAACACTTTGTTTTGCCCGAGTTGCCCTCCGGCTGCTGCCATGGGTCACCAAGATGGTGAGTTCAGGAATCATGCAGAGTTAGTTTTAGACTGGACCATTCCAAATTATGAATATTCTTTGATCCAAGTGATTCCGCTGTAGTTCTGGTTGAATATTTAGTGAAAATAACTTTGCGAAACCTTAACCTTTGGCGCCACCATTTGCAGCTTACAACAGGGTTTTCTTCAAAGATTGTAAAGCTCCATTTATCGTACAAACTCTGACAAGCTTCCATGTCCCTGTTGAAGCAAATTATCCCTATAACATGATACCGCCACCACCATGCTTCACCATAGGGATTGTGTGTCTAACATTTTCTATTTTCACATTATGGATGAATCAGCGTTCCAAAATTGCACACAGGTGCACTCTGTTTACGAAGCAGGTAAATGTGAAAGCAACTGGTTGCACTAGATTGTTATAAGGGTATCAAAGTAAATAGGGCTTAAACCACGTCATGCCAATATTTTCAGTAAACATTTTGAAAACTATGTATTGTTTTTCTCCCACAACACAATCAAATCTAAAAAAATTTAAAAGGGTGTGAGTATCTTACCAAGAATTGTACGCGCTCTTTCCGAAAACTGAAGAATCACTATCCCAACAGGTCATTCTTGCCCGTGACAGCAGAAGGACATTTACTCCCATAATAAAGGCTGTCCTCGCTGTATTTACCTGCTTAGCACAGTCCAGTGCTCTGGGACCGCAATGACCTGCCTGCCCGAGTGCATTTGTGAATGTATGGACATGTTGATGTTGGACGTAATGGTGACTTAGCACCTGGACACGTCAAGGATATGTAGATATGTTGATACAGCATCTGAATCGGCAGAGAATGCAAATTTAGTTGGCTCCCAGAGCAGTGGAGGCAGGGATTCGCTCTGACTGTGTACTTGTGTGCAGCATGAGAGACGGAGAAAGATGAAGATTCAGCTGTGTGGGTGAGTGTGTTGGATTAGAGGTGACAGCCAAGACTGAAGAATCCCATCATTCCATGTCCAGGGAGCTCACTATCCAGGCACTGACATGGTCCTCTGGGGCAGAGTCATGGGAGGGGGCCAGTTATGCTCTGTCAGGGGGTCTTATGACCTGATGGATGTGATTCTGTGGGGCACAGAGACTACCCAGAATATTTTCGCTCTCACACTCAAGCTGATGTCCAAGCAAGGAGAGATAGGTGTCCTGACTTTCAGTGCTGGAGGATGCAAAACTCCTGCAGCTTTCTCATTGTCTTAGTTGAATTTTGCTTTGCAACAACTGCAGATTGTCAGTGCACACTTCCACACACGATACAAATACCATAAATGCCCAGCGAGCCCAGATATGGGCCGCAGAATTCTGTCATTGAACCAAAAAGCCCAGAAATTGCAATTTTCGTTAGAATGACATAATAACTATCCATCAAGTCAGCCAGCCAGCCAGCCATCCCTCTCTCTCCTGAGGTTGCAGCCAATGAGGTTCTGCTAAATTTCAGAGGTAATTTGTCACAGTCTGCAGTGTCCCTCCCATTTCTGACTCTCCCTGAAGTGACTGTCATTGTCTTCGAGATTCTCTAAGGGTGGTTTTATCATTCCTGCTTAGTACTGCACTGGGACTTGAAAGACACACACATACAGGCCTCCCTCCAACCACACCAACCACACTGAGAGAGCATTTAATTTTGCTCCTCTTTTTTTTCACTGTGTCCTTAACGCACATAGTCAACGATGTCTGTGTTTGTGTTTATATGCGCTCCTTCCCTCCACTCTCCTCTAAACGAACCAATTATGGGTGTTTATGTAGCTTTAATGCGTGTAAGTGTCAGGAGAGAAACATTGCACCACTCACCACCTAATCAATGAGGCCTTGCACACTACACCCCCAGCCACTTTCCTCCGGTCTTACCCATCCTCTATTGCATCATTCCCTCCTCCCTTTCAATACCCCTCAATTTCTTTCTATCTTGCCTGGTCTGGGCTTCTCACTCTGATTTCTTCTCTGTTCAGTTAGCAGAAGATGAGAATGAAGTATCAGGCCAATTAGCCATGAAGAGAGCTTTAAATGGAGCAAGATGAAGTCATCAAAAAATTGCAGTGCATCAGGCAAGTGTTGTGAGGCACGGAATCACTCACTTATCCTTCTATCTGTACATGTGGCCAAGATAAACCAGGATCCTTGTCCAGTCTTATTTGCTATGGTTCCAGTTGTTTCTCAGAGGTCTGCCTTACTCGAATGGCAGATGTTCTTGCCATTTCCAAATTCAAACACTTGCGACAAGAAATTGGTGTCATATCACAAATATAGTAGGGCTACCCAAGGGAAACAAGAAGTGCTAAATGAATGAATGTAAATCTTTTTTTATTTAAAGTGTATATACACTCAATTTAAAAAAGTGAAATATAAATGGAAAAAAAAAGTTTTCAGTTTGGTATATTTTTCAGGAATCGTTAGAGGTACCAGTAAGTTTGGCACTGTTTTTCTGGCTAAAAACAATAAAATCCTAATGTGGTATTTTTTTAAAGGTTAGATTTTTAGTTTAACATCATCTAAGTGCAATAGAACAATAATTTATTTTAAGAAGGGATGTCCCGACCACATTTTTTTGCCCCTCGAGTCCAGTCCGGGTCATTTGATTTTAAATATCTGCCGACACCGAGGTTCCGATCCGATCCTTACGCAATGTATTAAAATAATAAAAAGAAAAATATGATGCTCTACCGTGTGAGATTCGCTAAAGTGTCGCGCATGCAAGGTCACAGGTTGTAAACAAAACCTGAGATGACCCATTGTGCAGTAAAGCTTAGGAGTGACATCGGACAAACAGACAAACTCCATACGTCCGTGTGGTAACCCCAAAAACAGACACCTTTGATACAAGAACAAGAGCTTGTTGTGAATGCCTGGCAGAGCTGTGTCTCTAGTGATGAGAAAGCATCTCATACTGTGACTTCAGGTCCTCCAGGAGACTGCGAACATTTGCAACCACAAACAGTGACTCGTCATCCAGTATGATCAGTCCTGCTGTCTTGGTTAGCCTATGATCTTTTTGTTTTCCTTAGGCATTTTCTCCTTGTTTTTTCTTATCTTTTGGTTTCAGCTGGGTCAGTGTTTTTGTCACGGTGCCGTATCAGACTCGCAGTGTTGAATGCAGCTCAGTCTTTTCCACCAAGTGAAATGCCCAATTTGCACACACTACATGTGGCTGCAGCCCTGCCATTGCTGTTCATCTTAAAATACGTCCAAACTGCTGACGTTTTTGCTCTAGTGAGGCTACACGTTTGCCCTGCATTAGCACTTCTAGCTAGCAGCTCACTACTGTGTTGTCTCAATTCCCCTCCTGCCGTAAATTGTGTGACGTTACGGTGTTGTTGTCGTCCATGAAACAGGGAATATTGACAATTCCGAACATCCGGGCTTTTCCAATATTACCCAGAATGCAACGCGCCTTGTCGTTGAAAACAACCGGCATTTTTGATAGCAATTTGCATACGAACCTCTGCAAATCATGCCTAAAAGTTGTTGTGCAGTTGGTGGTAGTAATATGTTCGCCCCAGAAGAAGAATGCGCAACAAACAAAACAAACGCATTTCCCTTGCCGTTCTGTGCACTGTGCGCAGAAACTTCACTACAGTTCTGCTTAAAATAAATATCAGCTGTGAGACATTTCAGAGAACAGTGACAAAAAAAATCTGAAGTGCATCCGTCATTTTGAGTTTACAATTCACATCCCTTAAAACTTGGTGCAGACGTGCAGACATTTTCTACTTTACGCACAGAATTCAGATAACTGAATCAATCCAGATAGATTAGACTACTATGAGAGCATCTGACTGATTATCATCTCAGACCTGAACACTCAAAGCATCGCTATCTGAGAGCTCAGCTGACAGCACCATGGAGAGTAGCGCGTAGCTGCGACGGACACAGACCGATGGCGGTTTTAAATCAACCAGCGGGTTGGATCGGGATTTAATCTGGAGATAACTGCGGGTACCGGGTCGTGTTCAAAAATCATCTAAACAGGTGCGGGTTACTAAAATTGGATTAGTGCAGGACTCTGCAACAGTAAACTGTATAGGCTACTTTTATTGCTATTATTTTGTATTTAACAATGAAAGAAATACAGAAATTAGATATGAAAGGATAAATTCTTGGGGCAACAATATTTACTTTTATGAAAGTTTTCATAGTAATCGAAAGACATTATTAATTAAAGCCTCTAAAATCTATTGAAAATTACCACCCTCCGCTCCTGCTCATGGTTTGTTTTCACCGACACTATCCGCCATTTTGATTTGTGACGTAACTATGACTCTACGCCGGAATTGTCAATTGATCTAGTGGAACTTGTTGAAATTAAAACTAAGCCACTGTCAATCTGTTTGACAATCTCTGTCTCAGGAAGAATTTAAAAAGTCATGCTTGTTGTTTTATGAAGTTATAGTTGATCATTTCCATCTGATTCTGATCATTTAAAAATCACGTGATCTGGCCCAATTTCCGACCATGTGATCGGATCGGGACATCCCTAATTTTAAGCCTTCTCACATATGTCCTCATCAGGCTGTACTAATTAAAGTAGAGGGAACTGTATTTAGGTTCACATCAGAGTTACATGTAATCTGTGTCTCCTTATTGTCTGCTTATCCTCATCTTCTCATGATAACTTTGAGAATATTTTTTTATATGCCAAGCTTCCGAAAAATGTTATCCATCTGTCAGACAGTGTTGTGGTCTTTCCATATTTATTCCCTGTTGGAATCAACACCTTTCTGTACTTATGCATCCCTTTCGTCATCAAACATTGATTTCTATGAATCACTGCTGAAACCATTCACTCACCATGAAAATCAGGATAACTTCCTTTGGTAATAATGTATCATTTAAACTGAACTAAAAATATTAAGTTTAATATTATTGTTAAAGTTTAGAAAAAGCACTTTGGAACCTGTCGTTCTTCTTAATGCTAAGAACCAGCAATCCTCCTCAGATTTCTGAGCCTGGAAAAGGCAACTCCAAGCATTTTACACCTCCTTTTACCCAGGTCTAAAGTTGAAACTGGATCAGATATTAACACCTAGTTCACATGGCGACAGAGATGAATGAGGTTCAGTAGGAGATCGGCCTCCCCTGGGTGTTTAGGTCCCACCATGGAGGGTCTGATGGTAAGGGCAGGGCCTGAGCCCTGCTACCGACATCGGCGATTATTTACCGAGCCTTGGTCTCTGTGGGAACCATGGTGATGGATTCTGATGGGGATGATGATTATTCTTCCAATAAGATGAATTAATGTAATGACGAGCTACTGAGCATGTGCAGTATGATGAATAGAGCAGGCAGGCTGCTGTTAGTCACTGGTGATGGTAGGTGTGTGTGGGGTAGTATGATAGAGGGAAAACACTGTAGATGGAACCAAAAACAAGGAGAACAAGAAAATGAAAACAAAGGAACATTGTACAGTACATCCAAATAGATGGTGAAGGGACTGATGTAATTCTCATCGAAATCTCAAACTGAGAGCAGGCTTCCTTTGCAGTAATAGTGATTGAAAGTGATTATTAATAAGCTAGCTTTTTTTGTTTTGTCATATTGTTGAAAGGCAAACTTTTAAGCTGATACAGTACCTTAATAAAGTCTTTATACCTCTTCAACCTTTTCACATATGGTTACATTCGACCCAAAAACTTCAAAGTATTTTATTTGAACATTAATTGATAGAACACAAATATGTGAATGAATTTCAAAAATGGAAAGAAAATGATAAATGGCTTTAATCTTTATCTTTTGATATGAGACATCTTACCACTTCTTTTAATAATGTTTTTCTTTTCAATGGTTCACCTCCATGAAAGCCAGATATGTGGAGTACATGACGAACAGTTTTCCTGTCAGCAGATACCCCCAACTGAGCTATAAATCTCTGCACCTCCACCAGAGTTATTATAGGCCTACTTGATGCTTCTTTGATCTGTCAGGTTAGGTGGCTGGCCATGGGTTTGCATTTTTGTCATACTTTTTCCTTTTTCAGATGATGGACGTAATGGTGCTCCATAAGATGTCGAAAGCTTGAAGTATTTTTAAGACCCAAACCATGCTTTAACATTCTCCTCAACTTTCTACCTGAACTGTCTTTAATTTTTGTTGGTCTTCATGATACTGTTTATTACCTCCACCAAGGAGGTTATGTTATTGCCAGGGTTTGTATGTCTGTCCGTCTGTTAGTTATTAGCGACATAACTCAAGAAGATATAGGGGGATTTGGATTAAATTTTTTGGGAAATGTCTGGAATGCGACCAGGAACAAGTGATTCGAATTTGGGGTGATCTGAAAACTGCCATATCTGAAAAAGTTATTTTCACGACTAACTATTGAAATAATTATGATATCACAGCTGAATCCAACTGCTAAAGGTATGTTTTTATGGTCAAGGAATCTAACAAAGTTACAATTAGATCCCAACATTGGGGCAAGGGGGCTGAGCTGCCTTGGCGAACGCCTTCAAAGAAAAGCTGGATTTATACTAAGATTAAATTACACACAGACAGGCAAATAACTTAGCTTCGGGTTGGGTTCAAGCAATTTTTTGCTCTGGTTTTTATTTGAAGGTGTCAGAGCCAAGGAGAATACACATACATGCCACGAGTTTCAGAGTTCTTCTTTGAGGTTTGTGGGTTTTAAAGTGTGAAAATTTGAAAAAGTTAAAAAGATGCGAGTAGTTTTTCACAGGACTGTTGTATTTCAGTAACACAACTACCATTCCCCCCTATGGAATACTAATAGGGACATTACAGATATATTTAGCTGTTGTTGCTTAGCTGTCAACATGGCGGGTTTGGTGCTGACTCTTCTGTCTGAAATGAAATTATCTTCACTAATGAACCTTGGCGGAGTCAGTGACTCAGGACAGGGGAATGATGTCTAGAAAACAGGAAGAAGACATGTGGGTGTTGCGTTGATTTGCCGTCTCTGTGGGTGTGGATATGAGCTAAAGGGCTAAATGGGCTGAATATTATTGGTGGGTTCACGCTAAAGATATCAAGGCCACATTACAACCCAGCGAGACAGCGGCTCGTTACACATCGCTGCGTGAGCTATAATACCTGCTAGATTGCAGCCACTAATTTAGCCGCACGCCTCTTAACGTGTGCTTGATATGAATCACGGGGTGCTTAGAGGAGCCTCGCTTCCTTCCCTGCCCCCATGACCTCACCACTCTTACTTCCTTTAAGAGCAAGTCGTTAAACAGCCGAAGGAATACACCAGCAGTTAGAATGAGGGAATTATGAACACTGCTGCCATGACTATTTATCACAACAGCAGCTCTCAAACTTGAGGCAGATTTTAGCTCTAAACTGCAGTGAGGAGGACTAAGAATGTGGAAATATTAAAGCCTACTGGTAGAGGATGATGTGTTCATAAAAAACAAGAAATTTAACAAACTATCATTCACCAACATTTATCTGTTCAGTTTCACTTATTGATAGCTAAATGAGTGAATGAGCAACTCATGACTGGTTTCCAAGTCTGAAACAAGCTATTTGCTTGTCTAGAATGGTATTTTCAACCATTTCTTTTGTGCAATGACCTACCGATCTTTTTTCTTTCTCTAGAAATAGGGATGTGGGGCGTCGCGTTGTTTAGTGGTTAATAGGGGTGCCCCATGTGCAGAGGCCTTTGCCCTCGGAGCAGTCGTCCTGAGTTCGACTCCCGTCCTCGCAGACGTTTGCTGCATGACTTCCCCCCCATTTCTCTCCCCGTTCTACACTGTCCCCTATCAAAAGAAGGCCACTACAGCTACAAAACCTTAGAAAAAAATTTAAACTGCAAGCAGTCTCGAGCAGCCCTTGCAGCTTAGCTCACGTGCCGCCGAGTCAATGCCACCTCAACGCTTCCACTGAATCTGTTGTTAAAGTCTGCATGACAAAGTGATCAAAAGCCACAAAATGGCAGCTTTTGACCAAAATGGCCAACATCCTGTTGGGTATGGGTACGGAGATTTGCATAAATATCCTTTAGGGATTAGACAATTAACCATCCTATGTAATATGGTGCAGATCAAATAACTTTTGTGGAAATAACAGTCAAACGTATGGCCACGCCATGCCGCCACAGCCCCATCCTCTTTTGAAAGCTCTCTGTATTGGACAACAAGTTACCCCAACTTGTTGTCACTGTACAGAGTTTCATGTTGATTAGGTCAAGGGTGTAAAATAAGGACCTTTCAAAGCAAAACCTTAAACTTCCTGTTCTCAGGGGACAAACAGGTTCTCAGCATTTGACCATTGGGCTTGGTCAAGGACCCGATGACCATCCACCACAGCATGTTTCAACCTTCTGTGAATTTCTCCATAGAAAATATTACAACTTTTATATTATTGACATTTAGTCAAACTTTGAGGCCTGGCCCCTCTCCTTTAACATATACGAAAAGTAAATTTTTTTGGATAACTTTAGATTCCCCATGATTGAAGGCCATTCTGACCAATTTTCAAGCTGATTGGTCAAAATCTCTGGATAGAATTCTATCAAATGTGGAGGCTGTAAACGGCGAAAACCGGGTCAAAACCTGCATGTTCAGTCAATATGGCCAACTTCTTGTGGGTTTGGGACTATGATGTCTTTGGGAAGTTCTATAAGTGTGCCAAATTTAATGCCTATACAAATAACTAAGCTAAAAAGGGAGGGTGTTTTGAAAGATTCCGGGGGACGCCATTGAGCCATTTCTTTAGTGACTTTTGCGAAACCTTTAAAATATATAAATTTCACGCACACCTGACGCGTCTGCAAAAAAGGCAATTTATTACCCGGAAGAATAATAAACACAGTTACAAAAGGCCTTCGAAGTGCTTTAGCTACTCTGGCCTAAAAAAAAAAGAAACAGGGATGTACCAAGCCGATACATGCATTTGAATTGGTCCTTTTATTACATGCAGAGGTGCAGAAGTGGTTTGGGTTGCCCTCACCTCGGAGTCTTGTAATCGTCAGGCCTCCTCCAGCTCCTAGAGTGAGGTGAGCGGAGCCTAAAGGTGGTAGAGGAGATGCTGTCTTTACCAGTTCACCTTTTGGCAATGTGTGGTTTGCATGAGTTTGGTGTAGGTTGCTTTCTTTGTGAATTGTGGTCCATTCTGTACTTCTGATGGTGGTAGGTTTGCGTAGTTCTGTTAACCAGGCAGAAGGTAATCTTTTTAGGTGAAGGGTGAACTCTGGCAATTTTTGGATTAGTTCTTCGCCATTGATAGTTGGCCATATTTAGTTGATTGAACTAAAAAGATTGTGTTTTATGAGTTGATTTAATTATAAAACCCTGAACAAAACTATCAGCAATATCCTGATCTCTGTTGCCCACTGTCTATGGTTTTATGTCAGCTACAGCTTCAGTAGCTGACACATACGGGTGCAGTAAAATGCTGTCATGGAACTATGGAGGACTACGGGGGAGAAAATGGATGTAGAAAAGGGAATAACTTTTTTAAATGTTTGAAAAGGAAAGATATTTACAATCTCATTTATTAATTGTATTATTTAATTCTCAATTTTGAAATAGGATTTGAAAAACATTTTCAAATTACAGTATTTAACAATCAAATAAATACAATTTGCAATTCCTGTTTAGTATTTCAATTTAAAATGTGTAATTACAAAATGCTTTTCAAATTTTTCTTTTTTTGTATGGATTAATTGTTGAATTTGAAATTATATTTAGCAATCTATATTTTTAATTCACAATTAAGCACTCATCGTCAAAATGCTGTATTGCTTTTCCAATGACCCCCGTAGTCCTCCATATTGAACAGGTTAACTTGTGTTGGTGGTAAATAGAAAAGGGAAGCAGTTCAATTAACAAATGCAAATGTAGCAGTTTTAGCCAGTCATGAAAGAGTTACAGTCATTGCCACCAATTTAATTAGGATATAAGTTTACCCTTCTAATTCTGAAAGTTAGTAAGGTGAAGTAACACTCTTCAAAGGACTCTTGAAAGAGAGGAGATAAGTTTCCAAGAGACATAGATAAAGTAAAAAGGATTACAGAACCACTGACTGAAGTTATCACCTGGAAGATCAGCCCATTGCTGTGGTGGACAATACAGATTTTCCCTATCTTTTGGAGCTGCAGGAGCTACAGTATGTCTCAACTTTCTTGACAACTGAGACCCAGGGTGAATAAAAGGTCCCCATCACCTGAGGTGATCTCACACCGGTAAGCGTGTCAGTGAGAGATCTAGAAGATGCTAAACAGATGTGAAATTGGCAAAGCATTTGACCAAAATGTGTGTGATAATACAAGAAACAGGTGATTGATACAGGGATTTTAAGAAAGGGCCTCCTCGTACACGTTTCTATTGGTTGTGTGTGAAGGACCTCTTCAAAGAAAAAGTTGCTACAGGAGGAAGGAAGTTAGTCATTTGAAGCAAATCAGACTCCTGTAAATCTGAGATGTCTATGGTCAAATGGTGTGCAGTTATAATACTTCTGTTGTATTTATGGTATGTAATGTGAACAGATGGGCTGCAAAACATGCAGGTGGGACATGGGATTGAGGTTGATTGAGACTCAGCATCAGAAATGAACCTAAATGGCTCATCAGGAACAAGTCCAAACAACACTTTCTAAAAAATTCTAGATTTCATTAAGATCTGTACCTTTTTAATTGTAAAAACGTGGTCACAGAGAATCTAAACAGCAGTTACCCCAAGCTCGAAGAAGACATTCTATCAATCCTTGCTTGGTATTGCTTTCCATGTACACTAATCACAAATAATTGTCTAACTTTTGCAAAATAAATTAACCAGATTTTAGATTTAAATCTGAACTTTAAAAAACAAAACATGGAGTTGTGAATCTGAACAATACAGGTACCACAGCCTTGAGGCAGAGACTCTACCTAATTTTGGTTGATGCTGCCTTCTATAGACACCAACCCAAATGGTCATGTAGCTTTTACAAAACCTGCAGGAAAGAACATTTGCCTTTAAGCAAACTAAGGTTAAGGTAAGTACAAGTGAGATTGGTGTTGTGTCCTAGAGTCGATACAGTCACTGTGGTGCGTCTGGTGTCCCACCACTGGCTGCCAGGCTAAGAGGGTGAGGCTCGCCTGGCTTGGGACTCGGTCTGTTTCTAGCCTCCCATTCAGACGTCAGCAGAGACCGGCTTCACCACTTCTCCTTTACAGCCTGCTTTCATGTGTCCTTTAATGAGGAAACCGCCGGCTCAGCAGCTTGCTATAAAACACAGGCAAATTAAAAGATCCAAATATGAATCAACTACACAACCTAATTCAGCTGGCCCAGCCAGAGGCGTAACTCCAGTTTAGAGAAACCAAAGTCTATTGTCTGCAAAGGCCAAGATGGCAAAAAAGCCTGAAAAGTGACATCAGGTAAAAGACAGGAACACCAAGTTTACATGAGTAATTCCCCTCCATTAGAGACAGCGAAACCATAATTTTCAAAGAACACAGCCAAGGCAAGTGCATAACTTCCCAAAGAACAATAACAGAGTGAGTCATGAGCCCACAACACGACTCCTGCCACCAATGGCTCACCACAGTCTGCTAACTCTGCGACTGCCACTTTAGACAACAGCAGCTCCATAAAATGTCAAAGACGCATTCGGCATCAGAAAAAAAGTGTGTAAAATAAAACAAAACCACATTTGTTTTTCCCCCTCTCATTTCATTGTAATGATGGAAATAAGGGCATCATTCTGAGATTAGTGCTGCCATTTCTCCTTGGCTGACATTAGGCTTTATGTGCGCGTCTGCCAAACAGTTTTGGAGTATAAATGAATAACAGCAATCCACTGAGGAGGCAGATGTCAGTGCTATCAGCTGTAACTTTAAGGTGTGTGAGGCTGGGTTAAAGAAAAAACATAAACCCATAATGCATAACATGATCAAATACTGTGTTCTCCTTATCCAGACAAAACAGTCCTGACCTATCAGATTATGGACTCCCTAAGGCCCCAGAAGGTGTGGCGTATCTGTAAATCATGTAACATGCAAAGTGAGGCCTCCATGGATCAGACTTGTTTGTCCATAACATTCTACAAACGATTGATTGTTTTGAGATCTGGGTAGATTGGAGGCCAACTCAAAACCTGAAACTCAAGTGTTGTGCTACTTAGCTCATTCTTAAACCATGTTTGTTTTGTTCCAGGATCCATTGCTAAAAGTAGCATTCAGGATTCAGCTACAGCAGCTTCTCTGCTGGAATGGGCCACATTCATTCTCAAAAGATAACACGTTGTACATCAATTTGTGACAATAATTCTAACCTCCACTGTAAGTCTTATAATAAAGAAATATGTTACTTGTAATAGAGGTCCTGAAACTACTATGCATACACAAAAACCATCAAGTTACAAAAACATCAAATACACAAGTATCTTTATTTTTCTGTTTCAGGATGACTGAGTTTTTGCTTTACAGATTAAAAGACAAACTGTAGAGACTATAATGGAATTTTACAAAAAAAAGTGACAGTCTATAGTTCTCTTCAATGCTGCACAACAATAGGAAATATAAATTATGTACAAATTCTCAGCACGAAGGAACCATTCCTCACAGAATATTTTACACAGGTGTAGCAGGCGAGAAGGGAGAGGCAGGGTGAAGATAAACTGGACTTAAGTGCTAGACAGCGAGAAAATGTTTACAATTTTGACATACTGGTAATTGGTCACAAAGTAATACTCAGATAGCTTAATGGGCCGATGTAGATCGCGAAGAAAAAAAATTAAGTTCAGAGAGATTCTGTAACAGTATCAAAAGGGCCCTGAAATGTTGCACTGGAACAAACAGCAGCAAGAATAACCAGGGATTTATCTCACAGCATAGTTGAAAATGAACTAAAACAACTCTAAATGTAGTGTATTTATGATACAAAACTATAGATAAATATAGGTTTTAAATGAAAATTCCTTGTATAATATGAATAAATGTGATTGAATGTTAGTAAACTTTGAGCTTTAAGTGTGGGCATTTTTGGTATAATATGGGTATTAGCAGTCATAATCTCTGCAATTTGTTGTAATTTCTTCAACTGCATTTTTATTGTTAGCAGCATGCTCATTGTTTTTCCCCCTTTCCACATCATTGCAGGGTCAGGCTCAGATCATACAAGTAACAGACATTTAGCACAAATTTGACAAAAACATGCTGGATCTTCACCAGTCATGCAATTTTCACTCTTCAACCATCCAGGAAACAATACACAAGTTGCATAGTTGCATGTAAATCTGCAGTTCCTGTACAAAGCTTTTTAGTAAAGCTAAAAAAAATTATATTGTTTTGGTAGAAACTGCTTTCAAATCAGTTTTAGCATTTCTTCAGGTACAAAAGAGGCAGTTAACAACAAGCAGAGAGGTGTCAAAACACTGTTTTTTGGCCTGTGGATTCTTTTCTTAAACCAAGGCCTTAGCCTCTCCTGAGTATACTGGGATAAGGGACACTCGGGTGTGTGGTTCTGAGGTCTGAGTAACAGTCTATCATAGCAGTGTTGTCAGCTATGCTCCATCTCCATTCACTGTACTTCCTCCTCACGCAGAAACTGGAAGACGGATGAAAAGTCCTTGTTGGCGTAGCCGCGAGAGCACATGATTCGGTAGATCTGGTGGGCAAGTGAACCCAGAGGGATGGATGTCTTTGTGTTGGTGGCAGTGTTCTGAGCTAAACCAAGATCCTGTACATTAGAAAAGAGAAATACAGGGAGTCAAATATATTACTGGCAGTGGCTTTAAATGTGATACAAGGTTTTACATAATTTTTAGAAGTATCCAAAAACAACCCGCCTCAGAATTGCAATAATTTACCTCAGTAACTAGCCATCCAGCAGTTCACCTCTGACAATTTAGGATGGGTCATAACGAGTAAAGGATTCATAAATCTGTGGATCATCTGTATAACAGTTGAATGGAATAATGTATTATTGTAAGAAATGACCCAAGGGTGGTTTGTAGAGTCAATTAAAACGGCATCAACAGGGATCTTTGAGGAACTCCAAAACCTAATTAGGGCTCCTGAAGATAATAATTCTTCTGTTTAAACAGAAAAGGATCTTGCATATAAATGCAAAGTAAATCACTAAAGGACAACTCCCCCCCTCCCCCACAAAAACAACAACAATCAACTGGATCCAAGAGGTGACCTTGAAGGACTAAAGTACTATAATTTCTTGTTATTGAGTTTTCAAACGATATAGAAAATTTGGTGTCCATCTTAAAATGTTTCTTATTTTAACACATAGTATGAATTAGTAGAATTGCGTTAGGTTTGGGCTGCACAGTGGCGCAGTTGGTAGCAGTGTTGCCTTGCAGCAAGAAGGTCCAGGGTACATTAGGACTTGGGTCTTTCTGCATCGAGTTTGTATGTTCTCCCTGTGTGTGCGTGGCTTCCTCCCACAGTCCAAAAACATGACTGTTAGGTTAATTGGTCTTTCTAAATTGTGTGTGCATAGTTGTTTGTCCTGTGTGTCTCTAAGTTGCCCTGCAATGGACTGACAACCTGTCCAGGGTGTACCCCGCCTCTCACCTGAGGTTTGCTGGAGATAGGTACTAGCCCCCCCACAACCCTGTAAGGTATAGATAATGGATGGATGGTTTTAGGTTTGTAATGCTAACATAAGCATAACAAAAGAACAGAAGAAATAAATAGGGTGATTCATTTTTGTACAAAACAATAGGGGAGTTCACTATATGAAAAAAAAGAGTTCAAACCATTTGTAGGTAGATTTTAAGTTAATCTATTCAGTTTAAAAATCTTGATTAATTAGAGGTCATAGCAGTCATACCAGACAGTTGCAAGAAGAAAGGAAAATACTGACTGGTTTTTTTAAAGGAGAAACTACTCCAGCTTTCCCAGCTTTGGGTCCGGCCACGGTGGGGTCCCACAGGGCAGTCAACCACGCTCTCCTCCCACCTGCCTGCCGTTAACAAACAAATGCAGTTCCCTAGAACTGGACTTTCCTCCTCTGACAGCCCCTGGCCCACTGCTCAGTCCCTCCCAGCAGATGAAGCAGAAGTCTGACTCCCGCAGCCCTCCACAGTGTGCCAAACCCCGGACTGCAGCTGGAACTCAACACTTCACCCCGAAATCCACAGAACAAGCCCACGACACTAAATACACATCGCTGCAGTCCTGGGGATGCTTCTGAGCCAGGCATGCCCCCTCCGCCACATCTTGATGTTCAGTTGGTCCCTGTTACTATGAACTCAGCTCTGATTTTAACAGCAACTCACATATTACACTTGGACCTTGTCCTACCTCATTCATACCTGTCATTATCAGCAGAGAGCACACTAAAAATCATAAACCAAACAAATGTAACCCCAATAATCTCAAACAGGTACCAAAAGTCCCACTTTTCCTAAATCATACAGTCACTCTATCTCCAGTCACTATTAAAATGCCACTTTTAAATGTTCACTCTCTGCTGAAAAAAACTTTTGCTTAACGGAAACATGGCTGAGTGCAGATGCCCCTGTTGTTCTTACAGAGGCCTCCCCACCAAATTTTTACTTCAGTTATTCCACAAGAAGTAGCAAAAGAGAAGGCTGTACTGCTTTTATAAGTTCATCAAGGCTTTCTGCCAAATCTGTTTTATTTGATAATTATAGCACTTTTGAATATACTGCAACTGTTATTATCACTCCTCAGATTTTATGGATCACAGTTTATAGGCTTCCTAAAAAGAGCACACCATTTATTCAAGAATTTTTTTATCAATCCTGCACAACTCCTTTGAAAAGTTCATTTTAGCTGGTGATTTTAATCTACATGTGGATAACCTTTTAGGTCCTTTATCAACAGATTTTTTAAATATTTAGAATTATATGGATATTAGTCAACATGTTATGCAGCCGACTCACAACAGAGGACACAACCTGGACTTGGTCATCATGTATGGCCTGTCCACCAGTGTGTCCTCTGTTGTTTACTTGGCTGTCTCTGACCACTACTGTTTTTTTTTTTTACATTACCAGTTTTATCCAGCAGGAGACCTCTGTGAGAACGGTCAGGAAATGTCATCTAACCCCTGAAGTGGCTGCAGGTTTTCTTGAAGTTTTAGAAAAGATACCTCCTATTGCTTTAATTGCCCACTGTGATTTTATTGTCAATGATTTTAACAGTAGGCTTCAGTTGTGCTTCTAATGCATTTCAGAAAACCCCTTCAATAGAGTACTTCAGAGGGAAGGTAGACACCATCAGATGTAATATTTTATCTTCTCAAAGTAACATGGTTTTAGACTAATCTGAATGTGTGTCTTTACCAGAGGATGGTTCTGTCCTGGTAGAAGCGGGGATTCTTGATCAAGTTTTCTCCCCAGCAGGGCCCACCACATGTCTTTTGGACCCAATTCCCAAGTCATTCTTTAAGCCATTTTATGGGTCTTTTAGAGATGAGATTTTAACCGTGATGAATTGTTCCCTTCAGATGGGGATCTTTCCTGCCACTTTTAAGGGGAGGTGGTGAGACCCCTGCTAAAGAGGAGCAACTTAGATTCTAATGATTTTAACAACTTTTGATCGGTATCTAACTTACCGTTATTAAGCAAAATTTTAGAAAAGCTTGTTTTAATTCAACTTAATGATTTTATTAACATTCATAATGTCCTAGATAAATTTCAGTCTGGTTTTAGGGTGAACCACAGCACAGAGACTGACATTTTTAAGATTTTAAATGATTTTAGATTAAACTATGGTGTACAGAGGGTGACAGTGTTGGTTCTACAAGATCTAAGTGCTGCCTTTGATACAGTGGACCACACTATTCTTTTAACCCGTTTAAAACAGATTGGCCTCTCTGGTGCTCTTCACAAATGGTTCACATCCTATCTCACAGACAGGACTTTTATGATAAGTTTAGATACCTGCTCCTCTAAGGTCCACAAGATTACATGTGGTGTGCCCCATGGTTAAATTTAAGGCCTAGTCCTTTTTAACCTTTATATGGTCCCACTTGGCAGTGTCATCAGAAGACATGGAGTTAACATTTAGAGTTATGCTGATGATACACAGCTGTACATCTCCGTGTCTTCCGATGACACATGGCCAATGGATGCACTCTCTAACTGCAATTTAGATATCAAATCCTGGATGACAGAAAAAAAACATTCCCCAGCTCAAGCAGGACAAAACTGAGGTTTTAGTCATCGGTCCTGAGGCTCAGAGAGAGACACTTTTACCAAAACTACAATCGCTGTCATTTAATCCATCTTGACAAGTGAAAAATCTGTGAGTGATTTTTGATTCTGAGCTGACTTTTATCACTCACATTAAAAACATTACTAAAACAGGTTTTTATCATCTAAAGAACATTGCCAGAGTCTGCCCCATTCTCTTTCGGGGCAACACGGAGACACTGATGCATGCTTTTATCACCAGTAGAATGGATTACTGAGTATCTAAGCTTTACAACGTTACACCACACTTACCTGTCTCAAATTCAGTGCATTGGCTCTCTGTATGTTTTAGGATCGATTTTAAGATTATTTTAATGGTTTTTAAGAGTCTTAATGGTTTTTGGCCGTCTTATCTTTCAGAACTGCTTTTACTAGAAGAAGAAGCAGCATTAAGTTTCTATGCTCCTCTAATCTGGAACAAACTTTCTGACAACTGCAAAGCTGCTGAAACAGAGTTTTTTTAAATCACAACAAAAAACGTATCTGTTTAGAGCTGCCTTTGAGTAATGTTTTCATGTATCATATATTTTGTGTGTGCTTCTTGCTTTATTGCTGTTACTTTATATGCTTCGTCTGTGTTTTACTGCTACTTTTATTTTACCCCATATTCATGTAAAGCACCTTGAATTACCTTGTTGAAAGTGTGCTATACAAATTAAATTGCCTTGCCTTGCCTTACTTGCTTATATTTCATCAATACTACTTAGTCTTAGCATATTTCTCCATTGTTTATTTTTAGATTTTACCCTGATATTCTAATTTTTCTTCCAGTGTTTCCTCTGTGGGAGCCCTCTGCCTCAGGAATGGTGGTTGGCTGTGGCTGCCTGGGTGCTCTCCAGGTACTGCTTGGGTGGAGGTCTAGGCCTTGCCTCCTCTGGGCACCCTGTGTCAGTGCCTTGGTAGCTGCTGTTGACGTGCTGCTGCCAGTGCAAATGGCTCCTTTGATGGCGTTTCCTTACCTAACCTGGCTCATCTGTACTCGGCCCAATGTACTTCTTAATGTTGCTCTTGAGTGTGTGTGCACATGGGCGTGGGGTTGGGTTGAGGGGGGTAGAATTGTGATATTGGTTTTAAATCTGTGGGGGGATGGGAATGTGGTCTATCTGGGGTCATTTAAATCTTGATCACAATATTTGAGTTGCAATGTTTGTATGAAAAGTGATTTATAAATCAACTTTGATTGATTAAGTGTCTAAATATAATAGAGTCATACTCAAAATATGCATTCCAATGAGGCTCGTTTGTCAGATTAAGAGTTCCTTTTGAGAATCACAACCTTTAGGCAGGTATTAAACATTTTCCAACGAGCCCATACTAGTGTAATAAACCGTTTTATTGGTCTAATTTCATATTTTAGGAAAAAATCATCACAATTAACAGAAATACACTTAGACCAAGTATTTAGGAGTTTCATA